>CM063506.1:21442443-21529943 GCA_032207245.1 Pardosa pseudoannulata
TTAGATTACAACTCAATTAATTCAAGCTGCAAATCTGACCTGACTGCTTGACAGTTTACTTTGAAAGGCATGGTAAAAACATCCTATTCTGTTTGAATGGCACTGAAATCTTAAAATCTATGTTCAAAATGCAGTTTTTGAAGTCATCTTCATAATTCTTAAGCTTCTGTTCATTTACTGAGGATATTGAATTTAATCTCGGGAAATGAGACAAGTCATTCTTAGATAGCTGCCCAACAAACACATTAAATTTTAGTTTAAAAGCTTTGAGATGGACCCAGATATCGTCGATAAATTGATTTTTCCCTTGAATCTTGACATTCAAGTGTTGCTTATATAACAAAGAAGATCTATGAAAAATGCAAAGTTCGAAAGTGATTCTGTATCTCCTAACATTTTACACTCCGCAGAACACTATTTCTCATGGAAGAACGACACAATGTCGTCTTTCGTCTTTCAGCTGCCAAACTCTCACGAAAACACCTCTTGCACTAAGCCACCTTACTTTCATGTAATACAGTACATCAGAGTATTCAGATTGCACGGACTGATGAAAATCTCGGAATTGCTTGTGAGCCCACGAGATCGAATAGTATTTACAAGTTTCACGACAGCATCAAGCACGGGTTTCATATTCAATGCATATTTACATATATAACACATATATAACACTTGATATATAACACAATTAGGAAAACTAAATTGTTCCCGGGATAGTTTTGATTAAACAGTCCAAGAAATCCAGATTTTTTTCCCTTGTCATATTTGGTGTTTCATCAGTCTTAATATTACATAAATTTGTGATAGATACTTTCACATTTAAAAGCCCTTCCTGAAATTTGCGAAAAATATCCCATCCCATTGTAGTTTCTTTTAAATTCTTGTCAACACCTCTTATAAATAATACTAATTAAGCAGTATCATTTATATCAGTGCTTTCATCCATAGCTAAAGAACACAATTTAAACTGGCTAATTTTTAACTGTAATTGTGATGTCAAATTTTTATAGATGGCTTCGATTTTAGAAGTTACCGTTTTTCGAGATAAGCTTACAGTCTCAAAATTATTTCAGAAATATTTTCATAAAATATTTTCAGAAATCTGGCCTAAAATGACAATTTGATTTAATCACAACTAACTCGTAATCAGTTAATCAACTAAATCACAATTAAACTAATTTGTGTACAGAAAATCAACAAAGTCCTGAATTATTTTTTTTTTTACAAGAGCATTGATTTTTTTTCTTTTCCCAGAAGCCATATATCGAAATTAGCACTGATATACTAGGAGTTTATTCGTAGCTAGACAAAAATGGCAAGTAAACATAACCGCCAACTACGAGATAACTCTTAGTTGGCGTCCTAGAAAAGAACGCAATCTACCAGTTATCTTGTAGTTGGCAGTGAATTATTTACTATTCTCAAGATCTTAAGGAGTATTTTTCTCTCAAAATTCAGCAGCATATCTTTTCCAGATTTATTTAATGGCCAACACTCGCTGCCATACAGAGCAATCGGTATAATTACATCATTATCATACTTCTTTAAAACCATTCTTTTAGTATTTCTATCATATTATAAATGCATTAATAACGAAATTTAATGTTATTAGTTGAAATATACAGAACATTAAAGTCCTTAATATTTTTTCATGAGCCTTATGTTCTCAGAATTTTATTTTAAAAACATCCAGCAGCATAAGTAGTGTAAAAATAATGTTACGTTGGCCTAGTGTTTGAGAAAGAAGAAATTAAAACTCATTAAAAACGCATGGACAAATATGTCATGATTAAATAATTTTAAACAATTAATGGTGCTACCATATTACGGTTGACATATGTCACTGGTGACTTCTGCGTCATAATGATGTCAGAGAGGGAAATTTATGGTACCAAATTCCCATCTCTGGCGATTTTTGACGTCATTATGACGCAGAAGTCACCAGTGACATATGTTGACTGTAAAATGGTAGCAGCCTAAATGCCTAAGGAATACAACTGGAATACAACTTATCATTTGTAGATATCGAGGACTCCTCTCAACTCGGCTTCGACCCTAAAAAAATGGCGTATCTTTTCCATTTTTTCGTGTCGCTCCAAAAAATATTTATTCCGCAAGCAGCGGATGCCAGCAGCGTTCACCCTCTTCTCTCCTCTGGTAGCAACCTTGTCCTCTAAAAATATTAGACTGCCTCGCGGAGAAAAACAGGGGTCCACTCAAGAATGGAAGGGTCAGAATCCCGCCAAACCAAAGGGTCCATCTATTGGTTGGGAGAAGTCTGAGGTTTCTTCTAGTTCAAACCGGTCCGGTTCTGGTATGTCTTTGACAATGGCTCACGGGAAGAGGTAAAAAAAAAAGCTGAACCGAATGTAACTTATTGTTACAAGTAGTTCCTTCCCTTTTTTACTGAAATGATGTCATTCATACGTTGTATTCTTTACTTTAACAGTCATTTTTTAAAATCCCCGAGACAAATAAAGTACTAAAGACATTGAAAACAAAGTATTTAAAGGGACAAAATCTTGACAAAAATTGCTTTTTTTATACAACTCTAAATATTATATCTTCTCAGAATTTTGTCCCAATATACTAGATGTGCCAAAGACTATATTAACAAAAAATTGAAAAATTGGTAATATCGTTAAAACAAAGGTATTAAGTCCACTTTAATTATTTGCTATGAAAGAAAAAACTAAAACAAAGGATTATATTTTTATTTCAAAAACATTTTTTATCGTCTAACTTTATTTATCACTTTTATTAGGTTGTCATTAACTGTAACATTAAATTATAATATAGTAACTTTATTTAATCGTATAAAAGAAAAAATATCTTTGTTATTTAGAAGTTTAAACCCAGTAGCACATTGTGTCAGACTGCAGTGGGTTTATGGGAATTCTTTCCAGTACAGTTTTATTTATTCCCTTGTTTGTGCATTCCCTTTCTTTCCGCAAATTCTTTCATACAAGTCAATTTAATTCTATTCTTTGCAGCGTTTTATCCCTTCTTCTCTTTTCTTTTTTTGTTCTTCAACTTATGTTTTTTAGTTCTCAGTCTCTCCTTATCTTAGAAAATATATTTTTAGCATCTGTTGACACTAAAGAACATTCTACTGATTTTAATGGCGGAAAATTTCTTAATACTATTTTTCTCACTTAAAATCTTTTAGACAATGATGTTTTCTTTTCCGTCTAAACAGTTTGGTTAACATCTATTTTAAGATACTATCCAGAAATATATATTTTTTTTAAGTTTAAAATAGCGCACATGATTTGCTTTTGACTCTGATGATTTGATTAACGATTTTGACGATTTCTGTTAAATTGTGTGGCTGAATTCAATTGTTGTCGTACAATTTAATAGAAATTTTGTAACATACCACTTTAAGATAACGTTGAATTAAAAATTCCAATAGGCGCTTTTTTTTATTTATATCAATGGATTGCATTAAATCTAGCTTTTACGTCTTCAACCCATTAATGCGTAACTTGTTTAATTTAGGGCAGTTTAAAAATGTATTTTATTTTTATTAATAACGCGGAGGCACTTGCCTGTTAAGCTTTCGCCCATACTATGTCACGGATTTTGTTGATAATTTTATTATAAGAGAAGCATATTGCGGACAATTCTGCTCCCTAGGACGACACGAAGTGAGTCCTAGTAATTTAGAAGCAGGAACTAAGCCGAAGACCCCCAGATTTCGCCCGACATCTGCAAAGGTATAGTTTGGTACTTGGAAGACACCAAGACCACCAACCTATTTTAACACTAGATTTACGGACCGAGCCAATTTGACTCATTAAAAATTTGATCACTATATATATATATATATATATATATATATATATATATATATATATATATGTAAGGAAAATTCTCAGGGGTTTTCAAAACTTAAATCAAGGGTAAAAATTCCCGCGTCTTTTTACATCCCCCTTTTTAACCCCTAACCTAAATTCACCACTGGGGCTACAGGTTATGCCCTCAGAGAAGGGGCCTGGCCAATTATAAACCTACATGGCCCTAGCGGACAATTTAGGAAATTTCCAAATAAAAAGGAGATACACGCTAGCGGAGACAGATTTTTCTAGAGATATTTTCCCACAGATGTTGACCCAGGTGTTATTTGTCTTGTACATAGAACTTCATGCTAGCTGACCATTCAGTTTGTCCCTATGATGAAGTGGGAACCCGTCCTTCAAAGTTATCCTAATAAAGGTCTTTAGTTGAAACGGTATCATTTTTATGGCCATGCCTGCAACTCCCCATCGAGAAGTCAGTCTCATTACACACACACACACACACACACACACACACACACACACACACACACACACACACATATATATATATATATATATATATATATAAAACTTTAATATCCATTTTCAAAAACATACGTTGGTTTTAAGTTAAGTAATAAAATATATGTAAACTTTCATTCCTCTTCCCCGCAGACCCCTTCATTTCGCATTATCAAATGTGGTATACCTATTTTCACAGTTGTGAGCCAATTTGACTCATAAAATGTATACGAAAATCCCCTATATAATAATAGCCTAAGTTGTCTGTCCTCGAATTTTTGAAGCGGTTGTACCTGGAATGGATACAGGCATCCATATTGGATTTTTCATGAGTTAGGGTTAGCAAAATTGAAAGCGAATTCGAAATCCAACCCATCCCCCCTTTTCGAGCGTTTAATGTTATTGTTTCAAGCCTTATCCTTCCTCTTATTCTATACGAAATTCATTCTTGATAGGATGGAAAAGGCGGAGAGTAATATTTAAATTTCTGGACTGTTTCTACTTGAACCTTCATATACTCTAACCCGCAACGTGTAGGTGTTGTACGTTTGGTAGGATGTCCGCCCACTTGATCGTCGTACTTCTCGGGTTGACAGTTTTATCCCCGATGCATCCAATTCTTTTTAATGTCTAATAAATTTAATATTTTCTGCTTTTTCTTTTAAATTCTTATTCCGAAAGTTGTTTTATTATTTTAAATTTTTTTTTATTATTTTAAATTTTTTTTTACTATTTTTTCAACTTTTTATAATTTTTATTATTTTTATTTTATTAAATTCACGTATTGCTTTACGGATGTCCCTGCCCACATAAACATTTCATGTTGTGTATCCTTAAACTTTCTTCTCGTAATGTAACAATAGCCTAAGTTATCTGTCCGTCTGTCCTCGAAGTTATGAAGCCGTTGGACCTGGAATGGATAGAGCATCCATATTGGGTTTTTGACGAGTTAGGGTTTGCAAAATTTAAAGCGAGTAAAGTTAATCTTTTCCTAAACTATAGATCCGATTCTGAAGTAAATTGGTATGAATAAGCTTCGTATCACAGCGAAAATACTATCCTCTTTAAAACGTTCGAAATCCACGGCTTCCCCTTTTCGAGCGTTTAATGCCATTATATCAAGCCCCATTTTAAGAGCAAGCTATTAAATTGATCAATTTATCACATAATAAATAGGCAAAAATAACATTTTTTTCTAGCCTTATGACTTCATTCCTTTAACCATCTCATTTAATCATTTCTTATTTTAAACTATTTAAATATTTTCTGCATTATTTCCATACGTTTTATCACTAAACTTAGATATTACATAAATAATTTTCTTTTTTGACTTAAATAATAGATTAAGTACATATGTGATAATTTTAATCGATTATTTTTGTTGAAAGGTAATTCTCAGCCAAAAAAAAAAACCATTTTTTACCTGCCTCATAGGGTTCTTTACAAATCTGGAAAATTAATAATTTTACTGATACCGTCATATGACGGGCTATATGCTAGTAAATAAATATAGTAATAAATATAGTATAAAGTAAATATAAAGTATAAAGTATATAAAGTATAACATAAAGTAAATATAAAGTATAGTATAAAGTAAATAAAGAGAAGAAGTCGAGAACACTTCGATTCTAATGACAGAAATTCATGCTACTGACGCACGGAAGAATTGTCAAGTTCAACAATCATGCAAAAGAAACAGATGTAGAAACCATTGTGCTAAATGAAATAGAAATGTTTGCGGAAAATGTGTTTCAAAAACAGATTTTATATGTAAAAATGTTTTCCATGAATTTTTTGATAATAAACATTTTATTTAAATTAATTTGGAACTATTATCTTTGCAAAAACCTCAATTTTCTGGTATGAGTCAAATTGTCCCACTTCAGTAAAAATAGGTATATGATCAACATCCGTAAATCTAGTGTTAACCAATCGGCGATTATGTACACGGCTGATCTTTGACTGGATCGAGTCTGAATCTGCAACTTTCTGGTAACGAGATCGCTGCCATTGCCTACTGAGTTACTGCAGTTTAAAACTAGTTTATAGAATTTCGATGTTTTTCTGGAGCAACTTTTTCTGTTTAATGAAGATGATTACTTCTCTAAACAATCTCCATATGTTTAAGTCCCTGATATTATTTATGATTTTGCCACTAGAGTTTTGGTTTTTTTGGGTAAATTCCCACACGAATTTACCTTTTTAGCAGGCACATCGACTGAAATCTTAACGATTTATACATGACAGAAAGGTAGCAAGTACTGTGCGTACACAGAACGTTTTACAGAAGGGTTTATACTCATTCGCTTGGGCTAACAGGACCTGTGGAATAGAATTTCTGTTCTATTGGGTATGGAAACATATGCGTGAAAAAAAAGAAATGGAGAAGGAAAGATTTTATGATTAATTTTAAAGCCTAATTAAGTTAAAGAATAAAAGAATCATGAAATATATTCACCAGCTAACACAAGATTACAATAAAATATGGTATTATATGACGTACACAATTCAAGTACAAGTATACGATACCTACACTAAATACTAATGAAAAATATTTTTGTTTGTGGAGAGCCTATTTTCTTAATTATTAAAATTATTTTAGTTATTGCTTACACAGGATAGCAAATAAATCTCTTGTATCGAAAATTTTTCTTTTTATAAATTCTATCCTTTCAATAAAAAAAAAACGGACTGCAATTTTTAAAGTTCATTAAATTTTATATTTTTTTATTTTGTGCAGGCCAATATAACTTAGATTTTACATATTAAAGTATATAAGGCAGCACTAACTGTATTTTAGTTTGAGTTTGAAATATTGTTTGAAATACTAAGTCTTGATTTTGGGTTATCAGGGCTTAAAGTATTTTTTCCCTTTATATTTTTTACTAGTGAACTCGTGTTAAAAAGTTAGAGATACTTTCCAATTAAATCCTTAATAATAATTTTGTTCTGTGATCTTAGAAATAATTCTCCAAGATTTGAACATTACATTCTTGCAAAAAATGCGGTAGAATTTTTTTTCCTTAAGAATGTTATGACTATTCACGAGTCAAAAAAGAACAGAAATTACAATCTTCAGAAAATTAAAACAAAAAATCTTTTCAATTAGGAAAGAACTATTTTCAAAAAATAACTTATCAATTTTCAGTTTCGTCAGTTAGATATATTAAGATATCTAGTAGTCATTAAAACATATAAAATGTTCATTATAAAAAAAATATAAAGAGTTATTTTTAACTTCTATATTAGAATATAAAATTAAGGGATAGTCTTGCATACAAAATATCAGTAAACATTTTACAATTACAATACAAATTCTTATATGTCATATACACTTATACATGTGAATCCAAGTATTTTTTTTCTTGATCAAAACTATAATTTTCGCAATAACCCATGAGGTTTTAAAATCTAATGAATAAATGTTTTAAATTTTTCGTATTTGAATATATGCTAGTTATCTATGAAAGGAATTACCGCAATATCAGAAAAGAAAAGGCACGGTGTTTATGTGTGTTTTAAATATAACGTAAACGTGTTTGTCTTACATTTTCTGCGGTTGCGGAGTTTCTATCGTTAGAGTGCTTACATATGGACTGTCTAGAGATAAGGTTTTATTTAAATTTAACAGATTTAAAGTTTATCCTACCATACATACATTCTATAATATATTATTAATTCTTATACATAATTGCATTACATTTTCTACATTAAATTTTCATTACATTTTCTATACGTAATTTCTATACATATATTCTATATTCTACCATACATTCTATCATACATACCTCATCAAACGAATAAATGAAATTATGTGAAAAAGAATTTCAATATGCTTGTTACTTACAACATAAGGTGCCTCAAACACGACGATGTTTACGTGTTTAAAACTTTCGATGGGTGCGGCGTTTCTGCCGTCACAGCACTTACGTATGGACTATCTTGAAATAATATCTTATTTAAATTTAACAGATTTATACCTGATAACAGATTTATACACTGATAATCATAAATACCTGATTAAACGAATAAATGAATAAAGGAAAATTTTTAATATGAAAAAGAATCTCAATATTGCCATGTGATAGGGATTCTACCAACAAATTGTTTTAAATGAAGTGTTGTAAGGCAGCGGAAATCAACAAAACCGTCTTTTAAAGCTCAGTGTGTACAGGACTTTAATTTTTGGGTGTGTTGAAGATCAACAACACGGTGGCACAAAGGGTTAAAAAGAATCTACATTACCCCTCCCCTTCGATATGCGGAAGTAGAAAGAAAAAAAATCCCTTTGAGTGGAACAAGAAATTTTTCTTCACTTCCCTATTAATCACAGCAGAAGAGACGAAATTTTCACCCACTTCCCCCTTCTGCTAGAATCAACAAAAAGTGTTTTATTGGGTGAAATGTTCCGCATAAGTCAACAACAAATCCCAGCAAATGGAAAGATGAAGACGAAAGTGACGCATGCCAAAAGACCGCCAGATGGATGGCCCGGTTTCTTTCAATTCCTCACATGTCAAATCATTCTAAAAAAATGTGAGTTTAAAAAAATTTATGAATTAAACCCTTTATTTTCCTTTTTGTTATACATTCACATTATATGCAGTCAATCAAAATAGGGTTCATCGTTGAATTTATTTTTATTTTTTTAAATTAGAAAGGGTAATTTTTGCTGGAAAATTGCACTTAATGCATGGTTACTGTAACAGAAAGTGTTTCTTAAAAATGAAATATTTTGTTTTCAGACTTTTAAATCATTCTAGACGGTTTCAAATGTAGAGAAAATAGAGCGTTTTCATTATAAATGGTTTAAAATCGCTTCTATAATTAAAGCTTTGGTTCGGTTTAGAACTTAACTGTTTGCATTTGTTGTTTGTAGACCTTGACCTACTGTCAAAAGAGGATTTCGAACAGCTACGTGTGGTGAGGCGATTTAGATCAGTAATATAATTGATAATTAATATAACTGATATAATTAATATAATTCATTAATTAATACAATTGATATAAATAGAACGTGAAGTGAAATGCTTGGGATCTAAATTTAACCTCATCACACATTTTGTAAAGGAGAGATACCCATAAAAATTAATTGAAAGGGATTTTTTTGTCTTGTGCGGGATTCTCGGTCGGGGTTCTGATCCCAGACCCAGATTAGAATCACGTCTCCATACATGAAACTAAATAAGAATATACCTTTGTAGAGTTATTTATGAGTCCCTAAAGGACAGTGCCCAATTTGAAGAGATAAGGTTTTCTCCATGTTTGCGGTTTCAAGGCAGGGAAAAAGAGACCAATAGACATATAAAACTCTGCTGATTGGACGAAGAGATGTAAGAAAGGACATAGATGAAAATAATATAAAATAAAGAAAAGTCAAGAAGGGGTGAACATGCGTTCTATTTAAATTGTTTCCATTTAAGTCCCTAAAAATGTCCTTTATGGATTGCTGTACGTTTCTACTTTTAAATCGAAATTTTTTTAAGCATCAATGTAAAAAATTGAATGGACTGCGGAGGACCAAAATCTATCTGATTAATTTACGAGAAGACTTGGCAATTACGATACAATATGATAAGTAAACAAAAGTTTATTAGACTGACATACATAAGAAAATAAAATTCTAATTTTTGTTTATTAATGTCTGCTGTTTTACACTCATTATTGGATTAAGAAAATTGTGTAACGAAAATCTGTATCGGAAGTCAGTGTCACCTGACCTGTAATACGTGTTAACAGTGCTTTCAAGAATGTCTCCAAATTTTGTGTTAAAGAAATAAATGTAAAGTAACCTATTTGCATAGGCAAATTTGAGGTAATTTTTTAATTAACTTTGTTAAAAATGACACAGTCGAAAAAGTTTAAACCTTTAAAGAACCCATATTTATATAGAAAAAGTTTTAAATTTTTCTATACACAGTATGATAAAAAAACTTTTGGAAGAATGCAAGGAAATTTTGCTTCCCGTCGAATTCAAAACATCGAGTATATATATATATATATATATATATATATATATATATATATTATATATATATATATATATATATATATATATATGTTATATGTATATAACTATATGTATATATATAAATGTATATATATATATATATATATATATATATATATATATATATATATATATATATATATATATATATATATATATATATATATATAATATATTATGTTAATTAATCAAATTTTAATCCTACATCGTAATTAAAAAAAGAGAGCCTCAATCCAAACAGAGCAATTAATTTCTTTTCCCAGAAATAAAATCAGTTACTTGCACTTTTTCGCCTTTTTCAGTACTGTTTACATGAGATCTCAGTGATTCACTCGAACAGTAATTTCTGCCAGGATCACTTTTACCGTCCAATAGTTTATAGTAACCCAAAATACTGATCACTTGTTCTCCCGCTCTGAGAAGGACAAAGTCTGCGTTACTTTTGTGGCAGATTTAGTGCTGTAAAACGTGCTGCTCCACCGTCCGAGATTTTGTGTCTTACTGAATAAAATAGAATTTTAACCGATTTGGTTAGAATTCTTTGATTTGAGTTTTAGTGAGAAGTTAAGGAAGGCCTACGCCTGCAATTTAATTTGCAGACGTAGTCCTTACAAACCAAATAAAGCTGGTTCTTTAGTGATTTATGTGTCTAAACATAAAACGCTGTAACGGCCCCTATATAAGTTAAGTACGGAGCTTTCGTTCGAACGTCGACTTTGTCATATGACCAGAGTCGGTTGGGAGAGTGAAGGCGATGTGCTGATGGATAATTGTGCTTTAAAAATGTTTTTTCTTTCATTCCCTTTGTGGGAAGACAAACTGATGACCAAGCATTCTTGGGAAATAAACACAGGCGGTTCCGCGTAAGATTGACCGCCTTACCGGGATATATGCTTCGTACTTCAGGTCTCTTGGTCTTGAAAACGGAGATTTGCACCGTAGGCCATGGTCCGTAGATTGTAGCTCCGGAAGTTTAACAGAAATTGAGAAATAAAATTATTCATCCGACTTGAAAATTATGCAATATATATAACATGCCATTTCGGTTTTAAAGCCGAGGGTTTGAATACCTGTACTGATATGGATGTTTGTAACTATTTCTTTCCTGGTAAAATGTTGAACTCAGTGATCAGAACAGTAAGTGTTAAATATACAATGCTTTTAAGTTTAACTTTTGATAATAAATTCAACAATTAGTCAGAAACATGGTTTTATTTAAAAAAATTATTAATACAAAATTCTCTCAAAGACTTCTACGATAATGGCCCATGGAATTTTTCTGATACGAAGGAGCCTTAATTTAAGTTATGAATGCTGAAAAAATATATTGTTAAATATTAATTTAGTAGTTTAAAGGTTTGGTATTTAGTCTCTCACTCGTTACGTGAGTCGAACAATAGCTACTGTTTTTAATGCGCTACCCTTCGGTACTGGAGGTCGTGGGTTCATATCCCATTTCTGGCATGGATTTTTTTAGCTGTTTGGAATTGGCTTTAAGCAATTTCAAACCCGTCTCATTAGCTCTCATGAAGCAAAAAAATCGGCAGTGATTTTCCAAACCATCTAACTACTTATTAGAGATAAAGAAAAATCATGGTGTTAATTGTTATCTTTAAAATGTCATTCTGCATTCAGTAGATAATAACTTGTTCAGTATGATTAGTAAGTGAAATTCAAGATACCTTATAAGAAGCTTGAAGTCTGAGAGGAAGCTGCAAATACAAGTACATTTAGAATAATTAACACATTGTATGCGGCGCATGTACTAGTACGTTTTCTGACGACTGATACTTGAGCGGCCGAACGCTGGCCGATTGGTTAGGGCGCTGATTGTCGGTACCGGAGTTCGTGGGTTCGAATCGCACTATGGCATGGATGTTCGTAGCCGTTCGGAATCGGCTTTAAGCTGTTGGCCCCGGTCTCATTAGCCCTCGTGTTGCAAAAAGTAGACCGTAGCGCTCCAAACCAAACCATACTTGAGAGCGGGTTACGTACTAGTACGGGTTAGTGTAACAACATGGTTTGTTTGTGGGTACAAAAATAACTGTATATACAGGAAAACGAAGCCGAATGTTCTTGTCTACTACATAGATTCTGGAAAAATTTAGACAAATAAAAACTAGTTTTTACACCAGTCGATGCGGAACCACAGAACGGGAAGGTTGATTAAAAAATCAATTTAGATTTAAAATTAACTTTTTATTTATCCTTGCAAAAATGATATTATATATATATATATATATATGCTTATTTGTCTATTTATATATTTATTTATATATTTCAATATAAAATACGGAAAGTTGGTTAAAAAATTAAATAATTTTCGATCTATTGAGATTTAACTGAATAATTAAATTTACGAGAAAAACGCCCGCTTCCGGTACAATTCCGCTGTGAAATGTACCAGCACACGTGTTAATATGTTTTTGTTAAAAAACATGTAGTAAAGTGAATCGATGCCTAATCTGATGGATACCCCTAGAATTCCTAATGTTTTGTACGCTAGAAGAAATCGCTTATAACATGTGATTTATATATACTTCATATCATTACAAAATAATCTAGACAACCTTTATATAAATACCCTGAATAAGAAACGACTTATACAAGAGGTAGGGAACCTGCTGCTCCAGTTAATTTCTCATGCGGATTTTATACAATATACTTGTTTTATTGATTAATATTTTAAGTATGTAGATTACGATAATTTGAAAATAATAGAATTAAATAAAAAAAAAGGTACGAATGTAAGTTTTAGTGAGTTCTTTGTGGTAATAGTTATATGCTTCAAATATTAAAACACCATCCAGTACAGAATGATAGCATTACTATTTTAAGTGGTATTTAAGGTATCCGTGTGAGTTAAAAACGTCATTTTTTTGCCCAAAATCATATTTTTTTAAAATTTATCTATTGTAAAATTTCAACTTTTAGGCTTCTAAATCCATTTTTGTTTTGTCTCTACGGCATTTGAAAGATAAGTTACAGCTGTTTAAACATACTAGCGTCTCGGTAACACAACATCATAAATGCACCGGTCTCAAATTGCGCCAAATATTTGCCACATTTGGCGAACTAGCATCCGGTGATCACAACATCATAAGTGCATCATAAGTCTGAAACAGGCTGGTGCATTTAAATGCACCCGTGTGAAAACAGCTATGGTAAACACTAGCTTTTTTCACAACATCACAAGTGCACCAGTCTGAAAAAAAGGCCGGTACATTTATGATCATGCCACCTGCTATGATTTCGTTTTAAAATGACATTTTTTGTAATGTTTTATTACTTTAATTTTTCTTGTCTTAAAATCGGTAATATCGATCACCACAACATAAATACATCGGTCTGAAAAAGCCATATGAAAATATCTACAGTAAACACTAACACTTTTTTAATTAGAAATCACACATAAATGAATCTGTGGCAAACATTTTTGTTTCAAAATTAAATTTTTCTAAATTTTTCTTATTTTAATTTGTCTTAAAATCGGTAATTTCTAAAAGAATTATTTTTTACTGGAAATTTATTTTATAATTATGATTATAGAAAACTATGCAAATTATGTAACTTAGTCCAAGAAAAATATTTTAATGAAACTGTTTTATTATCAAGCAGCATTTTATATAAAAAGGACATGTTTGTTGTAGCATAAATATTTGAACATAGTTTTTGTTAATAATTCTCTCAGAACGGTATTTTTAATAAAATGTTGAAACTTCAAAATGTGATTTCTCAAAAAGTTCTTAAGATATTTTGTTGAAAATTATTATGAATGATTTTGATAGTATTTACTAGTAAATGACCTAAAAGCTTTAAATTTGGATAATTTTTAATGATGTTACACTCATAGTTAGATATAAAGGTAATGAAAATTCGTTAAAAATTTAATGTGTATGATTTTGAAGGACCAAAATTTTTTACCAAATGTAAATTAAGCAAAGATTTTAGGTGATTCATTAGTCCAGTGTATAAGAAATGTGTTGCGTCAAAAAATATTGAAATAATGTAATTTACTAAAAAATTATACCTTTTGAAAAAACCCGATTTTTTTACTAAATTTTCTTTATTTATTAGAAATTTTATAAAAAATTCTCCAGGAATAAATTTTTTAAGTACAATTCTCTATGATAATATAAATGTACCAAAGTACTTTCCCATGGTGGTCTGCACGTGCATGCACAGCCGTGGGAGAGATTTTCCTAGAGGAATTTAAGACTCCAATTGTGCACGTCTAGTTTAGGGATCCCCGCAGAGAAGGTATAGATCACGGAATGGCAGCGTAACGGTCAAGATTGCACAGAGATGTAACCGTGAGTTATGGGAGCAGGGTCTAAAAAGTAATGTCAGCTTGCACAAAAGGGGCTACTTTAATGAGCCCACCTGCACTCCCGAAGGGGAGGCAGATGTGGAAAAATTTGCCGAAAACAAGCGATTGGAAAGGAAGAAAAAGGGGTGTTAAAACCCAGGTGAGGAGTTTGGAAACGAAGTTAAGAGTAGTTGAAGTCGGGATTCTAGAGAAGTGGGACAAGAGTCCTAAGCCACGCTCGTCATCACCTACTCGTCCCGTGTGCCCGGACCGATACCACATGAGGAAAGTCCTTGCTGATGATTTGGACCCACTGAAGAACCGACACAGCCCCGCTCACCATCACCAACTCCTCCCGTGCACCTTGACCGACACCGCTTGAGGAAGGCCCCTGCCTGCTTCCCTGTGCATTTAATGAAGATAAAGATAAAATAATATTAGTAATAATTTATTAGTAATAGTTCATTATAAGGAGAATTGTAATAATTATGATGTAAATATAAGACATAAATAATTGATGATTATGATATATGATAACAAAGGATCTATTTGTAAATGAATGTACATAATAAATATATGAATCTCAGTATAAAGTATTATATTTTTACTGTGTTTTCCCCTTGTAACCGAATACTGGTGTAGAGGTAGTAAGTACATTAAAACAATAAAAAATAAATCTAAAAATCTAAAAACATGAACTAGTTTCTACGTTTAAAGAAAAAAGTTCTCCGAACGTAGACGGATACCTTAAATATGTCAATTTTTAATAAAAAACATTTAAAGAATAACATCATAATAAGTTAGTACCTTTAGGTGAACAGAAAAATATTTTATATTGTAAATTTTTGCATCAAATAATAAAAGTGTTGATTTTTATCGTATTGCTTCTATATATATTAATAAATTGACAAAATTGCACAAAAAATATGACAATTTCAGAAAAGTCCATTTATATATAAACTTATGCGTCCTTTTTTATTAATGCCTAATTTAAAAAGTATCTCTAACTGTGAAAAAGTTTTTCATCTCTGACTGTTGTATAGAAATTTCAAAAGCTGTTCCTCCTCTTTCTATTCTAAAAGCCGGTATTTATCATTTTTATTGTGTTACTACCACATTCCATTCTATTTTCACGCATTTAAGAAAATACAAATTGCTTTAAAACATAAATCAACAAAATGTTTTCTCAGAAAAAAGTACAAACTAGCGATAAAAAAACCCAGGTAATTAACCTAAAAAATAAACAAAGTGTATAGAAATATGTTTTGCTCTATACTTAAATTGTTTCTTTAGTGCTCCCGCCTCTATAAATAATTTTTTTCCCTCTTCATAGTTATCAACAACCTGATGTATCGAAAGCTAAAATTGGGTCTTCAAGTGTTGCCGCTGCAGGAAAACAAAGCTACCCTGACCCGAGTATTCTTGGGTGAGTGAATACAACCAGAAGGTATTTCTAATACGCTGCGATAGCTGTCCAGAAATGCTTATTTGTATGGTTTCATAACTATGTTCTTCAATTATGGAGGACATAACCCCGTTCGTTTGAATTACAAAGCAAAATCGATATTCATTTTATAAAATCCATTTTGATTTAAGGAGATCTTAGACTTAGATGACCCACACCCACATCCAACTGAAGAAGTTTATGGATGCAAAAGTCTAAGTGGGTGGGGAGAACCTTTCGACATTATTCATTTTAATGTTATACACTGAATTATTAACTGAAAAAAAAACACTTTTTTTATCACTATCACTATTTTTACCAAGTATTTTCCCTCATTTTAAAATTTTAAAATTTATTTTGTATATAAGAGTAATTTGAATTTAATATATTATAAATTTTCTTTAATTTTTGATATGATTACGATTATTATCTATTTTTTAAAAATATTCGATCTGTGTTTCGTTTTCGTATTTTTTAATAAACATCGGAACGAGATTTTAAGGAGATCTATGGTGAATTAAGTATGGGTGTTTTGTTCAATACAAATATTTAGAAAAATATTCCCCTATATCCGGAATGGGCAAACTACGGCCCGCAGGCCAACCCTATCCGGCCCGCGGATAGAATTTTAAGTTGCATGTCTTAGGAAAATTAAAATAAATATATATTTATACATTATATATCCATCTCCTTTTCTATTTTACTTAAATATTGTATCCCAAATTTATTATCTTACGCCCAGTAGATCAGCGGTATGTTTGCTTCTTATATGTGAACAAGTGTTTTCAACTTTGAACCTTAGGAAGAATAATTTGAGAAATAGACAGAAAGATGAGAATTTAGCATCGTTCCTTAAAAACAGTACATCTCACTTCGAACCTCAGTACAAGGAACTTTTAAAAATGAAATCGCAATTTTATTCATTTCTTTAAAGTATTTAACCCGTTAGGTACTGGTATATTGTTTTTAAAATTTTAGAAAAATTCATCTTGGCTCGTCAAACTTATTTTCTTTCGATTTTTGGCCGCTGCCGAAAAAGTTTGTCCATCCCTTCCCTATACAATAATAGCCTAAGTTTTCTGTCCGTCTGTCCTCGAATTTATGAAGCTGTTGGACCTGGAATGGATAGAGGCATCCATATTAGATTCTGGATGAGTTGGGGTTAGCAAAATTCAAAGCGAGTTCTTAAAACGTTCGAAATCCCCCCTCCTTTTCAAGCGTTTAATGTCATTTTTTTCAAGCCCAATTGTCCCCGGTTAAGAGTGGGCTATTAAGTTTATCACATAATAAATAGGTAAAAATAATAATTTTTTCTAGCATTATGAAGTCATTTCTTTAACCATCTCATTTAATCATTTCTTATTTTAAATTATTTAAATATAGTCTGCATTATTTTCATACGTTTTATCACTGAACTTAGATATTACGTAAATAATATTCTTTTATATTTGGCTTAAATAATAGATTAGGTACATATGCGATAATTTTAAATTTGATCATCGATTATTTTTTGTTGCAATGAAAATTTTATCACGGGTATTAACAACAAATTCTTTTCATAAAAGTCTATGAATATATTTCACAGATTAATAAATATCTAGCATTTAAGTTATATATCTTTGAAAATTAAGAAGTTTGTTCGTTTGTGTGTTTGATTTTTGTACATAACCAGTTTGACTAAGAGAATTCAACGTGATTCTAAACTGCTTCACAGTATCGGGAGACTTTAGAGGAGTGTGAAGACAAATTATTTAGCTTACGCCAGATAATTCTCATCCTAAAAACAAATCTTTCATTTTTTAGGTACCTCATAGGGTACTTAACAATTCTGGAAAATTAAAAATTTTACTAATCCCGTCATATGACGGGCTTCAAGCCAGTCTTTAATAAAGAAATAACAAAACAATAACAATACCCAATGAGTGCGCAAAGATCGTTTTTGACAGGCTACTTGAGAAAGGAATTTCACTAATGGCAGCACGATAGTACGATACCTAACGATGACCAAATGATTAGAGCGTTGTACTTCGGTACCGCAGTTCGTGGGTTCGAATTTCACTGCTGGTATGGATGTTTACAGCCATTCGTTATCGCTTTAAGCTGTAGGTCCCGGTCTCATTAGGCTTCGTGTAGCAAAGGATAGACGTAATGATCCGAACCACACCCCTACGGGTGATGAATGTCGTAAGTTCAAGTTGAAGTAATTTTTCATGTTGTTACACGAAAAAAAATAAATGTACAGATGTTACTACAGATTTAACGCTTGTCTATACCTTCACAAATGAAAAGAAAACTTAATTAGCACATTTTGAGGTAGAACTTAATCCTAATTTAATTTATAACAATAAAACTTGAACATTAATAATAATTTACATCAGAATGGATAACGTATTTTATACTATGAGTCATTTTGTTTTCATAAACAAATTCGTATGTACCTTTTTTATACAATACATTTTCATAGCGCCGTACAATTCAGACTTTTTTTTCCCCTTACGTTAAAGGCTGGGGTTGAAAAATAAGGTTAGGGGTAAGACCTTATCTGCTTAGGGGAGGTAAGGAATAACTCAATAACGCAATTTAATTAACTTATACCAATTGAAAAAATATAAGTCTAGTAGAGCCCCATTCTACAGCAGTAAGATATGATCTCTTGGACGAGGGGTGATTGCTACAGCTAATGGTGTTACAACAGCCGGAGGGTCATGAGATAACTTAAGATAATTCCGAACCGCTTGATCGTCTCTGACTCATCAGCACGTGGCTTCAAACATATTAAGCCTGAGTTACTCTACTTCCTACCTACGTTTTCTCTCCTTTTCTCTCATACAAACAAATGAACATACATGCATACATTCTGTTTACATACTTCTATTGTATAAGTAATATTAACATATATTGGACCGCTGTCCTATAAACAGGACAGCAAATAAAATTCCATTTAATAATAAAGTTATAAATATTTTCTGAGTGGATTTTATTTTAACACCTTTAAAATAGACACACTTTAGCATAGTAACAAAATAAACTGCGAAATCAAATTATGTTGTTTTGTAAAATTTATTTTCATCAACCTCTTAAAAATTGTCATTTTTTAATCTTTAATTTTATATTTATTATTTTTATTTTTTAAACATTGTGGAGGTTACTTTTAGTTAATAATGTAGCTGAAAGTTTTTGTTGAAAAATATATTTTACGTGTGTATTTTGTAAGCATAAAAAACGTGCCCTAAAATTAAGACGACGGTCCAATCCTGATTATTTTTCTATGAATTCAATATTGCATTGATAGCGCACATACTTTTCTTATCTTTGAATGAAAACCAGATCAAACACCTGTTCACACACCTGGACACAACAAGGGGTAAATCGATGTCTATTCTATTCAGAAAAACTGGATATTTTTTGCAAGATAAACTTACTCTCTTACTGCCAGTTCAATAAGTGCAAGAGAAAACCTACAGCAGTATGCTTAAAATGTAATGTTGGACTTTGTTTTGACTGTTTCCCCAAATTTTATCTATGAATCAGCCTAATGCAATGTAAGGGATATTTGTTAAGTTTTAGTAGTGTAATAGACCATTGTCCTACTTATAAGACAGCCAATCACATAAAAAATTAAAAATATTTTTCCAAAATTTTGGTTTTATATACTTAGTTACACCATATTAATGATATGGATTAAGTTTTAATAACTTACAGAAATATTTAGTTGGTGTGGTACAATATGGGTTAAAAATAGAGACGGACTGAAAGAGACTGTATGAATTGAAATGAAAGCACTCACGTGATGAAAATGTGAGAAAGTGCTCATTTATGGCACCTTCATTAAAAAAATTAAGTAGACGTATCATTGTAATTAACCAGTCATAATCATCCAATGACCACGGTCTGATTACCCAAGCTTTAGATCATTTACAGTGAAATTTCTGTTGCTCATCTAATAGCTAGAGAAAAAGTTACCCCCTCAATGACTATAAAACAAGAATTTTTTTTACTAACTCTCTTCCAACAATGACTATTGCATGGATCACTGATTGCCCATGCATTTTTTTAGTATGTACCAAACTGGTTCAAATTTACTTAGAATTTTTTATACTACATATTTTAAAAATTTCAGTTTTGAATAAAATATGACATACATTAAACTTTTACAAGAAAATGACACATTTCTTAAAGTACTTCACTCAAATTTAGAAAACTTCTTTCTCTAATTAAATGTAATTGAAAAAGTCCCCTATTTCCAACACTTCGAAGAAATATTATCAAATGAAAAATAATCTTTAAAGATAAATTTACAGTAAATAAAACTTAAAAAAAAATTAAATTTTTTAACCATTCTTTAGGTTTTTTGGGTTCTCTAAAAATCTGGGGCTTTAGATCGGGCCTACTTTGTCTATGTTATATTCCGGCTTTAGCTCAGCTCAGATCTTTTTATAATAAAAATGATATATGCAAAGAAACTTTTAAAATGAGTACTTTATAATTTTTAAGGCGACAATGGATCTTTAGAGCAAATTTTTTTATTTTAAGTGAATTTAGTTGAAGATTGACTAAGTTATTAGTAGTATTGAAATATAAATATTTGAAAAATTTTAAGGCAAAATATTAATTAGTTTTTCAGTTATAAATTATTAATTGTTTCATTAATTGAAAATGCTCCAGGAGCATCAATTTTGCGTTAAATAATATAAAAAAAATTTTAAGTATACCTTATAAACTTTACAAAAAAATGCACTTGTTTCGATAAACATTTTCAAAAAATATAAATAGAAAAAAAAATAATTATGATGATGATACCCATATTTTGCAGAATAAACAGCTATAGCTGTTAATTAAGTGCATAACTAACATTTTATGATTCAAAACTTACCCGTTTCAACTAGACTTTATTTTATAAACTCTAACGTAAAAATTACTGGAATTTCAGAGACAATGATCTATTTTCAATGCGCCTGGAGTACTTTAAACATTTGTAATACATGAAAATTTTACTTCTGAGTAAACAGCATTTAATGTTATTATTGCAATATCCATAAGTAATGATAAGCTTATTATACCCATAAGTAATGATAAAATGATGGGAATGAAAAAGTTCTTTTGCTCCGTATTCCTAATGATACATTCTTTCACTATTCACTAAAATCGAAAATTCGAATTTTCGGTCGATTTTAGCCAATTTGAAAGTCTACCATCGCTTTAAATTCATTTTTCGAATTTTTTTTTATTCCCTGAACAAGACTTGAAGGTAAACTCACTCGCGGATTCCGAAAACAAAACCGGCCCGATCAAAATCTCTCCGGATTTTGTCCCCGACTGCTGAGTTCGTTAAATGTGACTGACGGTGTAGTATTTAGTTGCTTTTATCACGACCTTCAAGAGTAACCGGATGGAGAGCTATATAAACACGACTGACTTCCGGTCATTCAGAGAAATTCTAGATTATTTTAGAATATTATTTTTTATGAGTTATTTGTTTCTTGGAAATTTGTTGTCTCTTTGGGCTTAAGTCTTTACGTCTTAGCGGAGTGAAATTCTTTTTATCCTCAAAGAGTGCCTAAATCATCCCCATGCTGAATTCACAAAATTAATGGTTGGAAATGTATGTATGTACATATGTATATATATATGTATATATATGTATGTATATGTATATATGTATATATATATGTATATATATATCTATCCATACATATATATATATATATATATATATATATATATATATATATATATATATATATATACACACACACACACACACACACACACACATATATATATATATATATATATATATATATATATATATATATATATATATATACATATAAGCAAACATAAAAGTTTTATTTTCTAATATGTTCAATGTGATAGCCCTTTAGTTGAACATCTTGATTATTACAGCTTGATTATCAAGATAACAGAGTATTTCTTAAATATCATAACTTCCTTAAACATAATGATTCTGTTCCACTCCATTTTCTCAATCTTTCAAGTCCATCCAATATTTTCTCCAATCCAATATAGCTCCCTTTACATTCTTTTCCCTAAGGAAACTAATGACAGACCGTGTTTAGCAGTTGTTGGGACTTTTAACTGATTAAGTCATTTCAAATATTCGCGACCACACATTAGAACGGTCAATTTTTTCCCAGAATGATCTCTGTGTTTAAGCAATAGGTGCAGGTACTCAATGTGCATGTGCGGACCGGAATTCACAATTGCAGCTGCAGAATTTCAAAACGGTACTTTCTTCAAAAACACCGAGATCATTATTGGTGGCTGGGGCACGTAAAATAAGTTCGTGGTCGCAATGTCCTCCCAGATCCCAAACGATACCTCTGGAGATTGCAGATAGAGACGAAGGAGGGGGGTCCTCTAAAGGGTGCTTGATCACTGTTTCTAAATTTTCGAGATCCCAGTTGAACAAAGCTGTTCTGTCCCCCTAGTAGTGCTCATCAAACCGAAGGCGCACACCTTCTTCAGGATTTATCAATTTTCAACCTTCAATAGAAGCTGCATATTACCTACTTTAGCCATGGACCTGTTACATAATTCAACAGGGTCTATTATTTTGCTTCAATTGGATAAGTAGCAGCAACAACGACAACTTCAAAAACACCTCGAATAATGTTGCTCACTGGAATAAAATTCCAGTGTGGTTCACCGAGTATTTCGGGTTATCCAGGCATACTTTAAATTACTGAACTTTTTAGTTGCTGTTGATTGAGTACTGTCAAATCCAGACAATTAAGGGGCATGTCCAAGTAGTTTTATCCAAAAACTAAAGATGTATATCTCTAAACTCCTTGAAACTTTTTCATTTAAGGCTGTTATAACATCTAGTTGTGCATTTGGCTTTTTTACTGCAACATGCACTATATATAACGAAAGATCTCAGTGTGCACCAAATAACAGTACTTAAGCTTTACTCATTATTGAATGAATATTGCAAAATATTTCGAGTTTATATCGGAGGCAGAAAAATATATGTACAGAGGCTGTTCATACATTTTTAAGACGATGTATATTGTAGTCACAAAATTAAATCACATAAAATTCTTGTGTATATATATATATATATATATATATATATATATATATATATATATATATATTGTATATATATATATATATATATATATATATATATATATATATATATATATATATATATATATATATATATATATATATATATATATATATATATATATATATATATATATATATATATATATATATATATATATATATATATATATATATATGTGTGTGTGTATGTGTGTGTATGTATATATATATATATATATATTTGAAATGTTCTATTTGATAAATCTTATTCTGAACTATCTTGCGACACCATAATTTCCAGAATAATAATGCCTTTTGAAGTGTCAGAAGAGGTATTCTATCCTATTCCTCCTGAACAGCTTTCCAGAGTCCTGTAACAGTTGTGGGACGACGTTTGGATAATGCAGATTTTAAGTCCGAAAGCACAAAAATCCATAGATGATACATCGGGAGATTTAGTAGGGATATCAGAGAAGGGTATGGCTTTGATACCGGTTTTTTGTTCCATTTATTTTAGGAAATTTACAGTGGATTTTGATGTGTGATTGCTACCTTTGTCTTGATGGAGTTCCACAGATTGATGACGCTGCGGGTAAAGCGATGGTATTTCATGCAGAAAAATTGACAATAAAATATGTTCCTGATAGAATTTGGAGTTAATCTTGACATTTTTTTAACTCTCTTTATTTTTAACTTACCATTATTTAAAAAACCAGCAACACTCCTGAATCCCTTAGAAAAACTTTCTTTTGATTCACTGAACCATGTACTTAATTTTTTTCTCTCCTTTAATGATAATAAATGACTCTTTCTTTGTTTCAATCATTTAAATACACCCATTATTCATCTATTGTGATAATTCTTTTCCATTTTTCTTTGGATAAATGTTTCTTATAGAGAATTCTGCAGCGTGTCCTGCGTTCAGAGATATGCTTTACAGAAAGACGATGCACATTTCTTAAGATTTAAATCAAAGTTTATCATTTTGTTTACAGTGGACATAGAGCATTTTAATAATTTTACAACTGCTCTTTGACTAGGGGGATTTTCTTTTAACATTAAACAACGTACCTTTGCAATAGTCGAAGATGTTCGTTTTTTCCTTGGATACTTGTTTGGAATTTTTCTCCCACTTGAGACTCTAATTTGATATTTTCTTACTTTCTTTTTAACGATATTACCTAACGACGTTTTTGATATCACAAAATCATGACTCTCACATCGTTTTTGGATAAGGGAACATGAATACTTCTATTCGGAAATAGCATAAATATAGCCTTCGAGCCATTGCTTCGTTAAAAAGATCATTTTGAATAAAAACAAACCTCTCAAGCTGCAGACCATAATTTTGACTTTAAAAAAACATTACAATTGCAGTTATTTATTTTGCAACAAACCATTTTTTAATATCGAATACCAAAATCGTTTACAAAATGTGCGAACAGCCATTGTATAATTTAACAGTCGTATAAGGAAGTCATGTGGATCAAATATTTTTCCATTCTAGTATTTGTATCAAACTTTATTTATATATTACTGTTCAGTTTATTTTGTTAGCTTTATCCCTTAGAGTAGCTAAAAATTGCTCGACCTTGTCTCTGCTGTTTTTATTTAGGCTTATCTGCTTTCTATCTAGACTGCTGAGCGGCCATTATGATGGTGTGGCTAATCTGAATGCGAATCAATTATGCTTCTTTATATAGCCTCTCAGCTTGAACAGGGTTTTCATTTAATTCTTAATGAAATCGCTGGGGGATGGCTAAGAGCGCGTTATCGGAGCTTGTCCAATCCCGGGGTCGTTACTCATCCCGTAATGGGAAGTTACAGTCGCAAGATGCTACTCTCGGGTTAATAACAAGATGACTCACCCCTTTCTGGTTTCAGCGAAAATGTTTATTTTTTACTTTGTCTAGCAAACAGACGAAATCAACTACAGCAACTGTCCAAAGCATCCGATTGACAATTATATCTTTACCCCATCAATGTCCGAGTCATTTGTGTAGAATATATAGGGATGAATATTTTAAATTTAAGCCATTGTACATTACACAGTGTGAAAGAAATGTGAAATTTATACAAATTTGAATTTTACAACTCGTCTTCGTTAGAAATCAATCAGAAAAAAAAGTTACCGATATTTGTAAACTAATATTGTAAGAAACGCTAATTTCTATAGGGAAACACAATTTTTAAAAATGCCGGACTATGGCCTAATGGTTATGATGCTGGCCTTTGGAGTTCGTGTGTTCGAATCCCACTATGGCATGGATGTTCGTAGCCGTTCGGAATCGGCTTTAAGCAGTAGGTCCCGGTCTCATTAGCCTTCGTGTTGCAAAAAGTACACAGTACAGCTCCAAAACCAAACCAAACCAAAAACAAGTAAAAATTTTGTGAATAGACCGGAAAAAATAATTATTCTAACACTAGCATATAGCCCGTCATATGACGGGCATTAAGTGACGGGATCAGTAAAATTTTTAATTTTTGAGATTGTAAAGTACCCTATGAGACAGGTAAAAAATGGTTTGTTTTTTAGATGAGAATTATCTGGTAGACGCTTAGTAACTTGTTTATCTTCATGCTCCTCTAAAGTATTCTGATATTGTGAATGCAGTTTAGAATCACGTTGAATTCATTTAGAAAGATAATTCAAAGTTTTCATAGTTACGTCGAAATTATTGTTAAGTTCTTCCTAATTTTTTGCTGCAGTAATTAATGGAAGTAAAGGAATGGAACTATCATTTCCACTACACCCTGGAGGTAAACAGAATTTGTTGTTAACATTGATGATAAAATTTTCATTGCAACAAAAAATAATCGATGATTAAATTTAAAACTATCATTTATGTAGTTAATATATTATTTAAGCCAAATAAAAAAAATACTTACGTAATACCCAAGTTCAGTGATAAAACGTATGAAAATAATCACAGACGATATTTAAATAATTTAAAATAAAATATGATCAAATGAGCTGGTTAAAGGAATGACGTCATCATGCTAGAAAATATATTATTTTTACCTATTTATTACGTGATAAATTGATAAATTTAATCGCCTACTTTTAACCGGGAAATATAGGGCTTTAAATAACGGCATTAAGCGCTCGAAGAGGGGGGAAGGGGGATTTCGAACGTTTTAAAAGACGACAATATTTTTCGCTGTGATAGGAAGCATATTTATACCAATTTATTTTAGAATCGGATCGATAGTTTAGGAGAAGATAAACTTTATCCACTTTGAATTTTGCTAACCCTAACTCATGAAGAATCCAATATGGATGCCTCTATCCATTCCAGGTCCAACCGTTTCATAAATTGGAGGACAGACGGACAGATAACTTAGGCTATTATTATATAGGGGATGTCGGAGTTTCCGATAAACAGACTCCAACCATTTTATAAGTATTCAAGAGGGGATTGGCGAGTTGCAGGTATGGACAAAAGAAAAAAAAATCTGCCTAATAATATATTTATTTTTGTAAAATAAGTGCGTATTATAGAACATACGAATATACATATAATATACATATTAAGACCATATAGAATAAACATAATATTGAATACTTTTGTTTTGCTAAAACACAAAGTTAATCCATCCAAACATTGTATTTCTTGATTTTTCTAGCCGCTTTAATTAATTCACGGTGCGCCATCGTCATAGAATTATATACTCTTAATTAAAGAAAACGACTTCAAAAACCGGACATTTATATTTATGGGCAATTAATCCCTTAACAGTTTACAAACGCAACAGCTCCAAATTATTAAAAATCAGCCATAGTGAACCCTTAATGGTTTGTTATACCTAATTTTTTTTAAGCATTGCGCACTTTTAATATATAAGAAAAGAGTTACACAGGGAGAGTTGGATGCAAATATCATGTAAATTATAATATAGATACAGATTGTTTGGACACGGTGATATTAGGAGAAAATGTTAGGCGACCATACTTAAACCATTATCGCCAAGTTGGCGGGGGAACCCAGTTCTTTAGTCAAGCGAAATTTTCTTTAAAACTTCGAATTTTTCTAAATTTAAATTGAATTTTTAAAATCTAATTAAAGTTTATTTCTTGGTATTTCATGGTATATAAAGTTTATTTCATAGTATTTATGGTATTGAATTTGATTTTTAACCATAAATAATAAACACAAGGAGAGTTGGATGCAAATATCATATAAATTATAATATAGATACAGATTTTTTGGACACGGTGAGATCAGGAGAAAATGTTAGGCGACCATACTTAAACCATTATCGCCTAGTTGGCGAGGGAACCCAGTTCTTTAGTCAAGCGAATTTTTCTTTAAAACTTCGAATTTCTCTAAATTTAAATTGAATTTTAAAAATCTAAATAAAGTTTATTTTCTTTTTTGGCTAATCAGTTGTCCTGAGATTCCTATCGAATATTTTTGTTTAGAAAAAACATGTATTCTATTTCACATGAAAAATTCGCAATAAATGCTAAACAATAAACAAACTAATAGATTATTTCTATTTATGGTATCGGATTTGACTTTTAACCATAAATAATAAAATTTATAATGCTCGAGATGAAAATTACTTTTCTCTTATTGAAAATGGGATTATTGTGGGATTCCCTTTTGCAGATAATTCTAAATATAGCCGTGGTATATTTTTGAGAGTCTTTGTGCACATACAAAGCATTCAAAATGAATACGAATGCTTAACAACATTCTGTTTTTAGAACTGTTTGAAAATATTTTGATCATCTTTGTTTACAAATAATTCTATTGGAGGATTAATTTCGTGTGATATTTTTCAGATCAAATTCTATTTATTACTTATTTCTGGATTTCTTTTCAGTGTAAGGGCCATCTTCTTTTGAAAGGTTTCCCAGAAACACTCTTGATTAAGTTTCTTTCATACCAAGCTTCTTGACAACACAAAATCAAGATGAACATTTGTGAGACAAATCGTCTTAACATCAATCCCAATTTAATCAACGCTAAATTAAAAGATTAGTTAGAAATGTATAATAACAGAATCGCGGTTTATTTACAGATGTAGGTATAAATAACCGAAAATACCAGAATAAATTTGTTGTTTACATATATTTTAAGCAATTTTAAAATTTAAACGGGAGGAGAGTATTGGATCTCGATCTGTGCTGACGTGCTTTTCCTGCTCTCTCGTTTTGTTTTCTTGCGCTCGTTTCCTCACTCAATGAGTGGCGGAGACAACTCAGTTTTGATTATGGATTCGTCCAAGATGATGCCTTCTGGATCTTCCACTCAACCCACTGCTATGGATAGTCCAAAAGTTGTGATGAACTTTGCCAATTACCGACCGGCTACGACTTCTGCTCCCGATCCTGGTTCTGATTCCGACATGGACGCTGATGTTTCGGATGCTCCGATTTCACTCTGCCCGTACGATCATACGATGTTAAATATGATTGAACGCGGGATGCTGACGCCTGCCGCCGTTAAGGAAATACTCTCTCAACGCCCGAAATTAGCAGCTCATCTAAATGGTAAGCATACTTATGATAACGAGCAAACTTCTCAACCAAAAACCCCATGTAAACGTCCTAAGAAAGATGATTTTGTACTTCCACCTCTTCGACATACGGCTAAAAGAGCCATTCCCACTGGAAATAATGAGAAACTTGTTACTAAAAATAAATTTAGTAACCTTAAGGAAAAAACCCTTTCTGGGCCTCCTAATTCTTCCACAACATCTAATAACTCTAGTGTTAAGCCTAAAATTAGGCAAATAACTGTTGTCAAAACTGAACACTACCGCCAGCTTTTGAAAGAAATTGCTGGACCAGATAATGCCCGAAAGTTCCATGCCCGGATTGGTGGCGAATTTATTCGCCTTCAGCCCTTCACTGAAGACGATCACAGGGCTATTACAAAATTTTTGGTTGATAATAAAGTTGAAGGCTATATCCTTCCAATTGGTATTGTACGCCCTTTAAAAGTGGTACTTCGCGGTCTCCCCAGCGATATTCCGGTGGAGGAGATTCAAGATGAATTAACTAGGATGGAATTTCCTGTTCTTAAAGTAGCCCAACTTATTAAACGGAAAACGAACCAACCCATGCCCCTCTTCCAAATTCAGCTGACTAATAACGAAGCTGGCAAAAAAATCAATGAACTCCAATCACTATTCTACATTAAAATTACTGTCGAACGCTATAGGTCTCCCATAAAAACTCAGCAGTGTCACAACTGCCAGTTCTTCCACCATCATTCGGATAACTGTCTAATGAAGCCACGCTACGTGAAATGCGCCGAGTTCCACAACACCAAGAATTGCCCCAAAGGATCAGGGAAAATTGATTCACCTGTATGTTGCAACTGCGGAGGACAACATCCAGCTAGTTACCAAGGATGCCCGAAATTTCCCAAGCCAAAGGTTGCCGCGCCAACCTTCGTCGCAGCGGTTCCTAAGCCTCTGACTCAGTCCTTTTCGCAGGCTATCTCATATGGCGTGCCCTCTGCTCCAGTTACGACTTTAGCTCCGTCCTTACCTACAGAGTCTACCCAGCCTCCCAATACTGATAATATTGCTTCTTCACATAATCAACTTGGCGAAATAGCCAGTTTACTCACGGACATTAAGCAACTTCTTGGTATACAGGATTTTGAAGAAATTATTGTAAAACTTCGAAAGATTAAATCTAACATGGTCCAAGCTAAGACCACTGAAGAACGCATGTTCGTGTTCTTTTCTGGTCTTATTCAAGACCCCTCCACCGGCCCCTGATGGCTTTGAATAGGTTTCTAACAGTCTTCGCATGGAACTGCAACGGCATCAAAAATAGGATTCGTGAGTTCAGGGAATTTGTAAATGAGCGCTCACCCGATATTGTACTTCTTCAAGAAACCCATCTCCGACCAGAAGATAAACTCAACATCAAAGACTACACCACATATAGGAATGATTTCCCTAGTCTAAATCAATCCATGAGAGGCACTGCTATTATTATTAAACGTTCCATTCCCTATCATGTTATTATTCTTCCTTCTTTGCAGGTCATTAACGCCAATGCTATAAACATCAAAATCAATAATGGATCGCCCTATACTATAATTTCAACTTACATCCCCCCTTCTTTAAATCCGCGTGAGGTACTAGCCGATATCTATGCTTTAAGCAATATTAATAATGATACTATTATCTTTGGAGATCTTAACGCAAGGCATAGGGACTGGCATTGTACCTGTAATAATGCATATGGACAAGTAATTAATAACTTTTCTGATAACTCAGACTTTGATATTTTCGCACCTAGAGAACCAACTCACCATACAAATCATAGCAGTAGCGTTATTGACTTTGCCTTAATTAAAGGTATTCCAAATTCTTTAACTATTGATACTATTTGTGACCTCTCATCAGATCATAATCCAGTTCTTTTAAAAATCTTTATTAGAAATAACCCTTACTCTTTTACTCCAAAGAAATTTATTAATTGGAAGCAATTCAAAGAACATCTTAATTCTAAACCTTTTGCCCTCCCTAACATTGAAAACACTAATGATCTTGAATCTTCTATTACTAAATTAACTTCTGATATTAATGACAGTATTACTTTTGCTTCCACTATCATTCCTGACGCAGACAAATGCCACTCTGACAGACACCTTAAAATTTTAATTAATAATAGGAATCGGGCCAGAAAAGCCTGGCAACGTAATAAAACTCCAATAAATAAAAGAATTATGAATAATACACAACAAGATCTCAAATACTATATACAAGATAAATCTAATAAAGACTGGGATAACTTTTTAACTTCTTTGGACACCACTGACAATTCCATCTGGAAGGCTGCCAGGCGCTTCAAAAATTCGTACACTCCTATTCCGCCATTAAAAGTTCCAAATTCTAACAATATACTTTATACTGCAGAAGAAAAGGGTAATTTAATCGGCAGCACGTTAGCTCAAAATTTTACCCCAAATCCAGGTTCTGACGTAAACACGACCAACGAGGTTTCCAATAGTATTAACATTATTCAAAATTTCAATTCCTTTAACACTAATGTTCATATTGATTCGGCTGCCCTTGTCAAAATTATTAAACACTTACCTAAACGTAAATCTCCTGGAGAAGATAACATCACTAATACTGCTCTCAAGCATCTCCCCATTCAATATGTTTATTACATTTATACCATCATCGATCATATTTTTTACTTTTGTTATTTTCCTAGCAATTGGAAAAATTCAATTATTGTCCCTATTCCAAAACCTAAAAAGGATCATTCTTCTCCAGATAATTATCGTCCGATTAGCTTGCTTAACACTATTAGTAAAATTACTGAAAAATTTATTCTTGCGGAAGTGAACAATCACTTAGATGAAAATAATATTATAATTCCGTATCAGTTTGGCTTCCGTAAGAATCTTTCGGCCTCTCATCAAGTCTACCGTATTGCAGAAATTTTAGCTAAAAATAAATTAAATAAATTATCTACTGCTGCAGTTTTTCTCGATGTTGCTCGTGCTTTCGACAAAATCTGGATACATGCCCTCATTCATAAATTACTTCTTTATAATTTCTCGAAACATCTAATTAAGTTAATTTTCTCATACCTTTCGGATCGTACTTTTCAAGTTAAAATTTATCATACTCTCTCTTCAAAATTTCCAATACTCAGTGGCGTTCCACAGGGATCCCTTCTCGGCCCTACTTTGTTTAACATTTATATTAATGACATCCCTGTGCATCCAAAAACTGAACTAGCTATTTATGCTGATGATACCGCTATATTTGCTTATAATAAAAATTATAAATTTGCTGTGTGATTGCCGTTAATAAACATCTAGGCAAAATTTCTGAGTGGCTTGAACGATGGAAAATTAGGATTAACACTTCTAAATGCGAAGCAGCTATGTTCACATCCAAGCAGAGAACGACTTATGTCAACTACAACATTTATATCAATAACACTCGTATCCCATGGTCGGACACCGTTAAATATTTAGGAGTAACTCTTGATAAAAACTTAACATGGAAGCAACACTTTACTTCCGTTAAAACTAAATATAGAAATGCTAAGCGAGCTCTGTACCCTTTAATTTCTCGTCATAGCAAAATGGATACTAAAATTAAGCTGCTCATTTACACTTCCTTTCTGCGTCCAATTTTTACCTATGCAGCTCCAGTGTGGTCGTATGCAGCAGATTCTAATATTAAAATTCTAACAACTATTCAAAATTTAATTCTTAAAGAAATAATTAACGCTCCCTGGTACTTTAGAAATACTAAAATTCACGAAGAATTAAGAATTCTTCCTATTCCAAATTTTATCTACAATCTTTCTGTTAAATTTCATAAAAACTTAAGCAATGATTTAATCAATAATCTTGTCAATTACGACCCCACTGATGCTAGCAATAGAAGAAGGCCTTTGGCCATTCTTGGCAAAGTTCCTTGATGTTTTTGTGTTGTCTTAAAAAAAAATCTACAAAATGTAAGAAAAAAGTTTTAAAATATCTCTAAAATGGCCATACATCATAATTCGTACCTCTCCCGATATTTCTGTATCGTTCCGACTCGGCTTTCCGCTCTCTCTGAGAGGGAGGAGCGTTTTATGCATTTTTCTCCTACTGAAAGCAACTCTGATATCATCACTATCAAGTCTTCTCAGACCGTGATGGCGTGGTGCATCCAGTAGGGTGCCTGCCAAGCTATAACTTGCGATTTCAATTTCTGATTTCTATATCAATAAAAATGTTTTCTTCATGGTTTTTGTACGGATGTCCCTGGCCGCAAAAATATGTGTTTTATTTCTATCCCTAAACTTTCTACTCTCTAGTTTTGTGTCTTGAACTCACGAATCCACCTCCCTATCCCCTATTTCCTCTTTTTAGTTGTTTTATTTTCTGCTCGTTGTCATTTTATGCTTACTGTAAGAAATCTCTGGATTAGAGGGCTCGGCCCAGGCAGTCCAGTTGAACTACCATCCTGAAGATCCTGAAGAAACGGGAGGAAAATCTAAAGGTAGTCTGAGTTGGTACATAAAGTAGCTAAATTAATTAATTCTTCTAAAACTTAATATATATAAATCATACAAACTGTGTATCATATGATTTACTGAAATGAAATACGTTAAATAACTACTAAATACTTCATTAAATATATGAAAAAAGTGAGATCTCAGAAAATGAGATATGAAAATCTGAAAAAATGAGACATAATTTATTGAAATTAAGTTCACTAAATAACTACTAAATATTACAATAAATAACTGAAAATATCAGAATAAATTTGTTGTTTGAATATTTCCCACAATTTTATAGTTTAAACGTAATAGAAATCTGAGGGTAGTTTGAGTCTGTACATAAATGGGCCAAATGAATAAGTACTGAAACTTTATATATATATATATATATATATATATATATATATATATATATATATATATATATATATATATATATATATATATATATATATATATATATATATATATATATATATATATATATATATATATATATAAATATATATATATACATATATACGTATATATGTATATATGTATATATGTATGTATATATATATATATATATATATATATATATATATATATATATATATATATATATGTATGTATATATATATATATGTATGTATATATGTATATATGTATATATGTATATATATATATATATATATATATATATATATATATATATATATATATATATATATATATATATATATATATACATATATACATATATACATATATACATATATATATATATACATACATATATATATATATATATATATATATATATATATATACATACATATATACATATATACATATATACGTATATATGTATATATATATATATATATATATATATATATATATATATATATATATATATATATATATATATATATATATATATATATATATATATATATATATATATATATATATATATTGGTTTTGGAGCGGACAATTCTCAAACACTAGGCCAACGTAACATTATTATTTTTACAATTGGTAAAAATTATGCAAAATGAGTATTATATAATTTACATATAACTACATGTCTGATGTATTTATATATATATAATATATATATATATATATATATATATATATATATATATATGTTAATATAGGCAATAAGACGGACTTCACGGTGGATGGTTGCAGTTATGGCCCATAAAAATGATATCGTTTTAGCTAAAATCTTTTATTAAGATAACGTTGGAGGACGGGTGGGTTCCCACTTCATCATAGGGACAGGACAAACTGAGGGGTCAGCTAGCATGAAGTTATATGTAAAAGACCCTTAACACCTGGGTCAACATCTCAGTCAAAATCTGTGAGAAAATCTGCCTCCGACAGGGTGCATCTCCTTTCTGTTCGGAAATTTCCTAAATTGTCGGCTAGGGCAATGTAGAGTTATAATTGGTCTGACCCCTTCTCTTAGGGTGTTTACTGTAGCCCGAGTGGTCAATTTAGGATAGGGGTTAAAAAGGGGAATGCAAAAGGACGCGGGTAGTTTAGCCCTTTACTTAAGTTTTGAACCCCCCCCCCCCGAGAATTTTCCTTATATATATATATATATATATATATATATATATATATATATATATATATATATATATGTATATATATGTGTATATATATATATATATATGTATATGTATATGTATATATATATGTATATATATATATATATGTATATATATATGTATATATATATATATACATATATATATATATATATATATATGTATATATATATATATGTATATATATATGTATATATATATGTATATATATATATATATATATATATATATATATATATATATATATATATATATATATATATATATATATATATATATCTGATAGTATACAATCCAAGGAAAGAAGAGTAACACATCGAAACTTGTTTTAATCTAGATTAAAAATATGAAAATTTATTTGTTAGTGGAAGATGTAGAGTACCGTTTTTCGGTACTAAAGTTCTGAGTTTGAACCTCACAATTGATAAGGACATATCTAGATGCCATAAAGAGACTTTGAATAGTTAATTCTTGTTCAATTTGTACTCATGAAATAAAAATTGATCACGGAGCTTCCGTTCAAACAAATATATTCGTTAGTAAACACGAAAATAAAACAGATCTCAAAGAGAAAATTAGATAATTTAGATCTCTATAAGAAAATTTAAGGAACAGAAAATGATTATTAAGGGCCTATATAGTAGTGGTGGGTAGATTGAGTGGTCTGTTGTGCAACGATTAAAGACTCAATAACCACGGCTAACAATTATACAGAACAATATCATTAGTAAAATTCTATAGAAACGATATAGTTTTTCATGCTTTTCGGTAATTGGAGAGCTGTAAAGTTCGCTCACTTTGGGGCACGGTAAAGGTTTTATAATCCTATGAATGAACATAGATCATACAACAACGAATACTTGTTTTTTATTAACAATGGGTGAAGAGAAAATTTATCTTGTACTGCTTGAACATTAGAAAATTGAGGAGTATCTAGAATGTTGACTAGAATGAATAGAAATTACTGTTTAAAGCCAATTCCGAAATATCCATGCTATCCATGGAACTTGAACCCCAGTACTGAAGAGAAGCACCCTATCTGTTTGGCCATTGTTCAACAATTAGTACCATCTATCGGGTAGTATATAATCTATATATTACTGAAACATTTATGTAAATCACATCTATCTATTCTAATATGCATCTCTATGTTGACGTTTTAACTAGCACTTGATGTTTATATGATAGCAAATTCTTCTACCTCCGATTTTGTAGAAACTATTAAAAGTGTCTACCGAGAATGATTTCCATATACCCATATATCAATTTTTCATATCTTTAATAATGTAAAACATATCTTGAACATATTGTTACAAATTTGTTTATCGTAAATTTAGCATGGGACTCTATGGGTATCTCGCCAAATTAGCGAGATATCGGCTCGTTGGCGACAGTTTTGGCAACCTATTTTTGTCGCCACGTTCGTCACCAAGTGTCGCCAAATGTTGCCAAGTGTGGAATTACGTGACCACTTCCGGTTCCGGTTTCTGGAGTGTTCCGGCAGTTTCTTCGGGCCTATATAAGGCAGACAAAGTCCCATGAAGAGAGTTACTGTGTTATGAACTCACGAATCCACCATTCTATCTTTATCTTTCATCTTTTATTTGTTTATGCTCTGCTCGTTGTCAATTTCTCTGCTTGCTGTAAGAAATCTCTGGATTTGAGGGCTTGACCCAGGTAATCCAGTTGACCCATCATCTTGAAGATCTTGAAGATGAAGAGATTAGAGTCGTCGTTGTGCTTGATGCGGAAAATGATCCATTAACCGACGGCATTGGGCTCAAATTGTTCCGCGGTAATTTTGTCGGTGTGTTGTATTTATTGAATGCTAATAAAGTATTTGTTTTCGTGCTGCAGTCTTGCTTGCTTGTAAAGTTCATTCAATCCCCGAAACCAGTTTTGTAAGTTCGTAACAATATCTAAACTCTACGCAAAAAAGAAAAAAAAGAGACATGCTGAAAAGGTGACTCATACCCCTCGACGTATTTTTATCAATATTTGGTAAAATTTTGATATAACTGCACTGATAACTTGTAGAACTGATACCAAACATTATACTTACATACAGTAATAGAGGCGAAAAGACAGGCAATAAATTATGGAGCTTGGAGTAATTTTATAATGCTATTTATAGCAGTACGTAAAGGTCTCCTATAGCCTCTCTCTAATTTTATCCTTCTTTTTTAAATCTCTTGCACATACAATATTTTGGAAACCCTTTAATATTATTAATATACATTACTTTTCGCTATAAGCTTTATACGCTCTTTAAATATTTTGGCTTCGATGTTTAATTGGTGTGTAATTTTTAATATTTGAGTTTCATTGTTAAGTTATATTAATGGAATCTAATTTTCCAATAAATGCACATAATTGTTTATATATTTTAATTATTGCTTCGTTCTGATACAGACACATTCTCCTCTAAAAATATTCTTTATATATATATATATATATATATATATATATATATATCTGATAGTATACAATCCAAGGAAAGACGAGAAACACACTGAAACTTCAATCTAGATGAAAAATATGAGAATTCATTCGTTAGTAGAGTATGTAGAGTACCGTCTTTCGGTGCTAAAGTTCTTAGTTTTAACCTCATCATTGATATAGACATTTCTAGATGTCAAAAAGAGACTTTAAATAGTTAATTTTGGTTTAATTTATACTCATGAAATAAAAATTGATCACGGAGCTCCAGTTCAAACAAACATGTTCGCTAGTAAACACGAAAATAAAACATGTCTCAAGAAGAAAAATTTGGTAATTTAGATCTCTATAAGAAAATTTAAGGAACAGAAAATGATTATTACGGGCCTCTCTAGTAGTGGTGGGTAGATTGAGTGGTCTGCTGTGCAACGACTGAAGACTCATCTTAATAACCGCGGCAAAGAATTACACAGAACAATACCATTAGTAAAATTCTATAGAATCGATATAGTTTTTCATGCTTTTCGGTAATTGGAGAGCTGTAGAGTTCGCTCACTTTGGGGCCCGGTAAAGATTTTATAATCCTATGAATGAACATAGAGCATACAACAACGAATACTTGTTTTTTATTAACAGTGGGTGATGAGAAAATTTATCTTGTACTGTTTGAACACTAGAAAATTGAGGAGTATCTAGAATGTTGAATAGAATGAATGGAAATTACAGTTTAAAGCCAATTCCGAAATATCCATGCTATCCATGGGACTGGAACTCCAGTACTGAAGAGCAGCACCCTATCTATTTGGCCATTGTTCAGCTATTAGTACCATCTATCAGGTTGTATATAATCTATATGTTACTGGGACATTCATGTAAATCCCATCCATCTATTCTAATATGCATCTTTATGTTGACGTTTTAACTAGCACTTGATGTTTATATGATAGCAGATTCTTCTACCTCCGATTTTGTAGAAACTATTAAGAAACTCGGTAGAACCTTATTATTAAGGTTCTACCGAGAATGTTTTCCATATATCCTGATAATGTAAAGCATCTTGAACATATCTAAACTCTACGAAAAAAATGTTTGAGACATGCTGAAAAGGGGACTTATACCCCTCGACGTATTTTTATCAATATTTGGTAAAATTTTGATATAACTTGTAGAACTGATACCAAACATTATACTTACATACAGTAATCGAAGCGAAAAGACAGGCAATAATTTATACCGCTTAGAGTAACTTTAGAATGGTATTTAAAGCGGTACGTAAAGGTCTCCTATAGCCTCTCTCTAATTTTATCATTCTCTTCCACGCACAATATTTTGGAAATATTTTAATGTTTTTAATATACATTACTTTTTGATATAAGCTCTATACGCTCTAATATATGTAAATATTTTAGCTTCGATGTTTAATTTTTGTGTAATTTTTAATATTTGAGTTCCATTGTTAATTTATATTGATGGAATCTAATTTTCAAATAAATGAACATATTTGTTCATATATTTTAACTATTGCGTGGTTCTGATACAGACACCTTCTCCTCTAAATGTATTCTTTTCCCTCTTAATCCTAAAAGATTGTAGAATTCCACTAATCTTACGGTTATGTAAACAAACTAAAAAATTGTTTAGTACTTTTTTGCCATGTGCAAAATATAAGCCTCGTTGTTGCAGATTTGTAATATTTAGTCATTATTCTACGAATGACATACACATATAAAAACCTTTACTGGAGTTGTACGCATTCTAAATTTATCTGGACCAATTAAATTGTACGGTGTTTGACTTTTAACTGATCTGAAAATCCCTCCTCATATGGTTTCATGGAAATATTCAGCTCTTAGATAAAATAATTGAGACTACGGAAATTAATGACTTTGCTTCACAATGACATCACTGTCCAGATTCCTCGGTATTCACCGCTAGGAGAATGTTGACGTGACTGGGCGGTGTCGGCTAATGAGCGTTTTCCAAGAAATAGGAAAAAAAACATTCCCCGTTTAATTACACTCCAGAGACGCGAACTAACTGTCAAGCCAAAGTTGATTTTCAGACATGCTACTAGTAGTTTCTTTTAAATAATACTGCGTACTGTGTTTTAATGGTAACATTCTGTTCCATGAAATCAAAATTAGTCTTATTGTGATATAAACAAGAATAAAAGAACCTAAATTAAACTATTTATGATTTAAATTAGTGATAGATAGAAATAATTACAGCTGATAAATATCAAATCGTGGTATAAAGTAATGTAATACATCAACGCAGCTGACAGCTAATGGGGTTATTTATCTCTATTTAGAATCGGCTTATTAGATGGCTCCCGATTGCTGAGTTTTGAAGCAAAGAGTTGCAGATAAGTTGCTAAAATCCTATAAAGTCAATAAATATATGGTGTAAAGTGTTACTTTGCATCTTTGTTTATTCAGACCCTTGTAAAATATACTTTACTATCCAAGTCTAAACACAAATATATTTATCAACACTGTTTTTGCCCAATTAATTCTAATATTTTCATTTTCTAAATATACTTTACTATCCACGTCTAAATACAAGTATATTTATCAACACTGTTTTTGCCCAATTAATTCTAATATTTTCATTTTCTAAATATACTTTACTATCCACGTCTAAATACAAGTATATTTATCAACACTGTTTTTGCCCAATTAATTCTAATATTTTCATTTTCAAAATATACTTTACTATCCACGTCTAAATACAAGTATATTTATCAACACCGTTTTTGCCCAATTAATTCTAATATTTTCATTTTCAAAATATACTTTACTATCCATGTCTAAATAAAATTATATTAATCAACACTGTTTTTGACCAATTAATTCTAATATTTTTATTTTCATTTCTAAGATAAAATAGTAAAAATCTCGAGACGTACAACATTTGATAGAAGCAACATTTCCCAAATATATTCAGAAATATGCCACATGGGATCAAACACACCCATAATTTGTTTACGAATACCCTATACTGTTTTATATATATTCCTTTTAGATTCATGTTTTGTACAACGTTTCCAAGCAACTTTAATTTTTGAGCTTTCGGTCAATAACCTATTGCAATTAGTTATTTTTCCTTACCAAAGTAATTATCAAAAAAATTTTTACAGAAAATTGTCGTCTTAGAGTCATTGAGACGAAAACGGCGATAAACAATTTTCTAATAACCAAAATGGCTGTTTTATGGCTTTGGTACAAGAAATTTATATTTTATTAGCTATCCAGAGACTAGATTTTGGTCTGGGTTACTAAGGTTCACAAATGAAGTTTTAGAATAACTGTTATTTATAAACGAAGTGATTAAAATGTTAAACAAACGATGTATGGGGGAGATTGTCGATGAATTGGATCGTGTGGCGTCTCAGAATTACTTTATTTTTGGTATCGCATAGGTGTCACGGAAACTCAAATATCCTGAACACAGCTTTCGTAACAAAAACAATTATTTAATGATCAGATTAAAATTTCAAAACAGTTTTCTGAAGAGATTGGAAAATCCTGGTGGAAATTTACACATGGTGGGAAAAGACTCCAGGATAACCTAAAATTATGAGACTGGACATTAAGTGTATAAAAACATATTGTACACTCAAAACTCAGGGTGATCTAGCAATAAAAGAGGACATCTTCTTAGAAAAAAAACAAAGTCCGTGTGTTCTCTGCCATGTTTTCGACCAAAGGTCCTCTTTTTCTCCCCTCTCTGAATTGCTGACATCATTTCGTCATCTCTCCCTGGTTAGTCAGTCAGTCGCAGAAGTGACGCCGTCAATAGTTTTGGTTTTGCACCAGCTGGTGCCGATTTATCTGACTTCGCCACTGCCTACCAACTTTCACTATTAAAAGAGACCTTTCAAGAGCGGGACCAAAACAAATTTCTTTTGTCCAGTAGTGCCATTTTCCCAGCCACTCTAACGCTATTGTTTTCCTTTCAGATCGAGTCGTCTATTATGTGTTGAATACTGATGGTTGCGATGTCATTAGTTTAAGACTAATAGATAATCCCAGTTATAATTATGTACATTCACAGAGTTGACAATCAATTGCTAACAAGTATACATAACATCAGTACATGTATTATTTTAAAGTATATTTTATACACTATCACATGAATTATGTTACCTCAAATATTTTAATTATTTTGGAACGTCATTGAAAGAAAATTTTATACAATAAATGGTCCCCAAGCTACATGGATGGATAAAAAAAGCGTTCTATCTCCATTCTACCCTTGACATTCGAACACTTTGACTGTAAATTTGGTTAACCCTCTCTCAAATACGTAGGAATCGCAGATATATATATATATATATATATATATATATATATATATATATATATATATATATATATATATATATATATATATATATATATATATATATAATAAAGATTTTATGCATATAGATTAGTATTTAATAGTAAATCTAATAAGGTTAATAGTATAATACTAATCTATAAAGTACAATTACTATTAAATTAAATTAAATTATTAATGTTAGACTAATAATCTAATACTAGGTTATCTAATATTTATACTCTGAAGAGCCACAAGAAAATGATACACCTGCCTAATATCGAGTAGGTTTCCCACGAGCACGCGAGAGAGGTGCATCACGACACGGCCTAAACTGGACTAATGTCTGAAGTAGTTCTGGAGGTAACTGATGCCATGAATCCTGCAGGGCTGTCCATAAATCCCTAACATTACGAGGTGGTGGATATCTTTTCTGAACAACACGTGGCAAGGCATCCCAGATATGATCAATAATGTTCATGTCTGGGAATTTTGATGGCTATCGGAAGTGTCAAAAGTCAAAAGAGTGCTCCTGGAGCCACTCTGTAGCAATTCTGGACGTGTGGGGTGTCGCACTGTCCTGCTGGTCCATCGGAATGCACAGTGGACATGAATGAGTGCAGCTGATCAAACAGGACACTTACGTACGTATCACCTGTCAGAGTCGTATCTAGACGTATCAATAATCTCATATCACTCCAATTGCAAGCGCCCCATACCTTCACAGAGCCTCACGTCCATCCGCTCGATAAAATTTGAAACGAGACTCGTCAGACCAGGCAACGTGTTTCTTGTCATCAACAGTGAAATGTTGGTGTTAACGGGTTCAGGCGACTCGTAAAGATTTGTGTCTTGCAGTCATCAAGGTTACACAAGTGGGCCTTCGGCTCCTACAGCTCATATCGATGATGTTTCGTTTAATGGTTCGCACGCTGACACTTGTTGGTGGCCCAGCAATGAAATCTGCAGCAATTTGCGGAAAGATTGCACTTCTGTCACATTTAATGATTCTCCCCAGTCATCGTTGGTTCCATTATTACATGATCTTTTTCCGGCCTCAGCGATGTCTCAGATTTGATGTTTTACCGAATTCTCGATATCTACAGTACACTCGTGGAATGGTTCTGGAAAATCTAAATTTCATCGCTACCTCAGAGATGCTATGTCCCGTGTGTCATGCGCCAACTATAACACCACGTTCAAACTCACTTAAATCTTAATAACGTGCCATTGTAGCACCAGTAACCGATCTAAGTACTGTGCCAGACAATTATTGCTTTATATAGGCGTTGTCGACCGCAGCCCCGTATTCTGATTGGTTCTTATCTCTTTATTTGCATACGCTTGCCTGTACCAGTTTTTTAGTCTCTTCAATGTATTTTATTAGTAATTAACTGCCAAATAATTAGTTAATAAAAGATAACAGATTTAAAATTCTTTCTCTTATGAACTGATAGTTTAAAGAAAGCAATAACACTGCTTCCTAAACAACACTTTTGAAACCGTTTTTTCGGTAATTGATCCTTATGTAAATATGAAGCTGTCACTTTAATTAACGAACATTTCAATATTAGTTCATGAACTAAGAGCAACAACCTTTATAGAAGTGCTGATTTCATGATATTTAAAAAAGACTTTAGATGCTGGAAACAAACTTTTATTAAAGGATTGAAAAGAAGTTATCGACTTATGGCTTGTGTATATTTTAGTACGTTATAATAATTGTGGATGACTAAGTAATTTAAGCTTAATAGAAAATGGGAGGTAAAATATTTTGTTAGAATAAGTTTCTGTAATTTGTTATTTTAGCAGCACCACATTCCAAAAAAGTTATTTTCTGGAATTAGTAGACAGAAATTAAAAATTAACGAAATGGAACTTGCAAGGAGTTTCATCTTCAGGAGTATAATTGGAAAGTAAAATTAATCAAATCTCTGTAAGAATCCAGACTGTAGAATCTTGTAAAAAGGGATTGAAATACGCTCTTTTTTTTGAGTTTACACCAAAGGTTTTTCTCCCATGAGAAACGTTTCTAATTTACTGGCCAGTAATGCGTAAGATATTAATTGCTTTCTGGTGCGGCTTTCCAAAATATTCTTTGGAACTTACGTGACTGGAGTGTTTTATTATTACATGCTGCGAACATGCAATAATTCATGTCTGATTTATAAACATAGTGGTATATTTGGTTCTAATTAAAGATAAGTTAAAATAAAATATCGTGGGATAGATGACATTGACAGTTTTTGTTTGTAAAAGGCCAATGTCAGTATTTCGATCCTCAATACGATATTAAATACTTCATGATGCTACGTAATGTGTTTGAATCATACTGCTGGCATAAAGGCTCGTAGTAGTTTGGAATCGGCATTTATCAGTAGGTCCCAGTCTCATTTAATAGGTACGGGGTCAACAGTAGACCTCGTGTAGTAAAACAGTAGACCGTAGCGCTTCAAACTTACCAAGAATTTAGATATTACGAATACCTTTAAGTATAGACTCAAAGGCAGCATAAACCCATGGGGAAAATTAGATTTCTTATGTGATGAAGAGATAAATACAGTAGGACCTTGTGAAGTTATAAGTTCGTTTCTTTTGTGACTCGTAAATCAAATTGCTCGTATGTCAATAAATATTCCGTCTATGCGTTGAAATGCTACTAACCCTTCACTACATACTGTATCAAATTTGAAACCTAATTTATTTTCACTGTTAACACATTGTGTGCGGATACATTTTGCAGCGGAATTGTGCAGGGAGCGGGCGTTTTGCGCGTAAATTTAGTAATTCAGTTAAATCTCAATAGATCAAAAATAATTTAATTTTTTAATCAACTTTTCGTATTTTATATTGAAATATAAAAAATAAAAATAGAAATATATAAATAACAATCATAAGATTTTTGTAAATAAAAAATATATTTTTAGTGGATAAATTTATAATAATATCGTAAATATGAAATATCAAATAGAAATAGTAGTATATAGTTTTCTTTTTTTTCGAATTATGTTATATATAAACTTTTTTACATTATAAAAGATGGAAAGAGCAATTATAAAACTAATAATGTAAAAACTAGTTTTTATTTGTCTAAATATTTCCAAAATCTATGTAGTAGACAAGAACATTCGGCTTCGTTTTCTTGTATATACCGTTATTTTTGTACCCACAAACAAGTTATGTTATTACACTAACCCGTACTAGTACGTGAGCCGCACTCAAGTATCAATCGTCAGAAAACTTAATAGTACGGGTCCCACATACAATGTGTTAATAATAAATTGAAAATGTTTTGTCCTCTCGTATATGTAGTATCAATTTAGAAGCATAAAAGAGAGACAAACTAATCACCATTCATACCATTTTAAATTGATGGATAGCACCTACACTCTATAAACAACTCCTTAGTAGTCAGTTATTCAATTTTTGCTCCACTTGTTGACATATTTATTAATTTTTCAGCTTTTAAAAAGTAGTCTTAAATCTGATGGTTTTATCAATTGCTTTTATAGGTAAGTTTTATTTAAAATCACTTATAGAACACTTTTTATTACTTTCTAAAAAATGTGGTTTTGACTTCCAATACTGAAATATCAATGTGCCTCATCATCACTCTTGAAGTCTATTTATAGGACCACCCTGAGAAATTCCTCCTTTTTTCCTTATATCTCAGCTGCAATTGGAATCTTTACGTTGACCTCCTTCTTAAACAAAATGGCGATGCCGTTTAAAAAATGCTTCATCTTTTACTACTTGGATACCATTCTCAATTCCTTCTGGATTTAATATAATTGTATCGGTGTACTTTCCCACGATGGTCAGCACGTGCTTATACAGCTGTGGAATACATTTCCAAGAAGAATTTAGGTGCAGCTGTTGTCTTCGAATTTTAGTCGATACCCCTGAGGAGAAGTTATAGATCACGGAGTGGCACATGTGTAACGGTCAAGCCAAGACAGGGATGTAGTCGTGAGATATGGGGGCAGGGGCTAAGCAATAATGTCAACTTTCACCAAAGGAGACATTTTAATGAGCCCACTTGCACATCCGAGAAGGTGCAGATGTGGGAAAATTTCACCAACAAGTGATTGACAAGGAGAAAAAAGGGGCGTTAAACCGAGGTGAAAAGTTATGAAAGAAAATTGGACAAAGGGGTCGATGTCGGGAGTTGCTGGACATCCAGATCCCGTGAGCAAGCCCGGGCCAGCAATCTATTCCCAAACCCGCATGCATATGATCGACTACACCATAGACGTCCAGCAAAATAACTGTCGCTACGCCAGTACCGACGTCCTTTACGCCTGCACGCCCGCACTGACGTCCAGCCTGTTGACAGCCCCAACCTGCTCCCTTGTAATAACTGGAGGTAAACTTAATAATATTCCTAATTATTACATGGTCTCTTAATCTTTTGATAAGGAATACTATTTCAAGACTATTTGATGACTATTTGAAAAACCAAATATGTTAAAAACAAATAAAGTGGTGTATTAATTTGTAAACATTGTACATAATAAATGTTTTAGTTTGAATATTAGGTATTTTTCTTTAATTCCATAGCGTATAGTTTACTGTGTTTCCCCTTTAAGAACGTACACTGGTGTTTGTGTTTGTAAGTACATTGCAATAATAATATATTGGTGAAAGTTTATAATTTTCCCATTTATAGGCATATACATGCATAAACTAGAAAATTAAATACTTTTAACACCTTGTTACTAAACAACCAACTAAGGCAAGCCTCTAAATAGGGGACAAGTTTGTTGTTCCCAAGTTTTCCTACACGGTAGTTTTACTGTGTATAAAAAATAAGAGAGTAGGTTTTGAAAAGGTTTTTTACAACACGATAACGTCTTTTTACAAAACTAGCTTGTTCACAGATATCTCCGACAGGGATGAAAAACAAAATTATGCTAAATCAGGAAGACTCATCTCTCGAAAGCAATAAAAGCTCTTGTTTTAAAAAGCCATTCCCATCTTTATCGATATTTATCTCTCCCCGGAAGAACCCCATATCTGATTCAGGAAATAAAAGCGAATATTCAAAAAATTAGTTTTTTTTTAAGAAACATTTCTTTATATGATAGCTTTTTATAAACTCCGATCTTTATTCATTCTTTATAAGTTGCATATTTCTTTATAAAATGTTATAATAAAATAGGACATGTTTTCCAGGAAATTTGTAATTTTTTTTAAAATTTTCAATATATTCATAGAAATTTTAACTATTAGAATTGAATATTTTACACGTAAACTTCGATATTATAGTTTGAACTATTTTGAATATTTTATGTATAGCTTAGTTTCATTTTATAAATGTTGAGCTATAATAAATAATTTAATATTCCTATATTAATAGCTAATTTAACGATCAACTTTTATCCATAAACTGAAATTTAAAAATTTTTCCATATAGTAATTTATTTAATGAACTAGAAGCAATGAATACTAATATCTGAACTAATAAAAGATTTAGTAAAATAAATATAATTAATTCAAATAAATTATGTATTAAAATTCTAGATTTTCCCATTTATTACGTTCCTCTTTAAACACTTATTTATCCAATTTTAGACGTAAAAATTTTGGATAGTTTTTAAAACTTAAGGAATTGAGCCAGAAAATTTCCAGTAAGTTTGAGAACATGGAGAATAGAAATTCACTGAAAAATTTGCTATTTTAATTTAACTCTTTGTACATTACATCAGACTAAACACGGTAAAGCTTTAGTTACAGATATTGACAAAATTATCATTGGAAAAGAGAAATGCAGTTAATTAAAGATCATCATCCCCCGAAGGCTTCTGAGAGGAAAAACTCGTACATCGTAATTTATAGGTGTGTGAGCCAGCCAAATAGGTTCTTAATGTTTAATCATGTGGGGGACACTTGATGCCGTGGAGGCAGCGAAACTAATTATATAAAGAGTTATAAAAGGAGAACTAAGTCAGCAGGAATTAATTTTGGTGTTTACGCACTCGCTAACTCGTTAGAAAGAACAAAAGACATTCACCAAATTTTGCCATAAGAGAATACAATAGCTAGAAAATTATTTTATAACAGATTTATTACGTTAGTTAGTTTTTTAGGTTAAAATATCATTATATATATTATAATATATATATATATATATATATATATATATATATATATATATATAATATATATATATATATATATATATATATATATATATATATATATATATATATATATATATATATATATATATATATATATATATATATATATATATATATATATATATATATATATATATATATATATATATATATATATATATATATATATATATATATATATATATATATATATATATATATATATATATATATATATATATATATATATATATATATATATATATATATATATATATATATATATATATATATATATATATATATATATATATATATATATATATATATATATATATATATATATATATATATATATATATATATATATATGTGTGTGTGTGTGTGTGTGTGTGTGTGTGTGTGTGTGTGTACGTTCTAGAGTACCATTAAATTACTGGTTCTCAAACTTTATGCCTTTCTCATGAAATATATACATCTAATTATCAAAACTACAATTTCAACTTTGATGTCTTTAACAGCAAAGTAAATATAAAATATGAATAAAATATTTTGAACTGATATTTGTTTATATTTCCCACATATTTTTAAATTATAAAAATTTAAATATTAAATGCTACTAATGGATTGATATGAAATTATTTATGTGGGCTGCTATGTTTGTAAGTAACATAACAGCGAAGCATTAGAAAATGGGAAAGAGTTATAAAAATATAGGAGGGGAGAGAGAGAATAGAGTACAAAAATAAGTCCAAAGAGTGTCTGTATTTTGCATTCTCAACATTGTTTTAACTCTGTAAGGGATGGAAAAGGAATGAGGTAAGTTAACGGTAGAAAACGGTAGGACCTATAGTGGGCTCCGCTTAATGTGATCAGTTTGGGACACCGGGATTTTGATAACAATAACCGATTGATAACAATAAACGATGTACAAAATTAGACAAATTTACCCCCCCTTTAATTCACACGTACTACATTTCAAAATAAAATGAAAAAACACACCTTATATTTATGTACTTTATATTATCCTTTAAAAAATAAGAATTGTATACACAATTAAAAAAATTGATCAATTGTTGACTGTCTACAATTCTTTCTAAGAAACTAATTGATAAATCGTTCGTAATCATAATGTTTTTTAAAGTCATCGGAGAGGCGTTGTACTCCACGTTTCAACACTTTCAATGCAATTCAGAAGCTGAAAAATGTTTAACTGCGCTGCAGTAATGCGCTGACTCATATTTGGTAACCTGTCATAACGATTTAAAATTTCGATATTTAGTTTTAATGTTAAATCATTTCGCTTTCTGGCTTCCATATCGACACACTGCATGCAAGAGAGCAAGGCATAAAATGTGAATACGCTCCTTCTCAGTTCTGAATAGAATTTGTTGCCTTCTGCTTATCTGACAACTATTGATCACCAGCAGGATGTGCGTATTTCTGAAAAATTCCAGGAACGTGTATTACACCTCTCCTTTGTTTTTTCTCCCTTTCCCTAGGTGGAAGAAGGAGAATTCTCGGAAATTAAAACAAGAACGAAGGGAAAGAAAAGTGTGGTTTCCTTCTGAACACATTGTGAATATTCTTTTGGCAGTTAAAATGAGGTTCGAAAACTGATAACATTAACCGATGTAGTGATCCCATAAAGCGATAATTTTAACATGCGAATGAATAGAGAAAATCGGGACAAAGTGATTTCGATAACAATAAGCTTTTGATAACATTAACAGCGATCCCATTAAGCAGAGTCAACTGTAATTTGTTTCTTGTTGTTTATTTTATATTTATATTATTTTAACTTTCTTACAACTATTCTATTTCATATTAAACCTTTTTCATATCTCCAAACTTCATAGAAGCACTCCAATTTTGATTTTTATTTACGTCAAACTCTTCTGAGATCATATAAAACCTAAATGGTCCATAAAGATTCTTTAGGATTCACTGCATCAGACAATATAGTCATGGGCACAAATGCAGTACTTCCTAAAATATTCCTTTGACAATTAAAATGAGGTTCGAAAACTGATAACATTAGCCGATATAATGATCACATAAAGCAATAATTTTAACATACAAATGAATAGAGAAAATCGGGACCAAGTGATTTCGATAACAATAAGCGATTGATAACATTAACCGCGATCACGTTAAGCGGAGACTACTGTATATTCTAATTCGTATTTCTTAGTTGAATCTTCCCAAACATAATGTTTTTGTGCATTTTAGTAATGGAAGATTCATAATTGTGTGCCTCAATTATTATTAGATGATAAAGAAACCTTAAGGAAACAGGAAACGTTGAATTTCAATTTTTAACGATATATTTATAATGAGAAAAATAATTTTTATTGTTTTTAATCGATTGTTTTTTAAATTTAATATTTCATTAAAAGTATATTTATATTATTTTAACTTTCTTACAAATTTTTTATTTCTTATTAAACCTTTTGTATATCTCCAAACGTTGTCCAGGCACTCCGAATTTGGTTTTTATCTACCCCAAACTCTTCTGACATCACATAGAACAAAGGTGGTCCATAAAAACATCTTTGGGACTCACTGCATCAAACAATATACTCATGGGCATAAATGCAGAACCTCCTAAAATATTAGAGACCCAACAGATTTTTCTTATAAATATGACAATTATGATTTTTTGAATTTAATAATGTAGCTATTTTAATCGAAATGTGGTTAATCTATACATTATGTTAGAATTAAAAGGACGGTGAACATTATAAAGCGTTTTTGTTATTTATTAGCTTAGTTATGAAATTATGCAGCGGAATTATAAAATTTCGTATACATATAAGTTAAATTATAACTAAATAAATAACATTAAAGAATATATTTCAAATCACATATTTTAAATTTAAATTAGTGAATATTTTGTAGATTTTTAAAATGCTGTTTCCCATTTTTCTTCACAAATTTCTACAAACTTCTTACATTTCTATAAAATTAAATCTAAAATTCATTTTAAGTTTTGATCTCATTTAGATAATGAATATTAAATTTAAATTTAGAAATGTCCATTTTTTTCTGAAAATACCACACAGACATAATTTATTTCTAGAAAATTTAACTATACAATTAATTTACAAAATAATACCAAATTTCTTTTTAAATATTGATAGGAAAATTAGGTGGGAAATAAAGAAAATAATAAATTGCGAAGTGTATATAAAATATAAATAAAAATGAAAAAAGTAAAATTAAAAAGTTAATTTAATCCAAAAATATTTCTAATAATGATATAAATATTTATTTTATTGCTCTTATTTATCAAATTTATAGTAAATTATGCGTATTAAATTTAGTTATGGAACTATGAGAAACGCTATATTAAATTCAATGGTTCATACAAAATACAAACTAATATGTATGAGTTTTAAATAAAGTTAGATTTTTTAAAAATTGAAACTAAGTCTGTCTCCGTTTAATTGTATACAGTAAGGGAGATGATGAAATTTTATAAATCTTCCTAAATGCGATTTAATGATGATTACACTGATAAAAACGGTAAGATAAAAGAAAGGCAAATAAAAATTTACTAAATAATTCAACTACTTTTTATATTATAAGATATTCGAAAATAAGGCTTTGGCAACCTTCACACCCCATGAAAAAATGCCTTTTATAAATTTCTCACACGCATAGTTTGGCTATACAGAAATCGATATTTTAAAGAACACATTAGAAAATTAAGTACCTTGAACTATATATTTTTACCGTGTAAATAAAATAAAAATCATAATCGTAGAATAGTATAAAATAAATAAAAGACAGGAAATTTTCATTTCCACAAATTCTGAAAGTTTTACTGCACGTAGTGTCACTTTACAGTGAAAACAGATTTACAGGTTAATCATTCTTTGCAGATGTTCTTATCGTTTATAATACTGAATGATTGCAAATCATTCAGTGAAAGAAGATGTCTTTTCAACAAAGATATGCTGTCCAATATTTTGAATAAATAAATCTGGAACTTCATTATTTACAGCTGAATTTTACTCTATTTCTTTTTATGCACTATTCATCAATATTCGCTTCAAATATTTTTCAAATTAAACATTAGTCCTTTTATTAAAAATTAATATTAAAAGGAGAGTGGCCAGTCTATTTACAACCTAATTTAGCCTCTTTTAGATGTTTTCATTATTGACTTTATATGTTTAATGTTAGTGAGGGTTTATAATTATTGCTCATAATCTTTTTTTCATGATTTGAATTGGAAGCACATCTTTTTATTATATCTTCAAATTAATCAGTTGAAATTATTATTATCCTTGACTATCACTCCACTCTTAATCTTTCTTTTCTTATGCACTTTAATGGCTATAATAAATGACAATTAAGACCTATAAGTAATGAAACACTACATTAAAAAACGTAAAGCAATTTAGACGATATCTTAAATTAAAGGAAAAACAGAATCCCGAAAATTTATTCCTAGGTATAAATAAATCAGTAACTTCATACCATAGAGCAGTGTTTCCCAAACTTTTGATATATCTGTACTCCTTCTATAATTTTTGTAACGCTAAGCACCCCCCCGTCAAAAAAAGCATGTATTTTAATAACAATCAAAAATATATTTATTTTTCCATTTTTCCTTTGCACTTTGTTTTGAAAAGTACCACTAGCTTGAAGACTATTATCTGTATACCTTATTGATGTTTTGCTTTGATATTTTCTTAATTTTACTGTTTCTGATATTATTTAACACTATGTAAAACGTGGATTTTAATTAAGAATATGTAAGAACTGTAAAATGAAACAAGTTTTTTAAATAAAAATTAAATGGTTATTTCATGCACTGTTTTTCATTATTAAATCATACCGGAAGGGGTTAATATCTACAAATGCTTGAAAAGGAACGTCACATAAATATGAAATTGGAAAAAGCAAGATATCAGTGTTCTTTTACGCTAAGTATTATTTACACAAGACAATTATTTAAAATTAAACGATGTTATAGCAACTGTTTCTGCAATTTTACGTTATAAAAATCCTTTGTAACTTGATAAAATATTTTGCGATTTTTAAACGCATTCCCAGTTTAGTGACAAACATATTAATAGAGTATGTCGAAAATGTATAAAAAATACATAAATGCAATTCACCTGAAATATTTCAAAAATTACTAATTCGATACAAATATCGACAAACTGAAAAATATTATTTTTAAAAGTTTAAAATAAGGGTAAATGACAAAAAATAATGGTTTTAATGAAGTAAAGTAATCACGTTATTTGAAAAATGGTTCTTTGCAAGGGTGTGAATTATTTTTCAACACAAAAAATCAGTTAATATATTTGTTCAAAATTTGTCACTTTAAAGGTTTATTATCTCCTCAAAGATTAAATCATCTTCCATGTTTAAAATAGAAACTAATAGTAGAATAACTATGAGGTGAATTTTATAAATTTTCAACTTTAATTTGATATGGAACTATTATTTCTAATGTAACCTCCACACTATGACCAATTGTTTACCACTTCCTGATGGTGACCTTGAACGAGGGTTTACAAGTTGCATCCATACACTGGACCACTAAATAAGCTAAGCGAATGAATTTGTCTATAGGGTCTACTGCGCACTTTAGTTGCGCATCTGGCTGCCTTTGATCTTTGGAGAAAAACCACCTCCGAAGCCATCTGAAGCCAAGGCCATTTTATCGTCTGCCATCGTCGACCTCGATAAGCCATACCCCCTTCCGATGGTGGTAATGGCTTGCAGTGGACCATAGTGTGGAGGAGCCTATACAATTTTTCACAGCAGACTACTGATAGCGTTCGAACAAGTTCAGTGACTTCATATACGTTCAATGCTCAGGCTTTTGACATTATTTTATTTTCATACAGCCTCCACACTATGGCCAATTGCTCACCACTCCATTACTGATCCTGATGGCGACCTTTAGCGATGGTTCAAGGGCTGCATCCCCACACGGGGCGACTAAATGAGCACAGCGTGTATATGCACCCATATTATCTACTGTGCATTTTGATAGCGCATGCTGGTTGTCTTTGATCTTTAGAGAAAAACCGCTTCCGAGGCCATTCTCTGCCAGGGCCATTTTATCGTCTGCCACCATCGACTACGATAAGCCATACCCCCTCCAGACGGCAGTAATGGCTTTCAGTGGACCTAGTGTGGAGGGTTATTTAAACTACAAGATCGGCCATTGGAGATCCCGTATGAAGCCCACAAATGAAAATGAAAATTATGATGTTGAAAATACTTTCAGTTATAAATTTTAAAAATTTATAAGAATTGTTAGTTGTTTACTTTATTTATTAATTTCTGGCTGTTGAGTATATATTTAAGCATCCCAATAGTATGAAATAATCATACAAACCCAAATGTATTCTATTTAAGACAACTTTAATTTATTTTTTGTAATGCTACATTATTATACTTTTTAATGTTTTATGCATCTTCTTTCTTACTTTATATATCTACAATTATAAAATTTGCAACAAATTCTTCTTTGTACGTTTCCAACTGCTAATACTTCGTTTACATAATCTATTACCATTTCCCAGTATATTATTAGTTTCCATAAATATTAAGTTGCTAACTATCGAAAAGTGAGAAATGTGACGATTTTCTTTTTGGCGCCAAACAAATTGTGTTAACTTCACGCCAAACTGAGTCAGAGATGTCACTTTACAAATCAACCACTGACACTTAATTAAGAGTTATCCAGGGTGGTCGAACTTTATTCGGTCTTTTCAGTTGCAAAGCACTGTAATACATGAAAAGACTTTCATTATCTAAAGGACAAATATTTCACTTTGAAGTATCTCAAATTTCTAAATTAAGATGATGGTGTATGTTATTTTCTTTTATTTCTTTATATTATAGGACTTAATCTTATGATGAGAATTAAATTTAAATGTATGCATTATTCGCTTTAAGGTACTTAGTCGAAACTGTCTTTTATTAGTGTGTAATATCATCTAAAATTTAATTTTAATTTTGAATGAATAATAATCTCTAAATTGCTCATTTGGGCGTGAAGAAGTTAGTATGCATATGTTGTTGTTATTTATCCTCCTAATGTAGGTAAGCCTACAGCAGGTCTAATAGACCCTGTCGCAATATGCAACTGGTCCATAGCTATGGGTAATTTGCAGATTCACTTTGCAGGAGGAAACATGAGGGCTGAAGACAAACTCATCCTGAAGAATGGGTCTTCGTAATTTAGATGTAGGGACCAAGCAAATGACCCCCAGGCTTGGTCTGGCACCCCCAGAGGTATCGTTAGAGAACTTGAAGAACATTGCGACCATCAACCTATTTTACGTGCTCCAGACGCCATTAACCCCTTAACGTGCTCGATCGAGTTAACTCGAGCGCGCTAAACTGGCCAAACAGTGGACACTCGAGATATTTCGAACGGCGTTGTACTTTGTGTTGCTATAATTTTTCACACTCGAATGCACTCGAGATTTGAAAATAACAAAGTAAAAAAAGTCAATGTGCGTATAATATTACAATATTCAACTATTTTCTGCAATGTTTTCAAAATCCAGAATTGAAATAAAAATTTTGATTATTTTTATATTTTTGTAATATTTTTTGCAAGACAATGTTGTAAATTGTGTTTTTTACATAAAAAATTGATTTTTTTTCTGCCAGCCTTTTAAAAAAACTGTGCATTAAGCATTTAATAAACAATTTAATTAAAATTTCGAAATTCTGAAGCTGAAGCGTTGTGGCTGCAGGTCTGCACATGCCCATGAGTGCTTACATGTGTTCAGTCGTCAGATGTCGTTCTGGAAAAATGCGTCAGTTCTGAAGTCTGGGCGCTCATATTTGAAATGCCTAGGTCAATTGAAAGTCCTACCGACTATGAAACACGGTCTGTTATTCGTGTCTACAACGAAACCAATGTAGAGGACGCTTAAATTCAACAGTAGATCAGTGAAATGTATGGAGAAAACAGTGAGTGAACAATGCTAAGATAAAATGTAAAATAATTTAATGGTTCCTGCATTAATGTGCATTATGAGGACGAAGAAACCATTTTCCTGTCATTACTGCTTGATGCAAAAAAAGTGATGGAAACGTTTAATAGACAACTGCATTAATGAAAACTGCGGATTTTTTTCCGGCTCGGGCCTCTATCCCGTTACCCACCGGTTGCTATTATTCTTTTACGCTACTAATATCATACTACATTTTTAAGTAGCTTGATTTAAAACATAATAATATATTTTTTAAGTCTGTCACCTTAAAAAGTAAAATTTGAATGACGAAATATCTCGATTTCTTCTTTACATTTTATAAACGGTACTTTTTGAAACGATATAAAATATATTTCAGAAAAAGGCATCATTTCCTCAATTTTACTTCAAAAAGAATCAGCACATGTTTTTGAAAGTGCTTATTTCTTGGCGCGTTATTGGGACAAACATGCTTTTTACGAGGCATTTCCCAGCCGGCCATTTTGTATGCATTACAAGGAGATAAACAGAAAATATCATTTATCTTTGGCGCTTTGCTTTTTGCCAGCCCAAATGCCAAAACGAACGACCTCAGTCCAAGATAGAGTTTGAAATTTACAGCCAATACCGTCTAAAAAATAAGCCATTACTCAAGATAAAGTGGCGACTTCTGCAGAGCTCCCGTCAAATAATGAATAACTGTGCGCTAACGAACTCTTGCCATCTTGTTTCTGCACTAGAAAACAGTTTCGTGTTTCTAAAAGCGACAGCCTTTTCGAGCATGGCAGTTTGTGGGACATTTTTTTTTCTTACTGCTTGTTAATAGGAAAATTCTCTTAGAAATGAAAAATGGGTCACTTCTTATTCTTGTACTAAAGTGACAAGAAGGAAAAAAATTGTCTACTAACAAAAGGGCAAATAAGTATTTATTGTAAACAAAACAATACTGATTCCCTTTGTTCTGAAAAATAACATAAAAAGTAATTAATTTTTTAAAATAAAGGTTAATGCAAAATTTAGAGTATATGGCACTTAAGGTAATCGACCACGTTCGGAGCGAAAATTTTTAATAAGGTTTTTATGGAACTATTTATTTAGTTATTGCAGTAATAGGTTATAAAACATAGAAAAATATGAAAATAAACATAAATACATATATATAGTCTTAAAAAAACAAGCATTGTTTGACTTTACGCCAAGAATCCTAACTGAAAAAATAAGCAAAACATATAAATTTTCCTTGGATAAATGTACGCATATATCTATTATATATGCATTGAACCTCCAGAATGAATATATTCTAAAGTATAAATTGCGATGAGGCGATTTAGATCAGTAATATAATTTATTCTTTCATACAAGAAATAAAATGCTCGGGATCTAAATCTGACCTCATCACATCTTTATAAAAGACAGAGGACCATAAATTTCTATTCAACGGATATGTTTGTCTTGTACGGTGGTCTCGAACGGGGTTTTGATCCCAGTCCCAGATTAGAATCCCGTCTCCGTACTTGACACTAAAAAAGAATGTACCTTTGTGGAGTATTTATGAGTCTCTAAGGGACAGTGCGCAATTAGATGGGATAAGGTTTTCCACGTTGGCGGTCTCAAGGCGGGTTTTAAGCAGACCAATTAGATTCTTACAACTATCCCGATTGGACGATAAGAAGGAAGAGGGGACAAGGATGAAATTAATAAAATAAGAAAAATCTAAAAAGAAGGTGTTCGATAGTCGAGACGAGGAAAAAAGTCCGACGGAAGGTGTTCGGTAGTCCAGACGAGGAGAGAAGTCCGACGGAACGTGTTCGAGAGTCCAGTCAAGTCCGACGGGAAGTGTTCCTGTATCAAATAGCACGGCCGCACCCCAAACACTCAGAAGGAAGCCCCTGACCAGACCGACGGAAGATCCATACATACCCAATCCTGAAATGCCCTCAACCAGCAGTGTTCCGGGCACACCATTTTAACTCCCAAAGGTACCCCCTTTTACATACATTTTGAAATTGAGATTAGGTCCTCTCTCTTATATTTACATAATTACTTAAGTATTGAAAAATTATTGTCAGAACTAATTTAGAAGGTGTTGATAAAGCATATTTTATGAAAATTAGAATCAGTTTGTGTGTACATAGATGTTTATATATTATAATAAATTTACTTTTTTTATATTAAGCTAGTTTCAGATGCTTTTAATTTAGCTTTTAGTTTATTTTCATATCTTATGTCTGTAGTTTCTCAGAACCTGTGGTTAAATTTAGTACTAAAATACTTTTACACAACGCAATCAAAATAAAATCCCACTATACATTTGATCACAGGTTAAATACTCAAAAACGAGGACTACACGACATAAATGAGTTATAGCCAATCAAGCAATTTAGAGGAAAAATTCACGAAAAATATAATGAAGTTTCTAGCATAAATGTCCATAACGCATCTCAAAATGGATATATTTATAATCCTGAGGTTCAATGCATATATAACATCATTAAAAACATACAGTTAAATTCTAAAAAAATTCTAAAGGTTATTTTAGCAGTTATGACTGTTGAAGTGTGGTGGTGTAGCAAAAATCACAGCTTTTCAGAAATTCAATTTAAAGATTTTATTGGATAAATGCATTAAGTGTTTAATAATTTGATAAACATATAAAATATGCTGGAGTAATCTATTTATTAATTTAGAAGCTATAATACGCTATTTACAACATTTTTTTTGTGCTAACAAAGTCAACCCCTTTAATGGCTCACTTCCGGTATTTTTTGACACTTCCGGTGATGATTAAACAGCTGTATCATGACTTCTAATGACTCTAGAAACAAGCTGAAAACTTTTCGAAAGCTAAAAGGTTGACCTTTAAAATAAACGAATAATTTTGTTTCCATATTTTTCACGAAAATCGCTATTTAAACGTGGTCGGTTACCTTAAATCTTCATTATAACAGCTTTTTTTCGATTAATGATATGAACAAAAAATTTTACTCTTTTTAGAACGAATTTCTTACAAGTTTTTAACTACATATTAGCTTTGAAAATTTTTTAGTTTTTTTATTTCAAGTTCACAATTTTCCAAAAGTTTGACAGAAAATATGCACAAAATAACTGAAAAATTAGAGTGATTATTAAATTTCATTTTTCTAACATTTTATACATATATTTTGCGTGTTTTTTCATTTTGTGCCATATAATTTTTACAATGTGTCTATTAGAAGCTAAATTTTCATATCAAATTGAATTGAAACATCTCCTAAAACTTTAAAGACTTCTAATATTTAAAATTAAAAAAAAATTGCTAAGAAAATGAAAATTAAAATAAATCACCCTGTACCATGCTATAAAATAACTTGTTGTTGATCTTAATATAACTGATGTTTACAGAATAAAAAAGATAATTATGTACTATTTGATATAAAAAAATTAGTTTCTAATTTACAGATTTCAATTGTTATTTTGCAGATAAGTGGATTGCTAATTTTATTAACTCGGTTTATCTTTTATGAACATCTTGTTTTTATTTAGTATGCCTTTCACCCAGGCTACCTAGAGTAACCCCATAAGCCCAATAATTTTGTTTTAATTTCCGAGAATTCTCCTTCTTCCACCTAGGGAAAAGGAGAAAAACAAAGGAGTGGGGTATTACACGTTCCTGGAATTTTTCAGAAATACGCACACCCTGCTGGTGGTCAATAGTTGTCAGATAAGCAGAAGGCAACAAATTCTATTCGGAACTGAGAAGGAGCGTATTCACATTTTATGCCTTGCTCGCTTACATGCAGTTTGTCGATATGGAAGCCAGAAAGCGAAATGATTTAACATTAAAACTAAATATCGACATTTTAAATCGTTACGACAGGTTACTATATATGAGTCAGCGCAATGCTGAAGCGCAGTTAAACATTTCTCAGCTTTTGAATTTCATTGAAAGTGTTGAACCGTGGAGTACAACACCGCTCCGTTGACTTTAAAAAACATTATGATTACGAACGATTTATCAACGAATTTCTTAGAAAAAAATTGTAGACAGTCAACAATTCATCAATTATTTTTATCTGTAAACAATTCTAATGTCTGAAAGGACAATATACTGTACATAAATATAACTTCAGTTTTTTCATTTTATTTTGAAATGTAGTAAGTGTGAATTAAAGAAGGGGGTAAATTTATCTAATTTTGTATATCGTTTATTGTTATCAATCGGTTATCAATCGAAATCACGGTGTCCCGAACTGATCACATTAAGCGGAGCCCCCTGTATATTTAAGAGCACCTTTCAGAAATTTATCATTTCTTCCCTATTATTTATTTCTATACAAATTTCTCCTTATATCATTTAGAAGTGTAGTAGAACCTCGGTATGAGGACCCCCTGTGGGACCAACATCATATAGTCGTTGTAAAGAATTGAAAAAATAATAAAAAAAATTGAAGAAAGAAAGGATGCAACAGCACATACCTAGAGAACACTTCTATTTATTTGTAATTCCATTACTAAATTTTTGAAAAAAAAATTTTGATTGACGCCTGTTTCAAGTTCATTTGGGAATTTTTCATTATCACTGATTCCATATCCGTTAGGTTTTGAAGGAAATCTCCAGAATTAAATTATCCGATGGCCGATCGGGTAGGGCGCTGATCGCCGGTACTGGAGTTCGTGGGTTCGAATCCCACTGTGGCATGGATGTTCGTAGCCGTTCAGAATCGGCTTTAAGCTGTAGGTCCCGGTCTCATTAGCCCTCGTGTTGCAAAAAGTAGACCGTAGCACTCCAAACCAAATCAAACCAAATTAAATTATCCTTCAAAATATTGACGCAAGGCATTGATTGATGGCTTCTTTTTTATTCTCTTTTTCAAAAGCTTGGACGATTTCTTTTCCGTCGTCGGAATCACAAAATACTTCATTTCCGGTAATACGGGCAATAAAATCGTCCTTATTAAAATTTTCTCCTCAGCACTGTAAAGTTTCGTCTACCGCAACAAACTCATCAAAAAATAATTGAAGATTTAGTTCTCTCCTTTTCGTCACGCCCCCTCCCCTCTTTTAAGCAAACACAAAGAAAGTACAGGTTTCTTGAAGTTACACCACAGTACAATAATTTTGAACTAGCCCACTTGCTCATGTGTTCTCCGGGCTAAAATTGCCGGTCGTTCTAACGAAAAATAATACGCTTGAGGTCGTTGTAATGATCCAAAATTAACATTATTCCTATGGTAAAATAATTGGGACTTTTTAAGATGGTCGTTCTAACGAAGGGGGTCGTTGTATAGTGGGGTCCTTAAAAAGAGGTTCTAATGTATTTATATGGATGCTCGAATGATATTTTCTTACCCTTTTAACAATCTTTCATACTAGTGAAAAGTGACAAAAGGAACCCTTTTCGATTTCGTTGCACACATTCTATTTATTCAACGGGGTGGTCTTGATATCATTCTGAATGTTTTTTACCACCCCTGCGACATGTCAAAAACTGCCTTCAAAATAATAAAGATTTATGAAAACACGATTGGAGGCAAAAGCATAGTCAGCTGCTGCGTTTATTTTTATCGCTGCTGAACCTTTTGGGAAAACGAGCAAGGAAAGCATTCCATGAACAACATTTTCACCCTTTTTATTTTCTTATATGATGTAAAAGTAGTATTGTAGTCCAGAAAAACTTTAAAGTTCAGGTTTCAACGGAAATATTCATTTTAACACTAGATTTACGGATGTTGATCATATACCTATTTTTACTGAAGTGAGCCAATTTGACTCATACAAGAAAATTGAAGGTTTTTTGCAAAGAAAATAGTTACAAATTAATTTAAATAAAATGTTTATTATAAAAAAATTCGTGGAAAACATTTTTTACATATAAAATCTGTTTTTGAAACACATTTTCCGCAAACATTTCTATTACATTTAGCACAATGGTTTCTACATCTGTTTCTTTTGCATGATGGTTGAACTTGACAATTCTTCCGTGCGTCAGTAGCAGGAATTTCTGTCATTGGAATGGAAGTGTTCTCGACTTCTTCTCTATATTTACTTTATACTATACTTTATATACTTTATATTTACTTTATACTATAATTTATATACTTTATATTTACTTTATACTATATATATTACTATATTTATTTCATGCGATTAACTTTTATACCATTCTATGAGTCAAATTGGCTCACAACCGTGAAAATAGGTATACCACATTTGATAATGCGAAATGAAGAGGTCTGCGGGGAAGAGGAATGAAAGTTTACATATATTTAGTTACTTAACTAAAAACCAACGTATGTTTTTGAAAAGTAATATTAAAGTTTTATATATATATATATATATATATATATATATATATATATATATATATATATATATATATATATATGTATATATATATATATATATATATATATATATATTATATATATATATATATATATATATATATATATATATATATATATATATATATATATATATATATATATATATATAGTGATCAAATTTTTAATGAGTCAAATTGGTTCGCTCCGTAAATCTAGTGCTAAAGGCCTTATCCTACGTCAACATGTACTAGTTAAAAAAGCAACAGATTCAGTTTACGATTTCTTTTTCTGTTGAAGAATACGTGTATTAACATGAGAACGAAAACTTTCACAACCGATTAAAGGCCTCGAGATATGTTAATTTGAACAATAATAAATCGATTGAAAATTGTTAGCTTTTACACTTAAAATCGACGTATTATTCTATAGGGAAAAAACAAAGGAATTTAAAGGAGTCCCAAACTGAATCTGTTATTTTTTCGACACTTATATATATCCACGTGTGATAAGGCCTTTACCATAACTCAATTCGGTACTACTGAAGAATAGGGTGTCTCTTGGCAAATCTGGTGAATTATTGGCGATGTTTACTAAAACACAAAGGTATTTCATCCGGACAACATTGTACCCCTTTGCTATTTGGGTGACTTTAATTGATGTAGATTGCACCATTGTAATAGAATTATATTCGTTTTCTTAATTAACCAAAACCACTGAGAAATTGGGCATTTACATTCATGGGCAATTAATCCCTTAACAATTTACAAAGCCAACAGCTCCAAATTATTAAAAATTAGCCATAGTGAAGCTTTAATAGTTTATTATATTTAATACTTTTAAGCATTATGAGCTTTTAATATATAAGAAATGAGTTCCACAAGAAGTTCTGTATACAAATATAATATAAATTAAAATATAGATACAGATTGTTTGGACACGGCGAGATCAGGAGAAAATGTTACGCGACCATGCTAAGAGCTTTATCGCCAAGTTGGCGGGGCACCCTGTTCTTCAGTCAAGCTCTCAATTACCTCAATTGACAAGTAGAGGCACTGCATCAATACATACGTACAAAGAATATTTGAGACTTTAATTATCCATTTTCACCATCTCCTCATTTTGACTAGTCTTGACGTCTCTCAATAGTTATGCATCATTGATAATTCAAAAACAATTAGGAGTATAATGATGAAATTTTATATTGTGGAGTGTTGTAACATATATCTGTCCACCTTCCTTTTTAATTGCAAAGAGCATGCTGTACAATGAGAAATTTTAATATAACGGAATTAACGGTGTAACAGCAACACAATTAATCAGAAATAGTTGAGATATTTTATTGGATTGTTGTAGAAAATTGCATGACAAAAAACGATTATTCATAGAATGTTGAGATTTTTTATTAGGTTGCCGTAATATCTTGCTTGACTTTGTAACCTTTTGTATTAAGGCTGCTGTGATATCAAGTTTTTCATCTTCATATTTAATTTAGATGCACATTTTAAATTTATAGAATTTCTTTCTTGTTGGTCTTTATTGATTAGTACAAAAGGTAGTGGGAACACCCCCTTTGTTCAGGCAATAACGACCGAAATCAGCTGACCTGTTTCACACCTGCTTTACAGACTACAATATCATGGTGACGCAGTGTCTGGGATGTTGACAGTTCGATTGAATAGGGGTCATGCCCTGATCGGTCGCGGTAATGATTCCGGAGCATTGCCTCGAGAATTCCGGAACGGGACAGCTAGCGAATGAGAATTCGACTAATTAACTAGCTGTAACCTTAACTGGAGTTCTCAGGTAACTGGGATCGTAACTGACCAGAAAACGGTTGGCGGGACCGTAACTGACCCCCAGGTATAAAAAGCCTAGAATTTTGCGACTCGGGGCTTTTCGACATTTTTTACGTAGGTGCTTTGACCTCGTGGAGGCTTCCGCGACTTTTGACCGGAGCCAGCTTTTTAGCAATTACGTTCGGGAGACTCGTAAGGTCCGCTCATATAAGGAGCGGCAAGGTCTCGGACACCGAACAAGGGATAGATTGGGTGTGCATTGCACCCTGGAAAAGCCTCCACATCGTGTTAGAATATTTAATTCTTTTTTACGACTGTGATCATCGTGAATGTGTTATCCAAGCAACGACCCTTTGCATTTCGAATGGTTTGTGATATCAGAATCCCTTTGTACATAGCAACTATTTACTCCAGAAATAAAAGTGATTTCCAATTCTGTTATGTCTGTGATTCTTCTTCACGCTACCTCTTGACTCAAGAACATTGAAGGCGTCACAATAGTGTAGTAAATAAACTTAAACGATAGCGACGTTTACGCAATCACGACTCAACTGCATGAGACAGTTTTGTTTCAGTTCATTTAGAACAGTAGATGTTTATAAATAAACTGCTACAAAGAGATTGCTTTGTAACTCGCAGATGATCACTTGTATGTGTATTGTATCTTGAAATAACATCATTAGATAAAACTTATCGGTATATTTAACATTTAAATCTAAATCAAACACTGAAATTATTCACTATTGAGATTCTGTAGTAGAATTTTGATCAAACTTTTGGTCAACTCTGAATATTGAAAAGCATCCTAAATGATATACAGAAACTTGAGTTACTTATTCATGCTTGGAAAGATTAACGGAGATGAAAATGTCACTGTATAGTTATTGATTAATACTTTACATACGTCTATGTATTTATTACATTCTAAGTATAGATTGCTGTAAATTGAATATTCTTAACAGTATCCTAACTGAGTTATGATATCTGGTGGCGAGGCATAAATTGCACGCGATTCGTAATTAACTCCCATGCTTGTCACTAGAAATGGAGACTATAATTAGATCATACAATCTTGCGTTATGTGTACAATTTCACGTGAGATTCAGATAATATAGGAGACCCATAATAATCACTATATTAGGACCACAATACATTATTCCACATATTTTATACTATAGCAGCTGTCGAGATGGGATTAATACCACAATAAATCAATACCAGTAGGGAAATTTTTAGAGACCAACTCGAGTTTCTGTTTGTAGATAGAAGTTTATAAGAATCTTGAATATTCAGTATAATTTGCTTCAAGGCATAATTGTCACGAATATCTTAGCATGTTGCATGATTATTTTACAATAAAAACAGGTAATCTCGACAGATAGGTGTAACAATAAGTTACATTCAGCTTTTTTTATCTCTTCCCGTGAATCATCGTCAAAGACGTACCAGAACATGACCGGTTTGAACTGGAAGAAACTTACTTCTCCCAACCAATAGAAAGGATAGTTGGTTTGGCGCAATTCTAACCCCTCCGTTCTTCAAGAAACCCCTGGTTTTTCTTCGCGGGGGCAGTCGTATTTTTTTATAGGGCAAGGTTGTTACCAGAGGAGAGAAGAGGGTGAACGCTGCTGGTATCTTCTGCTTGCGGGACAGACATTTTTTGGAGCGACACGAGAAAGAAGAAAATCAAAGTCATATTGCTTTTTAGAGCCGAAGCCTACTCGAGAGCAGTTTTTGATATCTACAAATGATAAGTGAGATTCCAGTTGTATTTTTAGGCATATAATTGTATAAATTTATTCAATCAAGACATATTTGTCCATGAGTTTTTTAATGAGTTTTAATTTCTTCTTTCTCAAACACTAGGCCAACCTAACGTTATTTTTTACAATAGGCAACACAAAAATAAAAATATACAAAGTTTTTTCAATGGTGTTATATTTTCACAACTGTTTTCACAACTGAAAATAAACTGTTAAAGTAATTATTGGCTTTTATATATAAGGTACATTGCAACATTGTTTGCTCTTCTAATTCTTATAACTTCTTATTTATTCAAATTCAATATCAAATTGAAGTGCAACATATGTTTTGTTCTGTAAACTAATAATTTTAAATATATCTGAAATTTTAAAATTAAAGTAACTAAAAATTGTTAAGAAACTGAAAATTAAAAAATAACAGCCTTTATCGTGATATAAAACAAAATAAAACGAGGTTCATAAAAAAGATAATTAGTTTCTATTTGATGTAAAAAGTAGTTTCTGATTTAAAAATTTCAAAAATCGTTTTTGTGGGTAAGTGGATTTGTACTTTTTTAAATTGAGTGTACATATTTTACATTTAAGAAAATACATTACTCCTTGTAACAAAACTAAACATCTTTTGTAAAATTAGATCATAATTAATAATCTAGGAAATACTTTATTCTAAACATAGTAAAACATTTTTTAAGATTTTAGGGTCGATAGGTATTATGTCCTCTTAAACCTGTTGGGTTTTCTTCAAATAAATTTTCTAACAATCTTATTCTTCAACGTCTGTGAACAAACGATATACGAATAGGTAGAGCGTTTTTCAGAATTGGAGTTTGTGGGTTCGAATCTCACTGCTAGTATGGATGTTTATAGTGACCATAGCGGAATGGAGACAAATGCCAGATGGAAACAAATAGACGGCAAAAATAGACAAGACACATTTAATGGACGTCACACGCAACACTTATAGAAAGACAAGACAAGAATAAAAATTAAATATAATTTTACACAGATAAAGATAACATTTAAAACTGACTTATGGCCGAAGGATGTCTACCGAGCAACATGACTCTTAATTATTCAGGTACGATCTCTATATCTTCCTTGACTGTTCTTTGTATACCTTCTTAAGGGGCGGTCTCTGATACGGTTTCATCCCTTTAGCTTGGATTCTCAGGACTTGAACATAAGTTTTTCCTGAGAATTCTTATGATGCTAATAACGATCCTTTCAAATCTGACAACAGATGCAATCTGCTAGAACTTTGAATCATATAGTGTCATGCAGTTCAATTGGAGTTTATAGTAGCCTCATAACACAAAGAGCAAAAATCATGACAGGACAACCTAAACATTCCGAACATAACTATTCTTGTAATGTTGCAAAGGCACTCGAAACCTAATTAATGGAGCTCCACAACTGGAAGTCCAAAGTGACATCGAAGTATAGTGTTCCCTCGCCACTTCGCGCATCATGTTTTGCGTCTTCAGTGCTTCCCGTATTTTCCCAAAATATTCATCAAAATTAAAAATGAAAAGATACAACTATGTAGGCAGTCACACTGCGGAAAGGAGCATTTTTTCATGTTGATGCGCGATAGAGAAGGATCTCTGCATGTCAAACAAAGAGATGAGTTAACTCTGAGTACATACCACGCGCTCTCACAAAGGCTCTTGATTAGTTTCCGGTGCGACATCTACCAATGAGAGTACAAGTTGATTTATCCCTGTGAGTAGATTGTCTGCGCATCATCGCAACCTCAACTAGCATTTTCTCTTGTTGTATCCCACCAGTCTTGTCCATGGTGTTGACAAGACATTGACGACAATATAGTTCGAGCTGTCGAGTTGAGCAATCGCGTTGACGGGGTTATGTAAAAAACAAATGCAACTACCCATCGCCATGTTTCTCTCCAGGATAAAGCCCCCGGCTCTACCGTCAGCGCCTCCAGTAGAAGAGTCTCCGAGTGAGCCTAAAACTTCTAGGAGTCAAGTGATAGCCTCTCCTTTGCCACCTACAAGACTCTTCGCCTCTCGCAGAAAGCAATGTTGATTAATGTTTATTACTCTATAAGGTTTTGTAATTAACCTTATTAATTAGCACGGACACGTTTAAGTAAATACTATACTATTGTAATTTTTGTCTTAAATGTGTGAAGTATAAACACTGTTTACATATTTAAAACATTCGTGTACCCGCATACACGAAAATTCCTAGCCGCAAATCCTACTTCGCGGTTTTTTAGCTTTCGTGGAAGGTTCCGGTCCCCATTAACTGCGAAAAACGAGGGATCACTGTATGCCGCATCAATATATGGATGTTTGTAGCCGTTTTAAGTGAACGATACTAGTTAGAAATCAATGAAACACATTTCTATCATGAACAGTTCCAATTATTGGTCAAAATTGTTTTCTAATTGAGTTTAACCCATTAATTCCTAACGTTTCTTTTTAGGGACAACTAAAAATAGTTTGCAGAATTATTGTTTTTTCTGAGTGAAATTTCCTTTTCAACTGAGGTAGATAGATATCCTACAAAGAATGTTCCAAATTTTCTAATATCTGCTAGTATTTATAATTCTGACATTTAGATTGTCATGTACGATATTTCGAGTCTCGCACATGAATTTAAATTTTCGGAAGGTATATTCTCTTTATTGATTCGACATCCCATTCTGGGTCACTTCTTCAGAATCTTCTGCCATTCCACTCTCCTTCCTCTACGCTAGGGTGTTTCAGTTGGCCATTCTTAGGCAGGTAAATCAACAGAAATTATGACAATTAACTTAATAGGCAATACAATTTCACTTTATAGTATTGCGTTTTCATGTGATACCAGATATTTTTAACATTTAAAATCACAGGGGATTTGTCATAAGGACTGGTTGTGCATTCAAAGTTGTTTAAATTTTATATTTCTCTTACTCTTTGCGGTTCATAATAACTTAGAACTAAGATACTCATCAATATATATTTCGCAGAAATACCTCAGGCATAATCAGGCATTGGTTAAATGGTAGGATCTAAATTCAGCTTACTGAGGATTTTGTAAAATTTTTTTATGGTATTACATCTTCAATGTTTTAATTTTTGAATAACCTACTATGTCTAAATAGAAGCTGTGCAAAGGTTCATCAGATTACTATGATTAGAATAAAATCTAAACCTAATACACCAGAATGTGATACCAGATACCAGATATTTTTAACATTTAAAATCACAGGGGATTTGTCATAAGGACTGGTTGTGCATTCAAAGTTGTTTAAATTTTATATTTCTCTTACTCTTTGCGGTTCATAATAACTTAGAACTAAGATACTCATCAATATATATTTCGCAGAAATACCTCAGGCATAATCAGGCATTGGTTAAATGGTAGGATCTAAATTCAGCTTACTGAGGATTTTGTAAAATTTTTTTATGGTATTACATCTTCAATGTTTTAATTTTTGAATAACCTACTATGTCTAAATAGAAGCTGTGCCAAAGGTTCATCAGATGAATACTATGATTAGAATAAAATCTAAACCTAATACAAGTAAGGAATAGTAAAACTCAAGCAATAAAACAACTCTGGGCTTAAAGTACTCTTTGACAAAGATATAACAAGAAGTCTTGAAAAGTATTAATAAATGGATCGACATATATATATATAATTTGATATGATAAATTGCCATTTCCCACTTAAAGTGCTTAAGATGAGAAATTCGTGAGCTGCATAGGAACAACTCATCTTTAAACGAAAGCCATAAAGGGATTGCATAATTCATAGTATTACTCTTCAGTAAATGTAATAACGCGGAATGATATTCGCTAATTTAAATGCATAATTTAATATACTGAATGGGTTAAAAGAAAACACCATTTTTGGAGTATATTTCAAAGTAAAAATTTTAAAAGAACGTACAATAGCGTTCGATGCAAAGCTATAAATTTTATCGCTAAGAAAAGGATCATCTTTGGCAAAAATAAAAGTTATTGGTCTTCTGGGAAGTCATTTTTTTTCTATTTGATTACCGATTTTTTTTTTTACCAGTGTGAACCTTGGAAATGAACATGGATGAAACTAAATAAGAGACTTTTACGACCGTTAACTGATCTGTCGACGAATAAAATGTAACATTACTTCAAATCCTTTGGCAACATGCGTTCTTTGACATTTAAAACTATTTCTTTTTTTTTGTTAGGTATATAGTGTTGCAAAAGGGGTTTAAAAAGAGGAAGTGCTTTTAATTACTCTTTTAGATTTTCTTCAAAACTTTCTTGTTGATAATATTAAGTTCTGATCGCTGATAGTTTTATTCTTTTCTGCATAAAAATTGAACATACAACTTTTTATTTCGGTTTTATTTTTTCTTACCATTTCTGTTTTATGTCTTTTAAATGCAAAAAATTTTTTTTTCCAGTTTAAAGTTATTTTTTGTAATTATCCCTGGACACTGGTGTTCAGAGCCTAAACAGGTTTACCGATATCTAAAAAAAGAGAAGAAGAATATCTGTAACAGTATTCAATCCAGGAGATGTTTAGAGATTTAATAACTCGAAGAGGGTTGATTTCTCTTTCCAGAGTATTTAAGAAATACAAAAAGAATGTAAATAAATGGTTCAAGAAATGCACTTTTATATCTTGATGTATTGCTGTTTGGTAGATATGCCTAGATGTTGATTGAAACGTTGCATTTTAGTTGATATGATTTTTAAAAGATATCTCTTAAACATCTTCCATAGGAACAGCTGGTTGAGTATCGTCGTGATACTGAATAAAAATGGCAAATTGTAGTTAATGTAATCTTCCAAACTGTAACATTGCCAAGCGGTATCCAAGAGATTGTCAACTTTGAGAATATAGAAAAATGACGAACTATAGTACAAGTGCTTGAAAAACTCTATGTTTGAGTAAAAACCTTGTCTTGAAAGACCTAAACAACTAAGAATATGTTTGGAATTTGTCTGATTATCAGGACTTTTAGTACATAGGCATAAAGATCTTTCTTATAGAACGAGTGGTACTTGATGTGATCGTTACAATTCTAGATGGTAGTAACTGAGATCAACTGTCTTAAACGAGAGAGAATCGAGTCTGGTAGGCTTCCTATATACCAGTTGTAATCATGTGTCTCTTGAACTGTTGGAGTTGGAGCAGTTGGTTGAGTATCATACTGAATAAAAATGGCAAATTGTAGTTAATGTAATCTTCCAAACTGTAACATTGCCAAGAGTTATCCAAGAGATTGTCTACTTTGAGAAAATAGAAAAATGACGAACTATGGTATGCTTGAGAAACTCTGTGTTTGAGTAAAAACTTGCCTTGAAAGACCTAAACAACTAAGAATATGTTTGGAACTTGTCTGATTATGAGGACTTTTAGTACATAGGCTAAAGATCTTCCTTCTCTTAGAGAACGAGAGGTACTTGATGTGATCGTTGCAAGTTGAGAGGGTAGTAATTGAGATCAACTGTCTTAAACGAGAGAGATTCCAGCCTGGTAGGCTTCCTATATACCAGTTGTGATCATGTTCTCTCGAACTGAATGAGCCTCAAAGAAATATGTTATACACCTCTACATAGCGACAGGTGTGTGGTCGCTGCTGACAGAAGAAAATAATATCTTTAGAAGTCAGTATGAGAGAAAAGTATAATAGAAAGCCCCAGATTAGTAAATAAAGCGGTAAAGCGGAAAACTAGGGTAAAACAAGATCAATAACAAAATTGCAACATAATCATATATTTTCATATATTGCGTGCCACGCGATAGTGTGCACGTAGCAAAACCTTTATTTTCCGACACACCACAGGGGAGAGAGGTGATAGATTCAACAAGAATTTAAGTGTTTCAGAAATTCTAAACCTAAAATACTTGTTAATACTGTAGTTTTCATAGACTGTCAAATTTTCAAATATTAATATACAAATTCAAAAACGAATAATAAAGCAATAAATATAAAGAATAACTAATTAGAGAAATTAGAAAAACTGTAATGTTACAGGTTATGAAATACTGGAAAATGTTTGTTTTGACCACTCAATGCGTAAATCTCACATTTTTCTTCCACATTTATTCTAATGACTAAATGTGAAAGATAAAAATTGGAGAAATTATATTTAAGAATACGGAATAATGTTTCAACTTAGTGAGGATATCAGTAAATTTTAAGCCTCTCTTTATAATTATCTAGCTTTATAATTATTTAATTTTCAGCACAAAATTTTAAAATTTGTTTTGTAGAAAAATGCATTTTTATATATTACTTCAGAATAGTAATGTATACAATAAGGAAGTTAAGATAATAATGAAATTTTAAAAACTGTTTGTTCAATATTATAGGTTTTTTTTTAAGTAAACCAAAATATTTAAAACCAACAAGATTGTTGATATATTGTACAATTCTACATTTAAAATTTTTTTCAATTAAATTACTTAAATATTTGTATTTTATATTGTCATTATTGTCTTATAGTATTGTAACTACAATAAACCCACATTTCTATTTTTATAAAAATTACCACACATTTTATTTTAATCTTAAATATAAGTATTTCGGTAAAAGTTTTTTAAAATCTTTATTTTATTTCTGTTATTAATATTATTACTTTTAAAGGAAAAAAATATCTATACCAAGTTTATTGTAAAGAACAGTTGTAAAATATATTGTTTAGATCAATACAGAGCTTTTTTTTTACTAAAATACTCGAGATAAATCATTTAGAGTACTTTCTTATAGTTTTATAAATCGTTTGTAAAATATTTTGAAATAAAATAAGTTTCAGCAAAATTGATTTAGAAGTGAAAGTAACAAAAAAAAATCTAAAGAATCTTTTATTATGGATTAATTTTAATTTGCTATATTTATTTTTAGTAACAAAATGCTTTTTCTGAGTTTAAATGTGGTATGTTAAAAATATCAGCAAAATTATTCAACTATAAATATTATAAATTTTTATCAGTTTTTTATGGGATATGGTTTCATTTTAAATTTTTTGAATTTAAGTATTACTTTAAATACTGATTTCATTAAAATTCAATTAATTTTATGTGTAATAGAGTAAAGAGCCTTTTGAAAATTTCATATAACTAAAATCTAAACTTTAGAAAATTCTTAAAACTTTTTCAAAAATTAATATGTTTATATTGTCAAAAAATGCATTTCAGGTTCTTAAATGCAAAAAGAGTTCTTAGATTTATTTTAATGGATATCTAAAACTACATCTCAAAAATATTTTTACTGAAGCATGTAAAGCTATAAAATATGTTTTGTATAGATATTTATATATAAAATATAAATAATCAACTTAAGGGTAATGCCATGCACAGTTTTAATCCATGCATTATAAAAAATTGCTGTATAAAAATTCAACACCAATATCTTAAATATAAAATAAGTATAAAAATTTAAAATAAACATTTAGTATAAAAGAATTATAGGAAGAAGAAACATGGAAGAGATATTAAAATGTTTTATTTGTTTAAAACACTCATAAAAAGTAAATCTTATGCGAAAATAGCTTTTAAAACATTGAGGATACAAATTTAAAAATTTTGCAAGCATTTGTAAGAAAGTTGGAAAAATAATTCGAGCATATGAAAAATTTCGATATTTTGACCATATTTGCAGTACTATTTCCCATTAAAATACTACAGACTTGATATTTTCATTTGTGTTGTCTTCAATATAACAAGAGCCTAGAAATAATTTACTCAGTGACTTTGTTAAGGACTCAAGACTGAAACTTTTCACAATGCTTGTTTTCTTGAAGCTAAGTTTTCCTTCTCATAAAAATGTGTAAGGATTTCGCTTTCTGGATTATAAGTTCTGTTTATGGTTGTACAAAAGAAGTGAAATGCATAAAAATAGGAGAAAAATTAGGAGTTTTACAAAAGCTAGGCTATTTATTAAAACAAATAACCTCTAAGAAAATAATAGAGCTGATAGGATGTTTACAAAGAGTAAATTCTTGCATTTTGTGCTAAGATATGGATCTTGTTAACAAACTTTGGAGAAAAGGGACAAAAACTTTTTCTGTTTGGAAGACTTTAAAGCAAGGAAGAGGAGTCAGTGATACTTATACTGCTAGAAGAAATACTTTATTACAGCTTTTTCTGTAGAGGCCAAACTAACCCTTGTAAAAATTCGAAAAAAACCTTATAAAAAGCATGGTGAAGATTTTTAGAGAGTTTATCTTAAATCGGTAAAGTTTTGCCATTGATATAACAAAAGTTGCAGAATTAAAAAAAAATCAGGCAGATTATAAGATTTTTCCCTTTGTGTTAATGTTACTAACCAAAGCATGCATAGTAATACGGAGTTCAAAGAATATCCCTAGTTTTAGATTGAGGTATAATATTCATACATTAAATAGTAGTTTTTATTTTCACTATCACAGAATGGACGTAACAACATTGTGATATTAATTGCTTAGATTGATATCAGAGTCGTGCATTTCTACAAAAACTTTTACAACAATATGCTGTATTTTGTATTGAGGAAATTTTAAATCTTTTGTTGACAGGCGATTTTTTAAACATTGCATCAATATTTGTAGTAATAATTCAATATATAATTACATCTCTGAAACAATATAAGTAGAGGAAACAGTTTTTAAACAATAATTTTTTACAGATATGTTAAATACTAGCATAGCCCGTCATATGACAGGATCAGTAAAAATTTTTGTTTTCCAGAATTGTAAAGGTACCCAATGAGGCAAGTAACAAACTGGCTTGATTTTTGGCTGAGAATTATCTTTCTACAAAAATAATCGATTAAAATTATCACATATGTACCTAATCTATTATTTAAGCCAAATATAAAAGAATATTATTTACGTAATATCTAAATTTTAAGGATAAAACGTATGAAAATAATTCAGACGATATTTAAATAATTTAAAATAAGAAATGATTAAATGAGATGGTCAAAGGAATGATGTCATAATGCAAGAAAAAATTTTACCTATGTATTATGTGATAAATGAATAAATTTAATCGCCTGCTCCTAAAATAGCGCTTGATACAATGACATTAAACGCTTGAAAAGGGGACGAGGTGGATTTCGAACATTTTAAATAGGACAGTATTTTTCGCTGTGATACGAAGGTTATTCATACCAATTTATTTTAGACTCGGATCGATAGTTTAGGAGAAGATAAACTGTACTCGCTTTGAATTTTGCTAACACTAACTCATCAAAAATCCAATATGGATGCTATATCCATACTAGGTCCAACCGCTTCATAAATTCGAGGACAGAGAGACATAACTTACGATATTATTACATTACGAGAAGAAAATTTAAGTCATATAAAGTTGAAAAAATTGTAAACATTTATTTTAAAAATAATAAAACAATTTTGAAAATAATAAAACAAATGTAGAAATAAGCATTTAAAAGAAAAAGCAGAAAATATTAAATTAATTAGAGATTTAGAAAAGTTTGGCTGTGTCGGGGACAGAACCATCAACCTGAGAAGTACAACGATGAAATGGGCAGACCGTCTATCAAACGTGCTAGGCCTACATATGGTGAAGGAACTAATTAGAGTATATGAGCGTCGAGTAAACACAGTTCAGTTTAAATATTAAGCTCCGCCCTCGTTGCTCCCTCTTATTCTATACTAAATTGATATCAAGAATGAATTTAGTATAGAATAAAAGGGAGAACAAGACTTAAAATAATAGCGTTAAACGCTCGAAAAGGGGGGATAGGGGGGATTGTGAACTTGCTTTGAATTTTGCTAACCGTAACTCATAAAAAAATCCAATATGGATGCCTGTATCCATTCCAGGTACAACCGCTTCATAAATTCGTGGACAGACAACTTAGGCTATTAGTATATAGGGGATGTGTAACGTGCTATGAAGACCCCCCCCTTTGTCTAGAACTAACGACCGGAAAAAGCTGATTTGAAGTCTCCTGTTCCGACCGGCTACAATAGCGCGGCGACAGAGTGTCTGGGATGGTGACAGTTCAGTTCAATAGGAGTTACGCCCTGATCGGTTTCTGGTAATGACCCCCGGAGGATTGCCTGTAGAAGCCTCAGTCGGGACAGCCAACGAATGAGAATTCAGCTAAAAAAACTAGCTGTAACCTTAGCTGGATTTCCTAGGTAACTGGAATCGTAACTGACCAAAAAATTATTGGCGGGTCCGTAACTGACCCCCAGGTATAAAAAGCCTGGTATTTTTCGATTAAGGGCTTTTCGACATTTTTTTACGCAAGTGCTTTGACCTCGTAAAGGCTTTCGCGTCTTTGACCGGAGCCGGCTTTCTGGTGATTAAGTTCGGGAGATTCGTAAAGTCCGCTAATATAGGGAGCGGCAAAGTCTCTGATACCGAACGGGGGATAAATTGGGTTTGCATTGCACCCTGGAAATGTGTCCCCACTTGTGTGAGATTATTTAATTTCTTTTTTTTTTCGACTTTGATCGTCGTGGTGATGTTATGCAGTCAATTATCCTTTGCATTTCGACTTGTTTTGGGAGATTAGAATCCCCTTGTATATAGCCTTATTTACTCAATAAATAAAAGTAACTTGTGATCTTTCTTCACGCTACCTCTTCACTCGAGAATATTGAAGTCGTCACAGTGCTTAACAAACACACTTATATTATATGTGTGTGCACGTGTGTAAGAAAGAGCTCAAGTGAAAACTAAACATCTTTATTTAGCATTAAACTATTTCTAATGAATAAAAAGATGAAATCATCCATCTAAAAATATCTTATTTCTTCAGTGTTTAAAGATGTTTTAAAAATCATTTACTCCTAAGTCAAGACAAGAAGTAACTTTTGATATTTTCTAGTAATATAAATCTTAGATTTACTCATTTCGGTAACATACGAAAAATTGTTTGGTCGTCGGTGATCACTAGCCATATGATACACAATTAGCTGGAACGCTGACGTTCAGTATCAGAACCTCACTGTTTGCATGGTTGCTTCTATTCGTATAAATAATATGCTCCAGCGTCATTAATCTTCAAGAAGAGAAAGAATGACCTAGACATCCATAATCTATCAACTAAGAGAAACTTCTGTTGAGCAAATATATTTAATTCGCATTAATCGAATTTAGAACATTTAAATGTATGATAATTATGAAGTATTCTTTTTTTTGTGGTACTTTTTTAATTGTGGCTGAAAATCGAGGTTCTGTTTCTTCAGTAACGGAGTTCAGAAATTTAAATGCCACGTCTGGCATGGTTGTTAGTAGTTTAAAATTAGTTCCTATCATGATATTTTATGGGCGACAAAAGGCTCACATGTCGAGGTCCATTGGAAAAGATCGTAAAACATTTTAAATGTATCTAATTATTAATGTTAATAATTTCAATTTATTCTCATTATTTTATAAATTATGAAACATCAAAATATGTCAAATTTTGATAGATACACTGTATGTTTTGTAATGAAATCATCTAATTATTAATGTTAATAATTTAAATTTATTTTCATTATTTTATAAATTATGAAACACCAAAATATATCAAATTTTGATAGATACACTGTATGTTTTGTAATGAAATTATCTAATTATTAATAATAATAATTTAAATTTCTTTTCATTATTTTATAAATTATGAAATATTAAAACATGTCAAATTTTGATAGATACACTGTATGTTTTGTAATGAAATTATCTAATTATTAATGTTAATAATTTAAATTTATTTTCATTATTTTATGAATTATGAAACATAAAAATATGTCAGATTTTGATAGACACATTGTATATTTTGTAATGAAATATGGATAGCGAATATCTATAGGTGGCAAATATACCAATTCAAGAGGTATTTTAAAAATTTAGAAAAATTGCTTCAAAAGTTAACTTTTGTTTATTTTATGACTTCTCAATATTCCTTAGAGCTCTTAAAATAAACCCTTACGTAATATTTCGTCTGCTTATTAGATAAAAAAGAATGATTTAAGAGCCTAAATCACATTTATAAATACAAAGAAAAGAAATACTATTATATCTATAGTTATAGCATTTTTATTAAAAGTTATCTCCTCAACAGAGTGTTAAAATCTACAAATTTAAAAATACAATGGTGAAAGCTATATTAATCTATAAAAGTTTTAGTACTACTTTATTCAGCTTCCTTATAAACCCTTACTTTGCATTCATTGTAGCGTCTATATTCGTAATCGGGTTAAGGGATAATTATTTTTCAGGATCTCGAGTAGTGTTGTCGCTTCTCGTAACGCATAGTTTACATTAAATTCTTTGGCATGAATGACTGACTATCACAACTACGACGGCGAGTTAAATGAAAGCGAGCCCACCTCACCTGCGCAAGAATAGTTCTGTCCATCATCTGGAACGCATGCGAGTAGCACAGAGACATCTTTCATTTATGAAAGTGGCGAGAAAGTGTAAGGTTAAAGTTCGTTAAGACGCTTATACACTGGGTTGAAGACGGTAATGGACGCTTCAAAAGAGGAACAACGTAGTGTGGTCAGGTTTTTGACAGATGAAAGTGTTTCCCAGCAAGAAATGAGTCGCCGTATGACTGCTGTGTACGATGTTACTGCATCTCATTGGCCACTGTGAAGCGTTGGAGCAAACAGACCAGAGAAGGATGTGAAAGTTGCAAAGACGATTTAAGATCGGGCCAAAGCCACCTTGCAATCACCCCCGACACAATTTCACAGGTTGATGAGATGATTAGACAAGGACGGAGGATAGGCGTCGATAAGCGACTTTGACATTTTCAGGAAACTGAAAAAAAAATCTCTTGGGTACCAGGTTCGTGTCGGACGCCGCAGTGGAGGAGTCAGTTACAGACTATATGAATCGGCAGCCCACTGAGTTTTATGCGGAATCAGGCGGCTCGTTTGTCAATGGGACAAATGTCTCATGTTCATTTAGACTATTTTTAAATAAAATACTCTGTTTGTCATATATTCGCATTAGCTTACTTTCATTTGACTCGCCCTCGTATATTCAGATACTTCAAGAACTTCCGAAAGACCTCAAGAACTATATGTATCTAAAATTGCTCATTTATAGTTTTTTTACGTAAAAAACAGTGCTGAATGAGAAATCACGAGTTTTGTTTTGCCCATTTCACCCCACCAGACTCTATAAGTATTAAAATGTTTAGTTTGTAGAATTAAGTGTTAATCATTATTTTTGGACAAACACATAATCTAAGGTAAACCTATACGTATCTCAGTGTTATGAGTAGGTGTAGCAAACTATATGTACATTGTAATAGTAGTATTTAAAAAATATACTTTATGTTTATACATACAGTAGAAAAAGACACAAGGAGCATAAGATGACCCATCTCTATGTATCATGGTAGTAAGTAAACTTACCACTAAAAACAAAAGTTAAAATCCACTTAACTTATTCTAATAATGTAAATGAATTAATTTTATTAAATCAAACTCAATTCAAAAAACATTTTAGAGTACAGTTGCTAGGAAATAAAAGAGTATTAAAAAGGGTTAATAAAAGGTTTTCTCAAAAATATTTGGCAGACGGCTTCCGAAATAAAAAGTTGAGGTTAACATCAAATCCTGGTCATGCGTTCCGAATCCGATTTGAATGGGTATATAATATTCGTTTCATTCTTTTCGAAGCAAGCTATCGATTCGAACCCCCGATATGTCCGGCATCAATCGTCATTATCGGAGGGCGGTTTCTGACAACGTCTCGGCGGGATAGAACGGTTAGCAGTGTTCTCCAGCACTAAAATGGAATAAAGGATCCGAAATTGGTTGCTCACGTCGATATCCAGAAAGGTGGACTGCAACTGCTATATATAGATGCCATTTCAAAACACTTACTCAACGATAACAGCTGATCGGGCTTCGAATTTATGTTCTTTTATTAAAATGGATACTGAGCGATATCCTCTCTTATAATTTTTTACTTCCTTGTACAAAGTAAAGGATGTATTGTAATCACGACAAATTTTAGTGTTTAGATTTCAACGGAAATACTCATTTTCATCCTGGTTGACTAAAGTTTGATTATTCAAAGTGTTATGTATGTATGGACGTTCAAGGAAACTTTAATTCTGAAACTTTAAATATCTAATTTTGAGCATTCCTGAACTCGTTATGACTAGTTTACTCTTGACATCTGTACGTTCATATGTAAATCTGTACGTATATACGCACCATTGGCCTTAGAAGGTCGAGATTTTGAAGTGTTTAGATTTCAACGGAAATACTCATTTTCATCCTGGTTGACTAAAGTTTGATTATTCAAAGTGTTATGTATGTATGGACGTTCAAGGAAACTTTAATTCTGAAACTTTAAATATCTAATTTTGACCATTCCTGAACTCGTTATGACTAGTTTACTCTGAACGTTTGTACGTAAGTCTGTACGTAAGTACCATTCGCCTTGAAAGGTCGAGATTTTACATTAGGACTTCCGTAACTTCTAGATGTGCAATTGTCTTTTTAATTTCAATCTGCACTCTTTATAATGAAAATTTTTATTATAACTTACATTAGCGATGAAGAGCATAATTCAAAAACGATTTGTTGTAAAATGTTGAAATTTTGTCTTTAGGTCTATTATACCGTCTAGTTGTACAGTCATGCAACCACTCTCTTTTGATTTTAAACCGTACTATGTAACAACAATGTAAAACAACTATGTAAATTAAATGTAACGACTTATTCATATCCAGTTGTAACAATGATTTTTAAATAGTGGAAACAATGCTTTTAAGTCCAATTTCAGGAAATCCGATATCAATTTTACTTGCTATTAAAGGGACAGGGTACTCTAAATATGATCAAAATATCGGTATTTTCCTTTTGATTTAAATTATTTAATTAACCCTTCTGCACGTACATGCACATACATGTATAAGTATACATTCATAATTATATTATTGAAGATACATATTAAACTTAATAATATGTAAATTCTAATAATTCAATAAATATTTATGTAGATAATTTCATTTATAGGAGTTTTTTCTTAACAAATGAAAATTTTAAATGGATATTCGAATAGTAACAGTAATTCGCAATAGTTATAGGTCTCCAAAATAGTAGCCAGTAAGTTGCTTTCTAGAATAATTTGTAGAAGATTAATGGAACCAGTCATATTAATGATATCATTTTAATTATCTCCCCTCCCACCCTAAAAAATTGAAAATGTAGTTCTTTCAGTTCTGAAATGCTGATTTTATTCTAAATACCATGTTAAATATTTACACTAGATCGTAAAAAAATACATAAAAAATGATAATAAGAAGAAAATTATAGTAAATAAAAGGAGAAACAAATAGTTGAATATAGGTAGCAAGCGAAGGAAAATTTGATACTTGCATGCAGTGCCAACTCAAGCACTCTTGAATATGTGCGAATAGTTTGGTATGAGCGATACTTTTCCTCTCCCGATCCTTTTTCATTCTATCTCCTTAGATTGGTTTTCAAGACAGTTTTTCAATCGAGAAAAGCACCAAATGGTCTGTGATAAAGTACTTAGAGCTCAATACTAAGCTACAAATTATAAAAATTATCTAAAAACTGGGTGAGGCAAAAATCTCATTCTGGAAATTCACGAAAATCAGATGGTGTATTTAAAAATATTTTATTTAATATGGTAATATATTAATTTTTTTCATTTTCACGTGCTCAACGAGAGGAGTCATTACTGTATGTTACATATTTTCTGGCGTAGCCTTTCTATTCCAATAAGATGAATCCCTCCCCCCTTTTATTAACCGTGCCAAGCGGATTGACAATCCCGTGCAAGGTCACCGGAAATTAATCGAACGGGAAGTTCTAAATCCCCCATTACCAAAAAGAAAAGCGAGGATAAATCAAATGCTCTCTTAGAAACACAACACGAGCCAAATCAATTCTGACACAGTCTTTAGATAAAAAAAATAACATCCCTGTTTAGCCATTAGGCATTTAGTCCTATAAAAGAGCTTTTGCATTAGTATATCAGCCACCGAGAAATTAAGGGGAATGTGAATTTCTAAATGAATTTGTTTTGTTTCAGACCAATCTACTTAAAAAAAGAGTTAGAAGAGTATATGAAAGAGTTTGAAATTTCATGGTAAAAATTAAATAATTCACAATTTAAATAAATCTGGATAAAAGTTATTAATTGTTTCAAAAGGTATTATTGAAAACTTGCAAGTTCCCGGCTTTGCCCGGGTTTAAAATAAGGTTTTCTGTAGAAGCGTCCAAAGCTGTTTATTTGCATGCAATAAAAGGGTATATTTATCTTATAATATGGGATAGACAACATTTTTGGCAGCTCCATTTGGAGTGTGTACAAAAAGATTTTCCTTTTTACCCATTCTGGAGCAGACCACATACAACTGCCCATAAGAAAAGCATGTGGTCTGCAAATCTATACCAGCAATCCCAAGAGACTGGCCCTGTGACTTGTTGATTGTCATGGCAAAACACAGTTTCAAAGGGAATTTCTTTTTTTTTCTTCTTTTTTTTGTTCATTATCACACGGTTCAGAACCGGCACATGGAGCACTACTTGAGTTATAAGGGAACAGACAAACAACAAATGCGTCTTATATGTATAGAGACATCACCACAAAAGCATTCAAAATCCCTCTCAATGACCAACCTGCATGATTTCCTTTTTTTGGGTTCATTATCACATGGCTCAGAACAGGCACATGGAGCACTACTTGAGGTATAAGGGAACAGACAAACAGACAGACAACAAATGCGTCTTATATGTATAGAGACATCACCACAAAAACATTCAAAATCACTCTCAATGACCAACTTGCATGATTTCCTTTTTTGGGGTTCATTATCATACGGCTCAGAACAGGCACATGGAGCACTACTTGAGTTATAAGGGAACAGACAGATAGACAACAAATGCGTCTTATAGAGACATCACCACAAAAACATTCAAAATCACTCTCAATGACCAACCTGCATGATTTACTTTTTTCCTTTTTTTGATTCATTATCACACGGCTCAGAACAAGCACATGGAGCACTACTTTTGGCTGGAAGAGGCCAGAGTGAGGTATACCTGTTTAAGAACCTTCCCTATGTAAATTTGTGAGCGTGTACCAAATTTCACGGTATTTGGTTGTCTGGATCTTGAGTTATAAGGGAACAGACAAACAGACAACAAATGTGTCTTATATGTATAGAGATGTCTGATACGCATGGCATAACCACAAACGTATAATTCGGTCATTTTTGTTCATAAGATACCTTTTCAATCTTAAAATAAAACTTAACTGCTATCGTAAGCAATCGATGGAATTATATTTAGCATAGAATTATACTGGTTAAAATATCTTTATTTTCCATACATCTTATGTATAATAATTCTTTTCATTTTACAATCGAAAGATTTTTGTTATTCAACATACATTAGTTTTAACTAGCTTCTATTTCTTACTTTAAAAGATAAAATTTCGATGAATTTCGAATGTATGTAACGGTTTGAAATGTATCTGGAATGTTTAAAATACTTATAAAATTCGACAATTTATTGTTTTAAAACGGTTTAAAGTAGTCATCAATAATAATTGAAAGTTATGGTAACAACTACGTTAATTATGAACTGGTAGATTGAGCGCCCTTATAGAGAACAGCTTACTCTATCGGGTGTATGGCTTGAAAATGCTGCCCTGGGGAAGAGTCTACCCCAGACTCAAAGGGCTAATAAGAATTTAAAATTAAAAATAAATAAATAAAATAAATAATAATGAAAAACAAAATAATAAAAAAAGTAATAAAAAATAAATAATAATGAAAAAATAAAATAATAAAAAAATAAAATAAAATAAATAGTAATGAAAAAAAAATAATAAATAAATAAATAAAATAAAAATAAAACCAAATAAATAATAATGAAAATAAATAAATAAATAAAATAAAAAAAATAAATAATAATGAAAAATAAATAAATAAATGAATAAAATAAAAATAAAATAAAATAAATAATGAAAAAAATAATAAATAAATAAATAAAATAAAAATAAAATAAAATAAATAATGAAAAAAATAATAAATAAATAAATAAAATAAAAATAAAACAAAATAAATAATAATGAAACAATAAAATAATAAATAAATGAATAAAGGAAAAATAAAATAAAATTAATTAAATTAATAGAAAATAAGTTGTTTTTTCTTTAGAAGTTAGTAGCAGGGGAAACGCTGTTTCGGTATGAACTGGTAGATATTAAAACAGTTTATTTGATTATTATTCTCAGTTATATCTCACAGTTCTATCTTACTAGAAATATAGAATTTTCAGTCACATTTCACCCTGCTTAACGTTCATTGTAACTTTAAGTGAAGCTGAAGACATATTAACAGTCCAAGTAAAGAGGTGAAATTTTAAAAATTGAAATAATTATTTAAAATAAGATTTCTAATTTATTATGACCTAAGGAATGAAATATACTTTAAGGAAATTCTTGTAGACAAAATCACTTTCATCATGAAAATAAATTGAAATAATTAAACCGTTAAATTCTATTTAAGAGAAAATGTTGAATAAAAGACTATTAGTTCTTTCCCAAAATATTAATTAAATAGATTGGAGACAAAATGACAGGCCAAACTGCTTAAATCATTTCGAATCAAATATCATTTTTATGTAAAAAAAGGAAGTAAAATCAAAGTCAATGACTGTGGTTTCAAATTGGTTGTGATTTACCCATTGTACAGTGCTAGCATAAACTTCTGAAAATTTTTGTTATTTAATTTAATACATGAAACTTCTTATATCGCAGTAAATTTTATTTTTATAACATTTTTGGACTTTAATTACATAAATAATTCATTGAACTAAGCCAAATTCCCTAGATCAAATTTTTTTCTTTCATTCTCAATTACTTTTTTAATTTCAACTTGGTTTTATCACCGCAAGATGTATTTTTCTTATACCTAGACCCTCAGTTTAAGTTATTTATCTCAAACTGACGTCTTCTCGAAATTTCAGCGATTGGAGACAAAATGACTGGCTACACTGCTTAAATAATTTCGAATCAAGTATTATATCTTAAGTATAAAAGGAAGTAAAATCAAAGTCAATGATTGTGGTTTCAAATTAGTTGTGACTTACCCATTGTACAGTGTCAACATAAACTTTTGAATTTTTTTTTATTTAATTTAATACATGAAACTTCTTATATCGCGGTAAATTTTATTTTTATAACATTTTTGGGCATAAATACATACATAATTTTTTTACATAAATAATTCATTGAACTAAACCAAATTCCCTAGATCAATTATTTTTCTTTCATTCTCAATTATTTTTAAAATTTCAACTCGGTTTTATCACCGTAAGATGTATTTTTCTAATACCTACAACCTCAGATTAAGTTATTTACCTCAAACTGACGTCTTCTCAAAATTTCAGCGATTGGAGACAAAATGACTGGCCACACTGCTTAAATCATTTCGAATCAAGTATTATTTCTATATAAAAAAGGAAGTAAAATCAAAGTCAATGAATGTAGTATCAATTTGGTTGTGATTTACCCATTGTACAGTGTCAGCGTAAACTTCTGAAACATTTTGTTATTTAATTTAATACATGAAACTTCTTATATCACGGTAAATTTTATTTTTATAACATTTTTGGACTTTAATTACATAAATAACTCATTAAACTAAGCCAAATTCCCTAGATCAAATTTTTTTCTTTCATTCTCAATTATTTTTTAATTTCAACTCGATTTTTATCACCGTAAGATGTATTTTTCTCATACCTAGAACCTCAGATTAAGTTATTTATCTCAAACTGACGTCTTCTCAAAATTTCAGCGATTGGAGACAAAATGACTGGCTACACTGCTTAAATAATTTCGAATCAAGTATTATTTCTAAGTACACAAGGAAGTAAAATCAAAGTCAATGACTGTGGTTTCAATTTCCATTGTACAGTGTCAGCGTGAACTTCTGAAAATTTTTGTTATTTAATTTAATGCATGGAACTTCTTATATAGTGGTAAATTTTATTTTTATAACATTTTTGGACTTTAATTACATAAACAATTCATTGAACTAAACCAAATTCCCTAGATAATTTTTTTTCCTTTCCTTCTCAATTATTTTTTAATTTCAACTCGATTTTTATCACCGTAAGATGTATTTTTCTAATACCTAGAATCTCAGATTAAGTTATTTATCTCAAGTTGCTGTCTTCTCGAAATTTCAACGCTTCAGGACTTTTAGGATGGTGGGGCAACTGGATTGCCTGGGCCTAGCTGGGCCCTTTCTTACAGTAAGCAGAGAAATTGACAACGAGCAGAGCATAAAAACAACTAAAAGATGAAAGATGGCGATAGAATGGTGGATTCGTGAGTTCATAACACAGTAACTAAAGAGTAGAAAGTTTAGGGATAGGAAAAACACAAAATATATTTTGGCCAGGGACATCAGAACAGCAGTAAAAAATAAAAATTTGACGTTTAATAAAAATGTTTAAAAATTAATTTAAAATAAGAAAATAAAAGCTTAAAAATCAGAAAGAGACTTAAATAGCTTCGAAAAATATTAAGGAACTGAAATTAAGCGTAAATTACAAATTAAATGATAATTAGAAAATACGTCATCGCAGGGAATTTAAGTGCCTTTAGAATTGCTTGAAAATATTTTAGTCTATTTTTATGTTGTTTACCTCGAAACATTTTATCGGTCAGAGAACTACAATTACTGAAATAATTGTTCAACTGAATAACTGTTACTGAAATAGTTGTGCTCGTAAGTCTCTTCAAATCTGACCGCTCCAATATGGCGACTGCCATAGAATCCCAAGCCTAGTATCTGGTGAATCAGAAACTGCAAACCTCATCCATCAAATTATTTGTTTCTGTTCTGTGTGGGGTGTTTATCGATTTGTTTAAGAGAAAAATTAATTCTGTGTCCCGGGGATTCTTTCCAGCTACCGGGCACAAATTTATTACACCAAAGTAGATGTTGGTTTCTTATATCAGATTTATTTTATGAAAAGAGATCTTAGACGTTTATTAATGGAATTGATATGATAATTCACCATTTATGAATGAATCTAGAAACGTCTAGGGAAATTAATTTGAGAATTTTTTTTACAAATGTTATTCTTCTGAATAAGGTATGGTACGGTATGATTTGGAGTGATACGGTCTACTTTTTACAACACGAGGGACAATGAGACCGGGACCTACAGCTTAAAGCCGATTCCGAACGGCTACGAACATCCATGCCACTGTGGGATTCGGACCCACGAACTCCGGTACCAAAGGTCAGCACCCTAACCAATCCACCATTGTCGGTCTTCTGAATAAGGAATTTAAAGTGATGTTTGGTTTAAAAAAAAAAAAGCAGTTTTTCTGCAATTTACAAAAGCAAAAATTTGGTGTGGACTATGAACACCTTATGAATTCCTTGTAAGCCTATTAACACATTGTGTGCGGGTACATTTCGCAGCGGAATTGTACCGGGAGCGGGTGTTTTGCGCGTAAATTTAGTTATTCAGTTAAATCTCAATAGATCGAAAATTATTTAATTTTTTAACAAACTTTTCGTATTTTATATTGAAATATATAAACAAATATATAAATAGAAATATATAAATAACAACCATAAGATTTTTTTAAACAAAGAATATATTTTTTAGTGGATAAATGTATAATAGTATCGTAAATAAGAAAAATCAAGTAAAAATAGTAGTTTATAGTTTTTTAAATTTTTTCCGTTTTGTGGTTTAGCATCGACTGATGTAAAAACTTGTTTTTATTTGTATAAATTTTTCCAGAATCTATGTAGTAGACAAGAACATTCGGCTTCGTTTTCCTGTATATACCGTTATTTTTGTACCCACAAACAAACCATGTTGTTACACTAACCCGTACTAGTACGTGACCCGCGCTCAAGTATCAATCTTCAGAAAACGTACTAGTACGTGTCCTGCATACAATGTGTTAAACACACCTTTATTTTGATTGCTTGATGAATCATCAGAATTATTCTTTGCATGTTCCCTTAAAGTTTCAAAATTTTGTTTCTCAAGGTACATGATATTATCTGAGCAGAGCTCAAATACTATCATCATTTGGGATAGAAAATTGGTCAAAAGTCGTAA
>CM063506.1:21539943-21569943 GCA_032207245.1 Pardosa pseudoannulata
GTGGCAATGGAAATTATATTTCCATGAAAAATCATACAATTTCTAAATGGACACGACACTAACCCATGATTCCCATAATTTTGTATAAGCCGTCATACACAAAATTCTTTTTATAATGTAGAGGTGATAATATTTAATTCAAACAAAACAGGAAAAGAAATTATACATTTTAGCAGAAATACACATACATATTGAATAAAGGAAACTCCTAGAATATTATTAGTCTCTTAAATTTGCTAATATATTTTATGAAAAAGATAAATACATCCATACGGGAGATGTATATCTACAAATATGTGAGGACATTAAAAGTGTCCTTAGCCTTTCACTAAGATATTTTTGTTTCCTACTCTAATAAATTAGTTTTTGATTCAGGAAGTCGAATTCAGTAACCATAAATATGAAGATAAAAGCATTAAATACACAAATTACATGTCTATGAAAAGTATAAATCTGTTTTGAAGCGTAATAATCTTATTACTCTGTGAGGAAAGAATCACTAATGCTGACTAATAGGAAAACTCACTCTAGCATTTTTCTGCCAGGCAGTTGATCAAGGTCAGTCAGATTAGAAACGGGATTCTAACCTCTTAATGTTCTAAGAAGCGGTGACGATATTCTCATGGGTAATAAATTCAACTTCTAACGGCAGTTTGGAGTTAGTATGGTATTTTATGTAACATATCTATAGTTTGTTTTCTTTTTTTGTATGTGATTGATTTACGAAATTCATTTACACCCAGTTCCTTTTAGCAAGAAAAGTTTTTGTTAGAAGATCTTGTTCAAATTTTAATTCTGTGCATGTATGTCCTAAATGGCTGTATCGATTTGATGGCAATTTGTGATTATCAGATTTAACCCCTTCCCGGTTTTTACCGAGCTGAACTCGGGCAGGTGAAATATACCATCCTGGCTCATCCCGAGTGTAGCTCGGGCATTGTGAAATTTTACACTGTCCAATAAGTCTTTCCCGAATTATTTCACATGTGCTTTTTATGGTTTCGAATGATTTTGTTTACTTTTCTGGCTATTAGAATATTTGCTGCTCAAAGAGAGACAGAAGAGGGAAGAAGGTAAGGAGAGAAACAAGGTTCTACTGTCCAGATTGCGATGTTGGACTCTGTGCAGTACCGTGTTTTCGATTGTATCATACACGACCAAATTTTGATTAATAATTTCATAATCATTTATGTAAATGCAAAGGATATAAATAAAATTTAATTCAAGATAAAAGTAGGTTTTCTAAGCGATATATTTATAGTTAGTGTGAATTGACTCCGAAGTCTAATGATCTCTGCCGTACAGAAAGCCAACTACACTTGTAAATTACTCATTTGTTTAAATTGATTTTTTTACATTAATTTTTAAGAAATTTTGTATGCGAATGAAGCTATTATGTTTATAAAGTTATGTATGTCTAAAAATAAGCGTAAAAAATTGACATTTTTTGACCTATAATCACGAAATAAAATGAACCTGGAAGGGGTTAACTTGTGGAGAAACAACAAAAATAGATTGTTGTGTACAGCAAGTTCTTTGAATCTTTAAAAATTTATTTCACGAAATATTGTAATGCATTTAAAATATATTCATAGCTTTTAAAATTTTCAAACTTCAAAAACTGGAATGTTATATTTTGTTGTGTTATGCATGTAAAAAATTATTTTCCTCCGGTCACAATAATTATGTAACCTCTATTATTTTTACTTGCCCGGGCTACTGTGCAAGGAGAATGTTAAGCAGCTAGCAGTAATAAAAATGCAGTCTGCCGACATTAAAGAGAACGGCACAAGTCTGAATAAAACCTTATTTCAGAGCTGCGGAAACGGACATCTTTACGAGATAACAACACACAAGAGAAAAACATAAAAATCCCTCTGCTCGAACAGAGGTGCACCCAAGAGCGAAGACAGAAAGAACTTTCCCACTTACTCAGCGAATTTAAGTGTAAGATCAGGAAAAACGATGAGCCATTTGCCGGCGACAGCTGGGAAACGTGTTGAATAGACAGAAAATTTACATCTATAGGATAGAAAGCTTTGGGAAATGGATTGAAAGAATTTTAAGATATTTAGAGGCTCGAAAAAAGATCTTAAGGAATTAGAATAGGAAAGAGGAGGTTTTTAAGGAAATATTAAAGTTAAATAACTTTCATATATTACATGCAATGTCATATTTTGTTTTTGTATTAGAATATACATTTGTTTTAAGTTTGCTCTATTTCATTTTTATTTTCAAAACTGTGTTTTAATGCTAGTTTTTATGTAAAATATATAAAACGTTGCTTTTAAAAAGCAGAATTTCTTTAAAATTATAAAATTTTATTCTTTAGCACGTAACCTGGATAGTATAATAATTTTACAGGAAAATGAAAAGATCTGATTATTTTTAATATTCAGTACACGTTAACTTATAAGGCGAGAATGAGATCGAAGTAAAAAATCGTGAGAGTCGTACAAGTGGGATCAACCATTTTATCAAATTTGACTTCTTGAACTTCGTCATAATATAAGTAAGATTATCTGCAATATCAGTCTCATATATTAAGCGGAAACAGATTTTTAAAATACACTTTAGACTATGATACATTAATACAGAATTATTATCATTATTTTGTTGTTGTAATTTTTAGTATTATTTAATAGTTATTCTTCTTATGATTACTTTATTATTGTTATTATTATCTCTCCTCAAATACGATGATGATGAGGACTGTCATCAAAACCTCTTACATCTGTCTTAAACCTCGTCAGAATTAAATAAGGCCAACTGTCCCATCAATATATGCTAGACTGGCACATTATTTTAAAACTAGCATATAGCCCGTCATATGACGGGATTAGTAAAATTATTAATTTTCCAGAATAGTAAAGTACCCTATGACGCAGGAAAAAAAGGGAGTTTTTTTGGGCTCAGAATTATCTGGTACACTCTGAATAAATTGTTTATCTCCCTACTCTGAAATCTAAAATCTCCCGATACTGTGAATGAAGTTTAGAATCACATTGAATTCATTTAGTCAAACCGTGTGGTTATGTACAAAAAACAAACACACAAACGAACAGCCTTCTTAATTTTTAAAGATATATAACTTAAAAGCTAAATATTTATTAGTCCGTGAAATAGACTCTTGACTTTCATGTAAAGAATTTCTTGTTAATACTGGTGATAAAATTTTCATTGCAGCAAAAAATAACTAGTGATTACATTTAAAATCCCATACGCACCTAATCTATTTTTTATGCCAAATATAAAAGAAAATTATTTGCGTAATATCTAAGTTCAGTGATAAAACGTATAAAAATAATGCAGACGATGTTTAAATAATTTAAAGTAATAAATGGTTCAATGAAATGGTTAAAGGTATGACGTCATAATGCTATAAAAAACGTTATTTTTACCTATTGTGCGATAAATTGATAAATTTAATCGCCTGCAGTTAACTGTGGAAAATAAGGCTTGAAAAAATGGCATTAATTTCTAGAAAAGGAAAGATGGGGGGAATTTTAAACGTTTTAACGATTTTCTTTGAATTTTGCTAACCTTAACTCGTCTAGAATCCAATATGGATGTCCCTATCCATTCTAGGTCCAACCGCTTCACAAATTCGAGGACAGACGGACAGATAACTTAAGCTATTTTTATATAGGGAATAAATGTCAATCTATAAAAATTGTTGGGTAAAAATCAAAAAAAAAATTGTTGTTACTTCTTAAAGACAATTTCGAACGACCAAAAACGTCCATACCACTGCTGTCATCTACTGATGGCAGACCAATGATGGCAGTACTTGAGCTCTGCTCAGACAATATCATGTACTTTGAGCAATAAAACTTTGAAAATTTAAGGGAACGTGCAAAGAATAATTCTGATTGTTGGGATGTTGATTTGGGATTGTTGGGATTGTTGATTCTGATGACAATTGTTGGGAAACTTAAAAAAAATTCTTCCATACAAATGATATCATTAACTCATAATGATAATCATTTGATGAGCTTAACTTTAACTTTCAGTCATAGATAATTAACCGTGACTGAAAGCCATATGTAAATTACCTACTGAATCAGTACATAAGCCTGTTCAGCTTTGCTTGACGGGCACTCCTAACTTACGCTGTTGTTCTATAGCCTGGCCTAATCTTCATGCTCTATTTTTATGCAATATTCAATGCATGTCTTATTTTTATAGTATTTAAAAATAAAGTCTTAGTTAAAAGTATTCGAAGTGAAAGTGTTATTTTATGGAAAGCGATTACTTCATCTGTTGACTGACCCCTCTACAAATTCTGAGTTTTGGAAAATTATCTAAGACTTTTGGCCAATTTTGCAATATATAACAATATATACCAATTTCCATGTAATTAATTAATACATTATTATTATTATTATTAATATTTTTGCTTTATTGTTTTATTATTATTAGTTTATTATTGCTATTATCATTATTCCTGCGGAACTACTTTCATATACCCCCCAAATCGGAAATTTGGCGACTTTTGTTTTTCGCCAAGCAAAATACCTGTTTTGGCGCCTTTTTTTATCGCCAAGATGGATTTTCTCTAAATGCAAATAATTAATACATAAAAAAGAATCATTAAATACAAAAAAAGAATACCTAAAAAATACAATAAATGCATAAAAAATACAAATAAATGACACTGAATAACATATTATATGCAATTTACACAAAATTTTAACAAATACAATTGAAAATACGTGTCGGCAATCTAATAAAAAGAATTATTTATACAGAAATTTTGAATTCCTCCCAATTTACCCCAGCAGCAATTTCAATAAATTTATTGAAACAATCAACATTAGCCGCTAAACATGATAAAAATAAAAAATAAAAATAATTAATAGAAAAAAAATATAATTGGAAAATACAACCAGATTTGCAGCAAAATACAGCAAGTCAGAAATCCGCTTGATCACTTCACAAAGAAATGGCGGTAAAACATATATGAAATCCAAAAATTGTTGCCACAAAACTTTAAAAAAAAACTCAAAAAATGGTACAAAATACAAGAAAATACTAAATTTGGCAACAGCAAAAACCTAAAAGCTAAAAAAAACCTAAATTGGCAACACCAAAATAAGAAACAGCAACCCTAAAAAGTCCGTAGGGAGTGCCAGATTTGGCGCGTAATTTTTTGGGGTATATCAAAGGTGTACCCTTCCGGCTCAGCGACGACGACCATTTCAACCACCTCAAGTCCTTTGAGTGAAATGTTGTCAAGTGAGAGGAAATTGTATTTCGTACGATTACGAAATCTTCACTCGTTTGTCCAAATTGTCGCCGATCAAGTTAGAAGAAATTATATTCCCCAACATACAAAAAAAAAAAAAAAAAAAAAAAAAAGAGCCTCGTACAAGTTAGGTGCAAAACTGAGAGATATTTAACATTACTTTCTCCTGGCTTTGCTGTGGAAAAATAGACGTATAAGTGAAAGGTTACTGTATTTAAAACAGGCAAACAGGTATCGCTAAAAAAACTGAAGAGGTCTGTAGGTTGTTGGGAGTTTGCATGCTCTTGTGTAGATACCAAGCACCCGTTTGTGTAATATGTAAGGGAAAGCAGGGATACCTTTACAACTCATTCCATTTATCCGGTCTTATTTCAATACTTCTTCTTCATCATCAGCACTACAGCCTGTTACAGGCCAAGGCCGTCTCCATGAGCTCCCTCCACCTGACTCTATCAAAGACAATAGATCGCCAATGATGGACTCCCAGTTCTCTTAAATCCCTCTCTACAGAATCTATCCACCTGGTGGGGGAGTCTTCCTCTTTTTCGCTTACCTTCAATTTTTGTAAAGGCCACTAGTTTAGTTGGGTTAGAATCTTCATATCTAAAAAGGTGTCCCAGCCATCGAATACGGCTGGCCTTAATAACTTTGACAATATCTGGTTCTTTAAATCTATTGTATATTTCATAATTATATTGAATTCTATAGACATAATTTTGTTTAACTGCTCCAAAGATTTCAATCCGTTAACCAAAATTATCTCAACTAAACCCTCCCCTCATTTACTTGGACTGTACAAGAATAACCAATACGGAAACATTTCTTCCGTTTTTGTGGATTTTATAATTAACAATGTGTGTACTCTAAAGACTATTTTAACGGATATAACGCTTTAGAAACATTCATTTTAGAAACTAGACATTTTTTGTCTGGGGAAATGGTATATGTTTAGACTACAATGACATTTACTGAGTCGCGAATTTTTGCCGTCTTATCATTTGGGAACGAGGTGTACGAATTTCGAATAAAATACTGCAGGATCCTTAAAATGCTTTCTCCGTCTGGATGTTTAAAGCCAGACAGAAAGAAGCAAAATAAAAATTTTAATCAACGTGCAAATTTAACAGACTGACAGCTTTTGCGGATTTAGTCGAGGTGCCTTTTACTAGATTTGTTGCTTTTACGGTAAGTGAAAGCAATAAAACGTTTTATTCTTTACTGAATATGGATAAAAGTTATCTTTTTGTGACTTTGCATATTAATCGATGTGAAAATTTTCAAATTTTTTTTAATATACATTCTAGTCAGTAATGTTTCGTCTGTCCAACTTTTTAGTGCAACCATCTTACTATTCTATTTGTTTCCTTTATCCACTTTATTTCAAATAACATACATATTAAAAAAGTATAAGTGATTACAAAAGTAAAATTTTCTCTGTTTATCGCATAGTTCCAAACGTGGGTGTAGTACCAAGCACCCATTTGTGTAATATGTGAGAGAAACCAGGAATATCTATACAACTCATTGTATTTATTAGGCCTTATTTCAATCCGTTAATCAAAATTATCTCAACTAACCACCCCCCATTTAATTGGACTGTACAAGAATAACCAATACGGAAACATTTCTTCCGTTTTTGTGGATTTTATAATTAACAGTGTGTGTACTCTAAAGACTATTTTAACGGATATAACGCTTTAGAAACATTCATTTTAGAAACTAGACTTTTTTGTCTGGGGAAATGGTATATGTTTAGACTACAATGACATTTACTGAGTTGCGAATTTTCGCCGTCTTATCACTTGGGGACGAGGTGTACGAATTTCGAATAAAATACTGCAGGGTCCTTAAAATGCTTCCTCCGTCTGGGTGTTTAAAACCAGACAGAAAGAAGCAAAATAAAAATTTTAATCAACGTGCAAATTTAACTGACAGCCTTTGCGGATTTATTCGAGATGCTTTTTACTAGATTTGTTGCTTTTATTGTAAGGGAAAGCAATAAAACGTTTCATAGCTATTATGAATATGGATAAAAGTTTTCTTTTTATGACTTTCCATATTATTCGGTGTGGAAAATTTTAAATATTTTAATATACATTCTATTCAGTAATATTTCTTCTATATAACTTTTAAGTGCAACCCTTCTTACTATTATATTTGTTTCCTTTATCAACTTTATTTCAAATAACATACATATTAAAAATCATAACTGATTACGAAAGTAAAATTTTCTCTATTTAACGCATAGGTTCCAAATGGGGGTGTAGACACCGAACACCCATTTGTGTAATAAGTGGGGGCAACCAGGAGTATCTATACAACTCATTGTATTTATTAGGCCTTATTTCAATCTGTTAACCAAAATTATTTCAATTAAACCCCCCTCATTTAATTTGATTTTTTGCCGTCTTATCACGAATTTTGAATAAAATAATGCAGTGTCGTTAAAATGCGTTCTCCGTCTGGGTGTGTAAAACCAGTCAGAAAGAAACAAAATAAAAATTTTAATCAACGTGCAAATTTAACTGACTATCAGCTTTTGCGGATTTAGTCGAGGTGCTTTTTACTTACAGTTGTTGCTATTACGGTGAGTAAAAGCAATAAAACGTTTTACAGCTTTTCTGAATATGGATAAAAGTTATCTTTTTGTGACTTAGCCTATTATTGGGTGTGGAAAATTTTAGATATTTTTTATATACATTCTATACTGGTAATATTTCTCCTGTCCAGCTTTTTAGTACAACCTTTCTTTCTATCTTATTTGTTTCCTATTTTGTTCCTTCTTCTATTTGTTACCTATCCATTTTATTTCAAATAACATACTTATTAAAAAGCATAACTGATTACGAAAGTGAAATTTTCTCTGTTTAAAGCATAGGTTCCAAACGGGTATGGTACCATCCCCAGTGGGTGCTGAACCCTTCTGTGAGGGCGGTAGCGGGTTGAAAAGCAAATGAGGGGTGTTAGAGAAGGGGTGGTCAGTAGATATAGTATTTAAAAAAATAATCAAAATATCAATTGTATTGTAATGTATTTATAGAAAAAAATGCGCTTTTTTTCAATTATACATTACCAGAATTTGACCAGCCCTGGTGTCGTCAACTTCTGGTAATGTATAATTACACCCACCAAACTATATGACAATTTTAACTGCATTTCCTATATTGTATTTGGCTGAACTTGAGCACAGTATAGTAGCTAGTTGACTGTCTAGCAAAATGGACATTATTGAACATGGAAATCTACAAATGACGATGTTAACGAAATTGGAACCCAACGTTAACAAATTATTAAAATTCCACCAGCATCAACCCTTTCATTTTTTCCTTCTTATTGATTTTGTGCTTAATTAATAAAAATTACTAAATTTAAAACCGTTTTTATTTCTGTATTATAATTCTTGATAGACTAGCAGATAATATATATATATATATATATATATATATATATATATATATATATATATATGTGTGTGTGTGTGTGTGTGTGTGTGTGTGTAAGGCACAACAATCCACTATATAATAATAGCCTTAGTTATCTGTCAGTCTGTCCTCGAATGTATGAAGCGGTTGAACCTCGAATGGATAGAGGAACCATATTGGATTTTTCATGAGTTAGGGTTAGTAGAATTCAAAGCGAATAAAGTTTATCTTCGCCTAAACTATCGATCCCATTCTAAAATAAATTGGTATAAACATGCTTCATATCACAGCGAAAAATACTGCCGTCTTTACAACGTTCGAAATCCACCCTTTCCCCCAATTTTCGAGCTTTTAATGCTATTAATTCGAGCCCTATTTTCCCCGGGTAAGAGCAGGAGATTACATTTATCAATTTATCACATAAATAGTTAAAAATAACCTTTTTTCTAGCATTTTGACGCCATTCCTTTAACCATCTCATTTAATCTTTTCTTATTTTAGATTATTTAAACATTGTCTACAATATTTTCATACGTTTTATCACTGAACTTAGATATGACGCAAATCATTTTCTTTTATATTTGGCTAAAATAAGTTTAGATTAAGTGCATATATGATAATTTTAAATTGAATCATCGATTATTTTTTGTGGCAATGAAAATTTTATCACCGGTATTAACAACAAATTCATTGCATAAAAATCTAGGGGTCTCTTTCATGGACTAATAAATATCTAATATATATCTTTGAAAATTAAGAAGTTTGTTCGTTTGTTTTTTAAACATAACCACACAGTTTGCAATCGATTCGCTCAATTTTGGACATCATTCATGTATATACCACGAAATAATCACTGTCAATATTAAAACCTGTGCTGTCCTTCCTATCATGTAATTTGACAAGATAAATTAAAGTTGGCAGCTAACATACGGTCAGTAAAGTTTTTTTAAATGCTAATTTTATATTTTACCATGTCCAAACCTTTTCGAGATAATTCTAAACTTATAAAGATAAATTCGAAAAAAATAAAGTCATGGACAAATTAGCATGTATCTTATTACGTATTTAAGTATATCAAGAAAGCATCTATTTAATTTTCTATTATTGTGATGCAAATGGTCATAGTGTAAAAAACTTTGGAGAGTATTCCTTGATACGGAGTTCTAAACTGCATTCACAGTATGGGGAAATTTTAGAGGAATATGAAGATAAACAAATTATTGGTACCATATAAATTTCAGCCGAAAAACAAATAATTTTTTTACCTGCCTCATAGGATACTTTATAATTATTAAATTATAAAATATCATACTTTATAATTATTAGAAAATTGATTAAATATAAATGATTTATATAGAAATAAAATACATCCAAAATAAAGGTTTTGGATGGTTCTTCAAGAATATTTATTATATATTAGTGACTAAACTTTCTCGTTATTGGTGATTACTGCTCTGTTTTAAAGTCAATCATATTGCAAAATATCGGGAGGCAAAGTCGCCAACAATGAGAGTCCGATCATTGTTTTTCATGCCAACTCAACAATGGAAATGCGCGTGCCACAAAATTAAAGTGACATTTTGGTCGATTTTTCGTTGATGTTTCCAAATTTTTCTTTTCTTTTATCGTTTGTGATTATTTATTCTACTTCAATTTTCTGTCTTTTAAACTTTTACTTATTTGTAACGATCTAAGAGAGCATTACCTATACAACCGTTTTGTGAAGTTTGGAAGTTCTTATTTTAAAGTTACATTTAGTCCGTTCGTCGTTGGGCTACAAAACTAGGTTGTGTTACTGACTTCACTTCTGTTTTTGAGATAGTTAAAGCAACGCCGAACAACGAAGATATTATACAATAACATTTGTCCTTCACAGAAATAGCACACGTACAAATTTATTATTGGAATTATCTATTGTTAGTACACTATCATATTCTTCTAGCATATAGCCCATCATATGACGGGATTAGTAAAACTTTTAATATTCCAGAACTGTTAAGTACCCAATGAGGTAGGTAAAAAATTATTTGTTTATTGGCTAAGAATTATCTGGTTCACTCTCAATAATTTATTTATCTTCATACTCCACTAGAGTCTCCAGATCCTGTGAATAAAGTTTAGAATCACAATGAATTCATTTAGTCAAACCATGTGGTTATGTATAATAAACAAACACACAAAAGAACAACTTCTTCATTTCCAAATATATATAAATTAAAAGTTAGGTATTTATTAGTCCACGAAATAGACTCCTAGACTTATATAAAAATAATTTATTGTTAATATCGGAGATAAAATTTTCATTGCATCAAAAAATAATCGATGATGAAATTTAAAATTATCACATATGTACCTAATCTATTATTTAAGGCACATATAAAAGAAAATCATTTACGTAATACCTAAATTCAGTGGTAAAAGATATATAATAGTGTAGACGATATAAATAGTTTAAAATATAAATTTTCAATGAGATGTTTAAAGGAATGACGTCACAATGCTAGAAAAAATTGTTACTTTTACCTATTTAAGTGATAAATGAATAAGTTTAATCGCCTGCTCTTAACCGGGGAAAATAGGGATTGAAATAATGGCATTAAACTCTTGAAAAGGGGTAGATTTCGAACGTTTTAAAGACGACAGTATTTTTTGCTGTGATATGAAGCATTTATACCAATTTATTTTAGAATCGGATCGATAGTTTAGGAGAAGATAAACTTTATTCGTTTTGATTGGATGCCTCTATCCATTCCAGGTCCAACCGCTTCATAAATTTGCGGACAGATAACTTAGGCTATTATTATATAGGGGATTTGTAACTTTATTTGGGAACATGTATAACCCAGACCGAAGGCTGGGTGCGAAGCAGCTAGTGTTTGATATAATTAACTATTATGTACAAGGGGGCTTTCAAATAATTTCTTTGTGTAAAGGGGTCAGTGGTAAAGAAGATATTGGGAACCTCTGTTTTAAGGAGGCAACGTTAACAAATTTTCAGCATAACCATTTCAAATTTAAAATCTCCATTAAAGCACACTTTTTCCGTTTCATCAAAATAAAAAAAACTAAGCTTATGTTAGAATAGATTTTTAAAAGTCTTTTAATGGTGCTCTAGCTTTAAAAAACTATTTAGTTTTATTATCATAAGGCTTATACTTCTTCAAATAGCATACAAATATACACCAAATGAGTAATTTAAAAAGTTACTTAATTTTATCACCGAAAGTACTAATCTTCTTAACACATTGTGTGCGGGTACATTTCGCAACGGAATTGAACCGGGAGAGGGCGTTCTGAGCGTAAATTTAATTATTCAGTTAAATCTCAATAGATCGAAAATTATTTTTTTAACCAACTTTTCGTATTTTATATTGAATAATATAAACAAATATATAAATACAAATATATAAATAACAACCATAAGATTTTTGTAAACAAAAAAATATATTTTTTAGTGGATAAATTTATAATAGTATCGTAAATATGAAATATCAAATAGAAATAGTTTATATAGTTTTAATTTTTTCGAATTATGTTATATATAAACATTTTTACATTATAAAAAATGAAAAGAGCAATCATAAAACTAATAACGTAAATCTAGTTTTTATTTGTTTAAATTTTTTCAGAATCTATGTAGTAGACAAGAACATTCGGCTTTATTTTCCTGTATAAACCGTTATTTTTGTACCCACAAACAAACCGTGTTGTTACACTAACCCGTACTAGTACCTGTCGCGCGCTCAAGTATCAATTGCCAGAAAACGTATTAGTACGTGTTCCGCATGCAATGTGTTAAAATAGCATAAAATATATACACCAAATAAGAAAAAAAATATTCCTTAAATGTTGGTATGTGCTTGCTAATCATTTTCTCTATAGCATTAAAAAGATATATAACACTTGTTGAGAAAGTAAAACAATTTTTAATTTCTATACAAAATGTTTTTTTTTACAAAAAAAATAAATAAATAAAAATTATTTTGTTTACAAAATCCATTTACATTACTACTTACCGCTGTATTTTATTTTCATTCTTATGTTATTAAAAATCACAGTAAAGTAAAATGAATACAAACTGCGATTGATATGAATTCATCTTCTCTCAATAGATGCGAAAATTATACTAATCAACAGCAGCGTTTCCGCATTTTCGGTACAAAACAAGAGAAGCGCTATCGCGCTTCTCCGCATATTTGGCACATAACAAGCGAAGCGCTATAGCGCTTCTCCGCACTCATAAATGTTTAGAATCCTGAAGTGAAAAATATTTCTTTAAATGTAAGACTGTATCCTTCCTGGCATGTAGAAAATAATTAAAAAAATTTAAAACATAAAAATGAAATCTTAATTATTAATAAGAAATGTATTTTCTACAAAAAAATCGTTTAACATATTATAAATGATACTATATGAAAAATATCTTTACATGAAAAAATTTAAAACCATCTTTGAAGAAGTTTTCTTCTGTCATCACCATATATATTTAAAAAATTAGCAAAAGATCATTTCAGAAATAATCATTTGCATCTGATGGAACAATGAATGAAACTTTGGTAAAAAATTTAAATTTACTGTTGCTATTTGATACTTCTAGAAAGAAAGATCTAGAATGTTAGAGAACATAAGACAACAACAAATAACATTTTAAATTAAAAATACCAATTTTTGGGCATGCTTCAGGTCTACAACACGGCTATGCGAAGGATTAAAGCATAGATGTTTTATCTGCCCGTTATTTTGAAACAACCATACAGATATGGTGTTTTATCAAAATTGTATTTTCAACAAACCAAAAAAACCGTATTTATAATAAATATTGTAAATTATTTTTCACACACAAAAAAGTGAATTTGAAATTATCATTGAAAACAGTGTACTTCTATTACTAGGTTCAATATAGATTTCAGTTTTTAGAATATTTTCTGTACATAGTTAAGACGGTAAAAACATATAAGATAAACTAAATTCCAAAAATTGATTTTTTGAAGTTTTAAATGTTATGAGTCACCTGGAAAACGTTTGTCAAATAAATCCTAAATATTAAATTTGTTTTATTTCTGACTAATTTTGCTCACTTGTATAAACAAGGTAAATTTATTTTCAAATCTTAGTCAGAGGATCAAGATTGATACATGATACTTCGCAACAGGTCGCCTATCCGGACGGGTGTAAAATGTTAGTCATGCCACATTGGAGATTCTTCTCAGTTTTGATCATCCTGAAGAGATTTTTGCTCCCAATTCTGTACCTCTCTCCCTCCTGCCAATCTCTAGAGGATATTCAGACAGTAGGATATCTAACGAAAGAATATCCAGAAAACTGAATATCTAGCTCGAGGGTATCAGACAAACAGATATCCAGGAAGAAGCTATACAGACCCACATATTTAACCTGCATATTCTCCGCAGGTTGGTTGGTTGATTTGGAGCACTACGGTCTATATTTTTTGCAACACGAGGGCTAAGAACAGTATCTGGGAGGCGTTTGTGACTGAGAACATGTAACCTTGCATCCTGTATTCTATCTCAGAAAGCTGACCATTAGCCTGCTTGTGTCAGAATAATTAAGATTTAAAAGCAAAAGACGAGATAAAATGGAGATGTTCTTACTTTTTGGTAGAGAAAGGGTCTGGTGAGTGCCATCCATCTCTCGGCCGCCATGACTATAGCGACGCATCCGGAGGATAGTCCAAACGTCCTGAGCACCACCCTGAGGGCGCAGAACCACCGGCTGGCCACCAGAGAGGCGTCCATGTACAGCTGCATGTACATGAGGATCAGTGATCCCAGAAGGGCCATTAGGTCGTTGCAGGCCAGGCAGCGGACCATGAGGCTCTGTTTGCGGTTCCTGGCCGTCTCGCGTCGAGCCAGAAGCACCAGGGCACACACATTCGCGCTGATTCCGAACGCATAGAAGAAGGTGATGAGGATTTGACCAGTCAGAGAAAGGTGACGGGTCGACCTCGGGACGCTGAGCCACGAGAAATTCGACAGAGTCAAATTGTTGGGTAAGTTCACCGAATATTCGAAGTCGCCGGACGACGATTCGTCGATGTCGTCGGCTTCCAGCATTTTCTGGGGATGATGAGATTCTTCCTTCAAAGGATCTAATTCTTTCTCTTTTAGAGGAAGAACCGAATTTTTAGATTCCACAAATGAAATGTTTTGGGGATCATTTCATGGGTCAAATTTCTTTTAGCACAATTTATGTCCAGAAAGATCTATACACAAATCCTTTAATTTATTTTCGAGCTATACAGCAGGATCTATTTTTGTCTCTGTGTTGTTGTTCATTCCTTAAACTGGATTATTTATTTATATTATGGTATTAAATTATATAAAACAGCACATCGTTTTCGTCACGATCTATCCCGATTGGATTGTTTTCACCAATTTTTGCAAAATTGCTGTTTGAAGTTCCATCTAGGTGATATGACAATAAAGTATTTTTTTATAGCAGCACAAAATAGACTACAAAAACTTGCTCATTAAAAAGTGACATCGTAAAATGACGTTAAAAGATTATTCCAGCAAAAATACTGGAGTAAAATTTCTTTTACGAAATCCCATTCGCGATTCCTAGGATTTTTGTAATTATTAGTAACCAAGTTTTTTTTTATCTTCGAGAGTAATTTATAATTCTTATTACACAACCGTTTTACTCGAGAGTATATGAAACTTTTCCATAATGAATCACCACTGCGTTCACTATAGCACACCCGCTATTCAAGTACGGATTACTTTACTGATGTCTGAAAGCCATTGGCGTGAAATGCTCTCTCATGCCGGCACAGCCTAGGGCATCACGATGTCGACTTATTCCAAACTTCCCGGCAAAGTGAAATAACCATCCTTTGGACATGCAACAGGCGGATCAGTCCAGCAGAGGGCGCGGGAGAGCAATTTATTTCGATGAGAGTATTTTGCTCCTTTGACTTATTTTTTTTTCTCCCAACTCTCTCTCTCTCCACACCGATTTATTCCCTGCGTTTATTTACGGCTGCGCGTGCGGGCCCTGATTGGATGCCGTGTACTGATAAGCGCCAATGGAAGCGCTATGACAATTTTCCTGAGTGTCTCACATTTTCAAAAGAGTTTCCGGAGAAGTGCATCCAGAGGAGTGTTTCCATCTGTCCTCTAAACGGCATCGTTTCTAAGACAGCTTATTTTCGCACATTTTTCTCGATGGTTTTTAACGACCAAAAGAGAGATTAAAAAAAACTTTTTCTTGCCAGTTTCTGGCGCACCTTGAGGTAATTGATCCCCAAATAATATTTAAAACGCTTGTAATTTTTTCAGAGCTATGCAATTTCTGTCATCTGAAGATTGCCGATAGACTTTTTTTTATATAACAAAATTCTCGTGATACGGTATTAACACTTCGTATCTCAACAATTCCAAATTTAAACTTATTTTCTCAAATGTTAGAGTACAAAATTTCAAACACGTAAAAAATAATTTTAAATATTTAAAAACTTAAATGGAAATTTACTGACAAAAATGCTTTTACTACTTTATTATGTTCACTTTGAAGAAAAATGATTTTTCTATAAACAAACAAAATCATTTATCTAATATTTAAAATCTGATTGTAACTATGTATGTGAGTCTATCTCCTCGCGAACCGCTGGATGCAGAAGGGCGCCGATGCGTTCCGATATTCCAATTAGTTCGAAAGATATTTGCAAAAAACCGACCAAAATGCCATTTTAATTTTGGGGCACGAGCATTTCCATTGTTGAGTTGGCTTCAAAAAGTGATAGTGTTATTCAACTTTGGCATTGTTATCGCCTGCTATTTGGTATTCCGAGAAATATAAGAATATTTTTATGGTATTAAAATTTAAGTCTAAAGAAATATATTTATGAAAATATATATGTATGTGAAAAAACTTTTTTTTATCTTCTAAACGACAAAATCATTTTTTTTTTAGAAAATCAGTTTTTTCTTTTTCTTTTCTTGCCGAGATTTTTATTTTCAGTAATTCGCCAAGTTCTATCAAATTTTTCTTTGTATTTTGCAGTTGCCATTTCTTATACAAAAACTAACTTTAATTTTTACCATTTTAATACCGAAAATACATTTTTATATTTCTTGGAATTCCAAATAGCAGACGATAGTATAGATTTTGATATATTAAACTATATGTTTATTATTTGGTAGATATAATTTTTATATTTTATCTTGATATTTTTATTTTAAATAAGTCAACTGATCTACCGCTAAAATAACGCAATATTCCAGAAAATCTATGGGACACCAGGTTAATAACTATTTTTAAAAAAATGAAATTGAGACTTTTTTTAAGCTGTGCATATCTACATATCTGAATCGAGCACACTGTTGCATTGATTAATAGAGAAAGCTGTGTAATCTCACATCATAACACAGACGGGCAACACAGAGCATATACGTAGTTATAACTGAAATTATCCATTAATAATAAACTATCATATTCGTCAATAATCTTGCAGTGTATGAGGTTTAACATTTTTATGAATATGAATACCTATCATAATGGTTCTAAAACTTTACTTGGGAATATTTATTACCCAGACTTCAGTCTGGGTACGAAGCAGCTAGTTTTTCTAATAAATATTGTATATAACTTTGCATAAAAAATATTTATAGGAAAACTTTGATTTGATTTGGCTATGGTCTACATTTTGCAACCCGATGACTAATGAGACTAGGACCTACTGCTTAAAGCCAATTCCTAACGGATATGGACATCCATGCTACAGTGGGATTCGAACCCACGAACTCCGGTACCGAAGATCAACGTCCTAACCATGCGGCCATCGTTCGGAATATGAAGAATTTAAAATCATCATTTTGAGAAATTTACTTCTGGTGTCTCCACTTTTTTTAAGAATTTAATAAATATAAAGTTTGTTTCAGCGATAATCATGAAGATCCGATCAAACGATAATTGTAATTTTGATATGAAAATGAAACTTATTATATCTATTTATTAGGAACTCTCCGAACAACTCAGTGATTATATTAACTAAAGAGTTGGCACATCAACAAAACCATCAATAAGCAAAACGGTGTTTTTAATCTCACTGTATAAATTACATTAAATTTTGTGTATTATGCCTTTTTTTTTTCAACACGCCAGTACAAAGGGTTGAACGGTCGTTTTGATTTCTCCAGTATTTTAATTTTCTTGAAGTAAACCAAATTATGTTTGATTATAATAATTTTTGGAAAGGCTTATTGATAAAATATCGATACAAATTTTCATTTCGACTGTAACCGCATTTCCTCTTATGCAAATGTATTTTAACTATGAGCCTTGGTATAAATGGAGTTTCCCGGTTAGCTCCTTGGCTTTTTCTGCAACTCTGATTGTTTGGTACTACTAAAAATGTTGTCTTAATAAGTCAGTCGTAAGGAAATACGACGTAGTATGCCGGAAACTGTTTTAGTTTATTTTAATATCTTGTTTATATTTTTATCGTTCGAGCTGAACAAATAAACGTTTAATACATGAAATGAACTGTGTTTTTGGACTTTCTACTTATCTCTCCAGCACACTCATAACATGACGCTTGGAGTTCTACTAATAAGCTGAAATTTACCCCAACAAAATAACAGAGATTTATTTTACACTTATAATGAAGGCAAAATTTGGTAGGAAGTAGTATATATCTTCATTATCTTTGGTATTACGATGGTATATTGGAGGAACTGTTGCTTAATAGAGATAATGCACTTGCTGAAGTGTTTCGATGTTTAGAAAATGCATAATTTTTGTCTAAAACACGTTTTATAATTCATCATAAATATATACATTTATAATCTGTATTCCGAATAAGAGTGTATTAATTTTTGTTTATATTACGTCATTCCTATTTATTTAATAATTTCATTTTAAACAGTTCAGTTTTACTTTATTTTTTATTTAGTATACAACTTCAGTTTTATCGTTTTTTCAAATAAAAATTTACTACGTCGTTGTGAAAACACAGTAATGTTTTGGAAAATTAAACTATTTTATTTTTTGTTTCAGTCACGGGCTTAGGACCATTTTTCCAAAATTCAGTTAGAGGTAACTAGCGATTATTTACTATACAAATTAAACAAAATTCTGATTATATTTGGTAGGATCAGACCTTGATATTTCTATTTCTATATATACCTTTACTCTCTTTTAACACATTGTATGCGGGTCACGTACTAGTACATTTTCTGAGGATTGATACATGAGCGCGGGTCACGTACTAGTAGGGTTAGTGTGAAAACATGGTTTGTTTGTGGGTACAAAGATAACGGTATATACAGGAAAACGAAGCCGAATGTTCTTGTCTACTACATAGATTCTGGAAAAATTTAGACAAATAAAAACTAGTTTTTACGTCATTTTATGCGGAACCATAGAACAGGAAAGTTGATTAAAAGAATCAATTTTGACTTAAAATTAACTTTTTATTTACACTTTTATTTATATATGTATATTTATATGTTATATATATATATATATATTTGTATTTATTTATATATTTGTTTATTTGTTTATTTATATATTTATTTATATATTTCAATAATAAATACGAAAAGCTGGTTAAAAAATTAAATAATTTTCGATCAATTGAGATTTAACTGAATAATTAAATTTACGAGCAAAACGCCCGTTCTCGGTACAATTCCGCTGAGAAATGTACCCGCACACAATGTGTTAAGTAATCGCACAAGAAATATACTTACTATATTTTAACTATGCGGAAAGATAAATACCAAAATGTAGAGTTGAGTATATAAAAATAATTGAAATAAAATGTGTTATTTACTTTATGAAACTGAATTGTTTTATGTTTTTAATTTCGTAAAACCGACATGGTTTTAATTCTAAAAATTAATTTTTAATTTTAAAATAAACACAGCCATTTATTTTTAAACCTTAAATGCCCAGACCGAATTTCTGGGTGTGAATTAATTAGTATTTTCCCCTACTAAATGCTTTATTTTTTTCAATTAATTATTTTGTTAATTCCGACGCAATCTGTGGTTTAATCACCTCTGGGATATACTATTAACTTTGCTGGTATTTTAATCACATCTTATTACTCTTCACGCAAAAGATCCAAGCCAGTTTAGTAACGAAAAATTTAAAAACTAGTCGAATGAAATGATTTTGCACTTATTTCCTTAAAAAATATGAAAACATATTGTGACTTTTGATTTAAAAAACACATTGTGTTTTTATTTATGATTTTTATTTCCTCAAAGTGTAGATAGAAACTCTACATAAATAAGGAAGAAAGACTTGTTTGTATCACCGTGATGCATATTTGTAACATAAACACAAGGATTGACCTCTTTAGAATCATCTTTATAAGACAATTTTAAAGATTGTTGTTATCCAGGAATATCGAAACTAACAAAATTTGATCATGAAATCTATATTAAATGATCAGAAAAGTCGCTGCAGTTTCGTACCGTTGTTCGAGAGTTTGTATCTCATTGCTGATATTGCTGTTTTAGCCATCTGGAAGTGCTACGGTCTTCCACAGAGGCTGTTCGCATATTTTTTAGACATTTAGATTTTGCATTAGATTTATATTTTGGTTAACAGTATTAAAAATCATTTGTTACAAAATAAATAACTGCAATTGTACTATGTTTTTAAAAGTCAAAATTATCGTCTGCGGCTTCAAAGTTTTGTTTTTATTCAAAATAGCGTTTTTAAAGAAGCAGTGGCTTAAAGGATATATTTATGCTCTTTCCGAAGAGAAGTATTCATAATCCATTATCCAAAAACGATCTGAGATTCATGGTTTATTGATATATAAAGCGTCAGTAAGTAATATAGTCAAAAAGAAAGGAAAAAAAGTCAAAATGGAGCCTCAAGTTGGACAAAAATTCCAAACAAGTATCTAAGGAAAGAACGCACATCATCGACTATTGCAAAAGTAAGCTGTTTAATGCTAAAAGAAAATCCCCCTAGTCAAAGGACAGTTGCAAAATCATTAAAATACTCCGTGTCCAATGAAAACAAAATGATAAACGTTGATTTAAATCTTAAGAAAGCGATAAAATGCAATGTGCATCGTCTTTCTCTAAATCATATCACTGAACGCAGGACACGCTGCAGAATTCTGTATAAAAAGCATTTATTCAAAGAAAAATGGAAAAAAAATTGCCACAATAGATTAATCATGAGTATATTTAAATGATTGCAACGAAAAAAGAGCCATTTATTATGAAATTTAAGTACATGGTTCAAAGAAATGGTTCATTTTCTAAGGGATTCATGATTGTTGCTAGTTTTCTAAATAACGGCAAGTTAAAAATAAAGAGAGTTGAAATAAATGTCAAGATTAACTCCAAATACTATCAGGAACATATTTTATCCCCAATTTTTCTGGATGAAATATCATCGCTTTACCCGCAGTGCCATCAATCTGTGGAACTCCATCAAGACAAAGGTAGTAATCACATATCAAAATCCACTGTAAATTTCCTAAAAGAAATGGAACAAAAAACCGGTATCAAGGCCATACCCTTCACTGATATCCCTACTAAATCTCCCGATGTATCACCTATTTTTGTGCTTTCGGACTTTTAATATCTGCATTATCCAAACGTCGTCCCTCAACTCTCACAGGACTCTGGAAAGCGGTTCAGGAGGAATGGGATAGAATACCTCTTCTGACACTTCGAAAGGCATTATTATCCTGGAAATTACGGTGTCGCAAGATAGTTCAGAATAATGGCTATCAAATAGAACATTTGAAACAGAAGAATTTTATGTAATTTAGTTTTGTGACTTTAATATACATCGTCTAAAAAATGTGTGAACAGCCTCTGTAATTTGCTAAACAAGTACTAAAAGTCAAACGCCTACGAACATCCATGCTAGTAGAGGGATTCGAACCTTCGAAGATCAACGTACTATCCATTCGGCTATTGTTCATCTTTAAGCAGTAGGTTCTGGTCTCATTATTGTTCGTGTTCAAAATAGCAGATCACAGTGCTTCAAACTTAATCGTATTAAATGGAGGTACTAAATTTAAATTTTGTTTTGAAATTTTATTCCTCGTTTGATCAGATGAACATAATTATTTCTGAAATAAGCCTTAGTTTTATTAAATTGAAAATATTGCGTATGTATAAGAAGTATTAGATTTCCCAAAAAGGAAGTTTAAAATCTTTATATAAATATGAATTATGTTTAAAGTAATTTATAATACTTATACGAAATAGGTATTTTTTGTAAAAAAAAAAACATGTTTTTCATAATAATTTCATTTTATAATTTGAATTTCTTAAAACATTTTTAACAAATTTGAAATAATTTACTATAACAATCTGGAAAATATTTCTTTTTATTTCAGGGTTGAGATACAAAGTGTTAATATATTAACAAAAATGTATCTTAAAAGGACGATTTCCGCTTACTCGCAAAAGTGCTTGAACCTGATACCAAGAATACCCTACTTTAATAGACAAGCCAATTATTGCCGTCTACCTGAAACAGTTTCTAATTAGGTGCAACTCAGCTTAAACTGAATGGTGTATGGTAACCCAATTTGCACTTTAAACACACGATAATCGACACCCTCTAATTAGTCTATAAGTAAAGGAAAAATATCTAGCCACAAAAAGTCTCCAAAAATTAGTTATTATCTTTAGGCATTAGAATTACTGGAAGACATTACGTTCCGGACCTGTCACGTTGCTATGGCAATCATTCGACAGCGATGAGTCTACCGCGATCATTTATTTTTCAAGTCATTTACCATGAATTTTAATGAGTAAAACTACACACGTTAAAATGGGATGCATCCATCTACTTTCGGACAAGATGTCACGTTAACTAGTTTCATTAGCTTTTCTTTTACAAAGACGATCTGTTTTGACCCGCGATGGAATTTTATAACATTGCAGTTAGTCAATTTAAAAACAAAGGATTATAACGAAACTGCTGCCCCTCGAGCCACCAATTTCTATCTGCAGATACCCTTCTAAGTTCAAAATTAGTTTCGTTTTTGAATGTATCGGTGTTGTCTGAGTAGGGCTCAAATACTACAATCTATTGGCATCTCGATAAGTTAGTTTTCTTTACAGTGAGATTTTACATTATATAGACACTTTATTTTGAGCCGAATTCTTTCGCAATTACAATTCTTCCTTTATTCCGTACGAGGAAATATTAAGCAGCAAGCATTCTAAGTTGTGCTCTACAAATATAATTTTTTTTTTTTAAGTGGACTTTAAAAGCCATCGTTTAACTGTTTAAGAAGAATTGCCAGACCTACATATAAATACGTAAATATATTTACAGTCTGCTCCATAGGAGCGTGTCATCTATTTCTCTGAAAATACAAACGAATTAGTTAAAAATACATTTATACCGTGTAGTATACAGATTAAACTGAAATGCATTTCACCTAATAAGTTGTCCAGTTCCCATTATTATCTATTATTGCTTGGCAGCGTCGAGGCATACTTTCGACAAGTTTTTCGGCTAATTTCAAAGGTAGAGACCTCCAAATTTCTCATACCCGGGGACTTACAGCATTATATTAGCTACACATTTTCCTCTGAGCTTCATCTTCATGGGGGACCACACGTTTTCAATTGGATTGCCGTCAGGCGACTGAGAGGGCAATTACACTTTGGTGATGCTATTTTCACGCTTCCACCCGGTACACGCACGATTTCGATTGTTGATTTAAACACAGCAAAACAAATCGAATAAAGAATATAACTATAAAGCATTCTTCTCTAATGTTTGAAGAACACGTGCAATTAAGCCGGTATCTGCACGCTATCTATTGTGCACACGAAGTTATGAGCGACAAGCTCTTATGGAACAGATTGTATGTGGTATGAAACTAGGATCTACTATTTAAAGCCAATTCAAAACGGCTACGAACATCGTATTCTTGGGTCCATCTTAGCGTGGGTTTAGAGCAGTAGCTAATTTATAGTCTAAGAAAAGGAACAAATTGCACATCACTGAACGTGGAAATTCCCGAATGATATTAACAAAATTAGAACCAGATATTAACAAATTGTTAAAAGTCTATCATCCGCAATTATCGTAATGTTTTTATTTCTGATTGATTTTATGCTTCTTGTTTTGTAATTTTTAATAAATATTCACCAATAGTCTTGAAATAGTATTCCTTATCAAAAGATTAAGATACCAGGTAATAATTATGAATATTATTAAGTTTACCTCCAGTAATTACAGGGGAGCAGGCTGGGGCTGTCAACAGGCTGGACGTCGGTGCGGGCGTGCGGGCTTACAGGACGTAGGTACTGGCGTAGCGGCCGTTATTTTGCTGGACGTCTATGCTGGCGTCGATCATACGCATGCGGGTTCGGGAATAGATTGCTGGCACGGGCTTGCTCACGGGATTTGGATGTCCAGCAACTCTTGAATACCGACATTGATTTCTCTTTCCAACTTTTTATCACAACTTCTCCCCTCGGTTCAAAGCCCCTTTTTTCTCCTTGCCAATCACTTGTTGGGGAAATTTTCCCACATCTGCACCCCCTTCTGGAGTGCAGGTGGGCTCATTAAAATTTACCCCATTGGTGAAAGTTGAGATTATTGCTTAGAATGAGCCCCCATATCTCGCGGCTACATTCCTGTCTTGCCTTGACCGTTACACTTGAGCCTCTCCGTGATCTATAACTTTTCCACAGGGGTCCCCACTAAAACTCGAAATCAACAGCTGCACCTAAAGTCTTCTTGGAAATTTATTCCACGGCTGTGTATGCAAGTGCTGACCGTCGTTGGAAAGTACATCGGTACAATTATATTTAGTACGATGCTTCAAGAAAGTCTAGGTTTTATGGTATAGTAAAAATTTAGGTTAATTTACTATACTTTCTTCAGCGTATGACTTAACGTCATACAGTAAGCAGCGGATTATAAGTAAAATTTACCCAAAATTTCAATTTAGATTTAAATTTGTCCCATTCCTACATTGATATATATACATATATATACAAATACTCTCATACTGACACATTCCAGAAATTGAGGCCAGTGCAGAAGGTGAAATGAAAGGGATAATGCTTAATATATATACATTAATATGTGGTAGATCAGTTTACCAATATATCCAAGGATTTCGCCACAATTAAAAATTAGTAAATATCACAGAATTGCACTACAGTGAGCTATCTCTCCGCTAATGACTACAACCATTCCGAGAAATTTGGAAAAATCATACAGATTAGTGCCGTCGTCTAGTAAGTTGTGACTGCGAGGTTAAATTTTAATTAATTTAATAATTAATGGGCTCCCCTATATTTTTGAGGAGAAATTTGAAAGCAATACATTTTTATTTAAGTTATAATTGTTATTATTCATGAATTATCAATAGAACTTTTTATGTTGTAAAAACGGTTTATCGCATATAAAGATTTTAAATTTGACTGGGTGAAATTATTACACTATTCGAAAAACTGATGCCACAGTTAAATATTCCGTTTAGAAACGGATGAAGATTTTAACTGTTTTTCTTAAATATGTGTCAACTTAAGTTATAATGCATAATTCTTTTCACCTTAATTTGTCCTATTCTGGGTTTATAAAAGTTTTCGTGTTATTATTATATAAATACTTATAATTACAGTATAAATATTTAAAATAATAATCAATAACACAATAAATCATATTATATGATTATATGTACTATATTAAAAGCTCTACTTCGTTCAGTTTTGATTATTTTTAGTTTAACCGCAGCCTTTTACTGACTTTGGCCACCCATGTTTTATACGGAATATTCTAACGGAACTACTCGATAATTTCGCGCTCGGTTTTAGGTTGGATTCTGGTGAGTGTTATAAAAATCATATAGATAGAATAATAAAGATAACATAAGAATATAAAATAAGAATAATAAAATAAGAATATAGAAATAATAATCAATAAATCAATTAATCATATTATATGTACTATATTAAAAGCTCTTTTTCATTCAGTCATCATCATTTTTAGTTTAACCGTAGCATTTTACTGACTTTGGTCACCCATGATTTAGACGGAAGATTCTAACGGAATTACTCGATAATCTCGCATTCGGATTTGCGTTGGATCTCGGTGAGTGTTATAAAAATCATATAGATAGAATAATAAAGATAAGAATATAAAATAAGAATAATAAAATAAGAATATATAAATAATAATCAATAAATCATATTATATGTACTATATTAAAAGCTCTATTTCATTCAGTGATGATTATTTTTAGTTTAACCGCAGCATTTTACTGACTTTAGCCACCCATGATTTAGACGGAAGATTCGAACTCGATAATCTCGCATTCAGTTTTGCGTTGGATTCCGGTGAGTGTTATAAAAATCATATAGATAGAATAATAAAGATAAGATAAGAATATAAAATAAGAATATAGAAATAATATCAATAAATCACATTATATATACTACATTAAAAGCTCTATTTCATTTAGTTATGATTATTTTTAGTTTAACGGCAGCATTTTACTGACTTTGGTCACCCATGTTTTAGACGGAAGATTCTAACGGAACTACTAATATAATCTCGCATTCGGTTTTGCATTGGATCCCGGTGAGTGTTCATCAACACCTTAGGTTTGTTTCATTAAAGTGCATGGTAACGAAGTGAAGCGAGGCACGCGTTTCTTGTAAGCAGCATCCTCGATTTCGCGATTAAAAATATCGCCTCTCCGCTGTTTTACAAGGTCGCATTGCTCGGGCAAATCGCCCGCCCGCAGCTTGCACCTCGACGCAGGACTTCGGGATGTTTACATTGGAAGAAAGCAACAGGCGACGATGTAGTAGAGGTGTAGAAATGATGTGCAAAACGAGTTCTTACATTCGATTAGGAGGTTTGAATCAAAGTTTATTTCCTTTTTTGTTGCTGTACAGTTTTTACGATAAATTATAAAAGCATAGCATTACGACCACCCATGAATTGCGATGATGCTATTTTAGTCGATTGTCGTTTTTTCGCAACAATTGTACTACAGTCTGTTCCATAAGAGCGTGTCGTCTATTTCTCTGAAAATACAAACGAATTAGTTAAAAATATATTTGTACCGTGTAGTATACATATTAAACTGAAATGCATTTCACCTAATAAGTTGTCCAGTCCCCATTATTATCGATTATTCAAAAATCACTTTATCATTCGATTATGATGCTGAGCGGCGTTTACCCCGTTCCGGTAGTGAACATTTTGTACCGCTTTATAACGTGCTACCCACTTCTTGACAAACGACTCCGACTTTCTCACGGGCTGCAGCTGCTCAAGACATTTTTGGTCCTTTTGGATGGTTACACAGAAACACTGCCTCAAAACGGCTCGCATACGCGGCACTCATTTTGGAATTGTTGATTTAAACACAGCAAAACAAATCGAATAAAGAATATAACCATAAAGCATTCTTCTCTAATGTTTGAAGAACACGTGCAATTAAGCCGGTATGTGAGTGCTATCTATTGATGAAGTTATGAGCGACACGCTGTTATGGAACAGACGCCGAACGATGTGCGATTGGTTAGGGTGCTGGCCTTCGGTGCCAGAGTTTATGGGTTCGAATCCCACAGTGACATGAATGTTCGTAGCCGTTCGGAATCGGCTTTAAGCTGTAGGTCCCGGTCTCATTAGCCCTTGTGTTACAAAACGTAGACTGTAGCACTCCAAACCAAACCAAACCTTATGGAACGGACTGTAAAGATATAAAATCGTTACAGGTTTCCGGTATAATAATTGAATAGCTGAAGTGTTATTGCATTTTAAGGTCGATTTTAATTACCTAATCTTAGTCTGATGATTTACTAAATAACAACGACTACCATTGCTCTTGCAACTTTTCCCTTTTTAAAAACCTGCGCTGTTATGCCCATGTCATAAAAATAACTCCAAGAAGAATATTTTAGAGTAATCAATATCAGTGTGTGAGTTTGCTTAGATTTTTTTCTTCCTGAATAACGTATCACTTTATAAAATGAACGAAAGATTTTAAGTAGATTTTTTTATTAGATGTGTCAATATCTTCTCTATTCTGCTTCAGACAGCGATCTCATCTCGGCTGTTCAGATTTTCACTGCTATCCTTGGGACTGATTGCGGACTGTCCTCCTACTGTTTTCTATGGGACAGATCCACAAACTTTTCTATCGTCCCTGTACGCAAAATCCACCAGAGTTGAAAACTGAGCAGTATACTAACTTTGCTCTGAAGGTAATACTTTGATTAGACTATTCGAGATAACAATTGATCACGCTTGAAGTGGCCTAAATTTGTTCTCAGAGAGTTCGTTGTCTTGTTTGCACCATAATAAAAGTAGCGCGCGAAAACACAACGACTTTCCCACTAGATTTATTTTTCCGTACTTAGCAGGACGAGCTAATGAGGAATTTTCACGTTTTCTAATTTTGATTTTAAACGATAGAAGACAAAAAAGTAAGCAGGACAGTAGCTATTTTTCTTTCATTTGGGGGCCTAATGAGTGATTTCTAATGGGTTTTATAGCGGACTCTTTAACGTCTCTCAAAAACGATACTTTTTCTCCGCCGAGTTTGTGACGTCATCGTTCATGTAAACACCGAGCGCCTATGCTGTTTACATGTTAAAAGTCGACTTTTAAATTTGATTTTTGTGTAAAGTATCGCATATAATAGAAATTTTTTTTGTTATGTCTGGCATTAAAAAATCATACTCTAAATATTGTATTGTGCCACTCTGTAAAAATACAACAACTAATTGCAATGAGAAGATATTTTTCAGCGTCCCAAAGACCCACATACACGTAAATTCTGGACAACTGAGATGAAAAGGGATGAGAAATTAAACCTCAAATTATCATATAAATCATCTCTATGGGTTTGTGAAGACCATTTTTCGGTAAATAAATGCTTGCATTTGTTTAAATATTACTATTTTAGAACAATTAAAGTATATAAAATACATCTATACCTTTAAAAGGATTGTTGATTAACCACTGCTATTTAACTTTTAAAACTGCTAATTTTCGAGTATTATCACAGAGTTCAAGTACAATAAATATTTTATAAAGCATATAAATATCGAAAAACATATAAATATCTAAAGCATATAATTATCTAATAAATAACTCGGGGGGAAAGTTATGTATTTTCAAGGTATTATAAATATTTTCTTCAGAGATGCATACTTTCTTATGTATCAAATGTAACAGTGATATTTTTCGATTAAATTGGTGACTAATTTGAAAAAAAAAGTATAATATTTTTAAAATACTTAATAATTATATTACTTTAAAAATTAAATTTAATTTGAGAAATTTTATACATTTTTTAATTTGACATTAATATTAAAGGCAATAAAATTGTATTGCTATTTAAAAATGTATAAATAATTAAGTAAAGCCATTTAAAGATTTTAAATTTCTTTTCATCATATTTAAAATATCTAAGAATTTATTTTGTTTTGGTTTGGTTTTGGAATGCTACGGTCTACTTTTTGCAACACGAAGGCTAATGAGACCGGTCTCACAAAAAATACCTCCTCTAATTTTTATTTTAATATTACATCCGTCTCTATTTATAAAAAACGATGCAACTACAAATGTGTATGTATATGATATATGTATATTTATTTGACTTGTTTGTGTTTACAAACAAAAGAGCTGTGTTTAGCATGAATAAAGTATTAATACATGTTAAGTAAAATTGGAAAAAAAAATATAAATGATTTTACACACCTTTGGGTTTTAATTCCTCGTATTTCTGCTCCCATAAAATCCGGGTTTTTTTGCCAAGAAAGAAAACATTGACATGCTGTCAATTTTCGGGAGGTTGTCTGATTGGTAAATCCAGGTAGAAGAGACATTTATGACAAATTGAGATAACTAAGCTATCTAGATCGATAAAATGAACCTTCAGGTTTAAATAAAAATAAATTTTGATAGCTAGAAAATTTCAAGAACTTGCAAAAACAAAATCGGAAAATAGTGCGCGCTTAAAAGCAATACAAAAATATTGGTCTGCATGAACGATGACATCACAACCAATCACGGAGCTTTTTGATGTCACGTGATTTTCGCTTAACTTTAAAATTAATTTTTTAAATGATGGACCCAGTTTTTTACATTTTTGAGAACATTTTTGGAATCTACGAGTCTGAAATTACCAGAAAAACACTAAGTTGTTCGAATCCCCCACACGTGCAAATTCCTCATTTTATATCCTGAATTAATTTACCATCCACTTTCTTACTGAATTTTTGAGTCATTAGATAAGTTTTAATGGAGAATAATCATAGGAAAAAGAAAATTAATTTTTACTGTACTTTAGTAGTTAATTTTGCAGCTGTACTTTCTAGTACCAAC
>CM063506.1:21574943-21927443 GCA_032207245.1 Pardosa pseudoannulata
TACATGACCACACGATTTGACTAAATTAATTCAATGTGATTCTAAACTGCATTCACAGTATCGGGAGACTTTAAAGGAGTATGAAGAAAAATAAATTATTGAACTTGAGCAGATAATTCTCAGCCGAAAAACAAACGATTTTTTTACCTGCCTCATAGGGTACTTTACAGTTCTGGAAAATTAAAAATTTTACTGATCCCGTCATATAATAAGCTGTATGCTAGTATTGAATATTGTTTAGTGTAAAATTCTGATTTTGAATTAGGTTTGTCTAAACATGATTAGTAATTAATATCACAACGTATTGTGCCTGTATAATTGTCACACAATTGTAATCATATATTTTTATGACAGTATCATTGTAAATACAGTACAATAAAGTGAATCTTTAAAATATCTAGTAATCCTTCACAATTTCTATCTATGTACCAGCAGAAAAATAAATTTATGTCACAGGTTTAAAAAATCCTAAAATGCCGATCCAAATGGTAAAATTACATGTTATGACAAGTACTCGAAAATTTGGGCGATTGCATATGCCAATAATGCCTGAACTCTCATTTTAGATAAAGCTTAAAATAGCTTGTAGAAATTTTATGTTTTCTCAGAACGAGATTTCCTTTATAGAGCAGGAAGATAGCAGGCAATCTTATAAACAATCTACAAAATTTTCAAATCATTTCTATCATTCAAAAATTTTGCATTTGGATCGACACTTTATGACTTCTCGAACAGCACATATGAATTTACTTTTTCCGCATGTACATATAACTGAAATCCTGACTAAGAGCTTTATGCATTATAAAACTCCATTTTACTATATGTTTTTTACTTGTAATACTGAACAAATCGTTTGCCGCGATATTTTTCCTTTTTTCATAAATGAAATCCTTTGATGTTTCGCTGTTTGAAGCCGTTCGAAATCGGCTTTAAGCAGAAGATCCCGGTCTCATTAACCTTCGTATTGCAAAAGTAGTCCGTAGCACTACAAACCCTACCCAAGGCCGTAGGCAAGGGTAGGGATTTGGGGGACCGGTCCCCCTCCGAAATTCTAAAAGACCGTTTCGTGGAAAGAAAATGGTCCATGTGTGTGAACAGTGACGTTGAGTTAATTAATAGGTAAAAATTGGATTTGACTTGTAAGAAGAGATTTACTAGCACTTTTGGCACCTCATCACAATATTGTTGCACAACAGGAATTGTGAAAATTTTTAAGCGAAAATTACAAAAAGAGCATAGTTTATAATATACACGTAAGAATTTGAACATTTTCATTTTCTATCAAAATTATTCTTTTTCTTTAGTTATATTTCTGTTTTAAAAATTATAATTTAATACCATGTATAGTATATATATATATATATATATATATATATATATATATATATATATATATATATATATATGTATATATATATATATATATATATATATATATATATATATATATATATATGTATATATATATGTATATATATATATATATATATGTATATATATATATGTATATATATATATGTATATATATATATATATATATATAATATATATATATGTATATATATATATATATATATATATATATATATATATATATATATATATATATATATATATGTATATATATATATAATATATATATATATATGTATATATATAATATATGTATATATATATGTATATATATATATGTATATATATATAATATATATATATATATGTATATATATATATATATATATATATATATATATATATATATATATATATATATATATATATATATATATATATATATATATATATATATATATAATATATATATATAATATATATATATATATATATATATATATATATATATATATAATAAATTAATTTTGCTATTAAATTCATTGTGGAGTTACTACATGAGTCATTCAAGGCTATAAATTTGTTCATTATATCATTTTTTAAATATGTTGATATTTTAAAATCCCATTGTATTATGATACTCATTAGGAGTATACATGCACAAAAAAACCTGTAGTTTTATTGAAGTATCATTCACAAAATCAATGTCCTCCTCCGAATATAATTTCTGGCTATGGCCCTGACCCTACCCAACCAAACCAGAAGCTTGCGTCTCTTCTCAAATATATGGACTAAAGGTGAGATACGAGAGATATGCGTTTGACTTAAATTTAGCCCTAATTAGGGTTGGGCATTTAAGAATTAAGGGGACACATCAACTTTAAGAAATTTTAAATTAAAGATTTGTTTTTATTTTTCGCCTCATGATATCTTTTTAATTATTATGGTAAATACATGGGATTTTTAGCATTTATTCTCTATACTCATTTAATTAGTTTTGCTAGATTTGCATTGTACCACTTTCCGGGTCGAAACCTGCGCATGGAGAAGGAGGCATATGTCACGGGCACATCAGTCTTAGGGACACCATATTGCTAACAAAATACTTGTTAAGACCCCTCCACATTATGGTCCACTTCAAGCCATTATGTGGAGGGGGAATGGTTCATAGTGGTCGACAATGATAGAAGATATTTGATGGAGGATGGCTTCGGAAGTGATGTTTCTCCACAAATCAAAGACAGCCATCATGCTCTACTAAAGTGCGCACTATTAAACTGAGCAGTAGTCTCTATGGAGACATCTACGTTTTCTGCTCATTTAGTGGCCCATTGTGTGGATGCAAACCGTGAACCATCGTCTAAGGTCGACATTACGGCCAGATCTGGAGTGGTGAACAATTGGCCATAGTGGAGAGCCTACATAAAAGGAAAAATCATTTTGAAGCAACATAAAAATGCTACAAACATTTTTAACTAATTAACAGAACTACTATTTAACTATCCGTAAGAACGGTCTCTAGGCAGTAAAGGATTAATAAAAACATCTCCTTTAACGATGAGGATCCGTTCGAGCAAGGTTATCGAAGTGCAATTAGTAACACCCGATTTCGGATTCCTGTTTTTGATTATTCTCATTAGGTATATCCTTGACAGCGTCTTTCGCTGTCGTTCATCCCATTCTTGGAATGTTTTCGGCCCAGGGAGCCCTTCTTAACGCCTTCGAGTTGGGACTCCAACTGAGAGTGAGTGCTCCGTCTAACAGCGAAGATCCGATACTGTATTTCACAGACATGACGATTCCGACAATTATAAGATTCATTGAATAGTTTCAGGACTATATGTGTCGCTTAAAACCCAATTTGGTATTTTTTTTAAATTCTTTCATACTTTTGCAAATTTAAGGGGACATAGTACTCCTTAGGTCCCGTCAGCTACTGTTAACGAAGATGTGCCACGTTCCACTAGAAAAACTTCGATTTTAAAGAAGTCATAATATCTTCTAAAAATACTTAATATTTTAATAACAGTATTGTTCATTTCAAACTATGATTTGAACGCAGGCAAGATGGTTAGGGGACTACTCTTTGAATCCCACTGCGTTCATAGACGTTCGGAATCGGCTTTAACCCCTTCCGGTAAAATGACGTGTCTAGCTCGTCATTAGTTTTTCATTCCATACCGCACAATAACGAGCTACACTCGTCATGCGATTAAAGTTACTGTTAAATATGATAACTAATTTAGTTTAAAATTTCTAGTGTACTGAATTTGGCAACACTTTTATCACTTGTGAAAATCTCAAGTCACTATTGCATACTTATAATTTCTTGGTACAAGTCATTGCCAAATTAATGAGTCAGAATAAAAGAAAACCTACTAAGAAATGCCGTGTGTGTTACAAGAATCAAATTAAAAGTGAGACTACTTGACGGTGTAAACAATTAAGAATTCCTTTGCACTTTGTTTTGAAAAGTACCACTAGCTTGAAGACTATTATCTGTATACCTTATTAATGTTTTGCTTTGATATTTTCTTAATTTTACTGTTTCTGATATTATTTAACACTATGTAAAAAGTGGATTTTAATTAAGAATATGTAAGAATTGTAAAATGAAACAAGTTTTTTAAATAAAAATTAAATGGTTATTTCATGCACAGTTTTTCATTATTAAATCATACCGGAAGGGGTTAAGCAGAAGGTCACGGTCTCATGTAGCAAAAAAATACAATGCAGCGCTCCAAGCCAAACCAAACTATTCACGGGCTATATGCTAATTGAGAAATCTGTGAAATAAAAAACCACGAGAGTTTTTGTTTTTGATTCCCAAATAGTAAGTTTCATAAACAGAAAGTTATAGTTTAAATAAATTTTATTTGTAAAAAAATCGTTAAATTAAAGCTTATGTTTTTATCATAAACTTTGGTGATTTCAGCTTATTTCCAACTCATAAAGCGTGGAGATTTTTAAATGGCCTCAATAAACATTATGTAGAAATTTTCTGCAACCAAAACTTTAAATGTATTCCTTTTACCGAGAAACAATATTTTGGAGTTTTATTACACACGAATAACGTGATAACGAAAAAGATTTTATTAGGACAATTTAGAACGTATAACAGATATTTTAGATACTATTCAGAGTGCAATAAGCTAAACGTTCCATTGTAAATGCCACTTTTGGAAAACTACAGCTTTTTTTTCCTAAAATATGTAGAATTTTCTTTAAGAAAATAGGGCCGAACGATGGCCGATGGTTAGGGTGCTGGCCTTCGGAACCGGAGTTCGTGGGTTCGAATCCCACAGTGGCATGGATGTTCGTAGCCGTTCGGAATCGGCTTTAAGTAGTAGGTCCCGGTCTCATTAGCCCTTGTGTTGCAAAAAGTAGACCGTAGCGCTCCAAACCAAATCTCTAAATCTTTAAGAAAATAGCTGAATTGTTACTTCTATGTTGAATGTTTCCTATATTTTTTTAAAATAGGTCTTGACCGAACGATGGCCGAATGGTTAGGGTGCTGGCCTTCGGAACCGGAGTTCGTGGGGTCGAATACCACTGTGGCATGGATGTTTGTAGCCGTTCGGAATCGGCTTTAAGCAGTAGGTTCCGGTCTCATCAGCCCTCGTGTTGCAAAAAGTAGACCGTAGCGCTCCAAAACGTTACTAAACGTTACTAAAATAGGTCTTGTATCAATTTAAATTCTTAGCTATCTGAGGTGTGTGTGAAGCTGAAAAATATTTTTGAATTGATATAAGAGACGCATCCAGAAAGTAAGTTTACCGATGTTTTCCCCTTTAAAGTAAACGAAATTAGCCGTGTCAATTGAGCGAGCGTAACAGATCTATAACGATCAATCATATGCCAACTGGACAAGTCCCGATTCGTGCCAGTAGCTGGGTAGCAGTGGTTCGAAATGGAAACTCTAATTCCCTCTCCCGCCGCCTGCAAGGTTCAATCGGTGATCTTGAATGCACAAAGCGTTGCCTCTGTCAGGTCTATGAGCCGAAACTGACACCAGAACACAAAATTTAACGCTTAGGAGCAGCACTGACATTTCTGCCACGGTATCACGATGACTGCGACGAGTTCCTCGACAGGATCGTCACGGGAAATGAGGCTTGGATTGCTCACTTTACCCCATAAACCAAGCAGCAGTCAATTCATTGGCATCAGAGTGGATCTTCGGTCAGGACTAAATTCAAACATAAGCAGTCGGTACTGAGAGGTATGTGCACGGTGTTCTGGGACAGGAAGTCTGGTTCCATTCACAGGCGGCAGAGTTCTACGACAGGGGTATACAAAAGTTGATCTCACAATACGACGAGTGTCTCAATTCTGGTGGCGACTATGTTGAAAAATAGCTGAAACATTGCTGTATATGTTGAATATAAATATGTAAGTGAAAGTGTGAGTTCTTTTTTTCTTTTAAATAGGGAAACTTACTTTTGTTTAACAACGTTAGCGATAAATAAACAAAATTACCTGATTTTCTCCAAATATGTGTAAAAAATATTTTACTACACATTTTTTTCATATGTTTATGCTATATGTTATTATTTGTGAAAGTACTGTGAGAGCAATTATTAACACATTTTTTGCTATTTTTATAAATATGGTACTTGGACCCACTTAGTTATCTTATCGTATTCACAACTATAAAGTTCTTAATTACCTGTCTAATTTTCTATTATTACATATCATTTAAAGTCTAATAGTGTGACAAACGCAGAAAGTACAGCTGGAAAAACTTTTATGACAGGTATTGAAATAGTTTTCTTAAATATTGCTGTATAATTTCATGTTAAAACAAGGAAAATATTTTTAACATATTCCTTTAAGCAATGTTACTCGTAAACAAAAAGAATATTATGCATTTATATACAGCCATGTTTATAAAAATATGCCAAAATAAACTTTTTAACGATTGTCTGTCTTCAAGTTTACTTTAAGGTCATTTAAAAAATATCCCATGCCAAATTATTCTACAAAGCATACTGTTTCAATGTGTAGAAATTATGATTATTGATCTTTTCCTTATTACGAGCCGTATCCAGAAAGTAAGTTTTCCGATGTTTTCCCCTTTAAAGTAAACGTAATTAGCCGTGTCACCTGAGCATGCGTAACAGGTCTATGACGATTCAATCATATGCCAGCTGGACAGATCCCGCCTCGTGCCAGTAGCGTGATAGCAGTGGTCCGAAATGGAAGCTCTAATTCCTTCTCCCCAAGTGCAAGGCGCGGTCTGTGATCTTGAAGCATTGTGCCAATTGAAATTCATCGTCAGCTCTGTCAAGTCTATGAGCCTAAACTGACACTCGAACAAAAAATTCAACTTAGGAGCAGCATTTGCTTAGGAGAGCACTGACATTTTTGCAACGGTATCACGATGACGGCGACGAGTTCCTGGACAGGATCGTCATGGGCAGTGAGACTTGGATTTCGCACTTGGAAACCAAGCAGCAGTCGATGCATTGGAGTCATAGTGGATCTTCGGTCAGGACCAAATTCAAACATCGGTATGGAAAGTGATGTGTACGGTGTTCTGGGACAGGAAGAGCATTCTGCTCATTGACTTCTTTCAACGTGGTGAAAAAGTATACGCTGACCGTTAATGTGAAACACTGAGGAAATTGCGATGTGCCATTCAAAACAAGAGGTGTGGAATGCTTACTGCAGGTGTTGTGCTCCTTCATAACAATGATCGTCCACGTACGGCTCAACGCACAACAGCTGTTTTGACAGAATTTGGCTGGGAGTTGTTTGATCCTCTACCCTACATCCCTGATCTTGCTCCCAGCGATTTGGCCGTTTTCTTGCACCTCAAGAAATTCCTGTTTTCCAGTGAGCGTTTTGGCAACGATGAAGAGCTGAAGCCGTCTGTCACACGCTGGTTTCATTCACAGGCGACACAGTTCTACGACAGAGGGATACAAAAGTTGATCCCACAATAAGACAAGTGTCTCAATTCTGGTGGTAGCTATGTTGAAAAATTGCTGAAACATTGCTGTACTTGCTGCCAATAAATATGTTCCTGAAAGTGCGAGTTTTGTTTTATTTTAAATAGGAAAACTTCCTTTTGGATGAGCCTCATACTTTATTGTATGATTCATTATATACTTTATTATATATTTTATTATTATATGCTTTAGTCAATGAACAACAATTATTTTAAGAAAATATTAAATTACGTCCTTTAAATATTATTTATTTAATGTTTCATTAAAAAAATTCAGATGAAACTATATAATTTCAGCAAATATATTTGAGCTTATTATCGATTCTCTTAAAAGTTAAGCTGGCTTCATTTTACATTGTATGAGACTTTTCGCAATTCTAGACATTTAGTGGCTATCATCAAACTGCTTCCGGGATTATTTAAGCCGAATATTGCCAGTTATAGTTCCAGATTTCTATTTGATCTGACGCTGATTTTGAAACTACAATTTATTATTTCCTGGCTATGAAAAAGAAAGAATCCAATACTAGAAGACTATGCAACGTTTCGAAATTATAAAATACTTTGAGACGAACTTAAAGTGTATCGAAGACACACACAAAAAAAGTTTTAAGATTGATCGACAGTGAAAACGTGAGTGACATATGAGACAATTTTTATTTCTTGTGCAAAATAAATGAGTATTGTAAATTTCGAGTTCAGGTGTTATTTTGAATATGTCTATATTAGTATTGAAAGAGCCGCCGTATCTCAGTTGGTAAAACCAGCGATCTCGTAACTGAAAGATTGCGGGTTTGGGGCTGGAGTCAACCTAAGATCCGCCGTGTTCATTAAAGGTGACTGGGGCACGTAAAATTTGTTTGTGGTCAAAGTGTCTTCCAAGTTCTCAAACGATACCTCTGAAGGGGGCACGCCAAGCCTGGGGGGTCTTCTGCTTGGTCCCTGCTTCTAAATTTCGATGACCCAGCAAGTGTAATGTTACTCGCTTCCGTAGAATATCTTAGCCCTTCATATCCTGAATTAATTTACCATCAACTTCTTACTGCATTTTTGCATTATTAGATAAGTTTTAATGAAGAATAATCATAGAAAAAACAAAATTAATTTTTACTGTATTTTATTAGTTAATTTTGCAGCCGGTACTTTCTAGTACCAGCATATATTTTTGACTCTATGATAGAAAATAAAACGTTAAATTATGAATAAAACAAATGAAATGCTTACCTGCGAAGTATAGAAGTCTCTAAAAAATTATAGTACCAAACAACCGGTAGTAAACCACTAAATTTACTCATTGAACAACACGTGTATCCACTCTATCACAAAATGGCCTTCGAATGCAGCACGAGAATTATAAAGTCCCTACTATGCGAATAAAAAAGATTCCTGATTGTTGCTGTCATTTCTTTTCTGCTGTAGGAACTGTATCGTTCATGTTCCGTCGGGAAAAACGGCTTTATTAGGAATATATAGGTGTTTGATTGAATCAGTACTTATAAGTGCCATCAGGATAAAAAGGATTTAGTTACACGCACACACCCCTCCCAGGAGGTGCCAAATGGGTAACAGCTTATCAGCTTTCTAGAGACGTTAGGATAATGTCTATATCGCCTGCTGCATTAGAAAAAATATTAGTTTTTAACTAGTTTAGGCTTTATTTTTGAATGTACAGGAAAACTTTGCCAGTTATATCTCCAGATCCGATTCCATCTGAATGAAAAATATCAAAAATTACGCCATGGTATGTAAAGCACTCACTTTCTCCGGAGCACTATGATAGCGTGTGACCTGCCCGCCTACTTTACTGGGGCAGTTATGTTCGTAGAACGTCGCTGGGATGCATAACCAACTAATTCCTCCAAAGCTTAGACGGACAACACAAATTTATTTACAAGATTGATGAAAATGAAATATATGACAAAATCATTCTCTCAGCGTCTCAGAGCCTGACCTAAAACGAAAACCGAAATCAGGTGGACGAGCGTTCCATCACAAATTTACAAAAGGTGTTGCTCTCTCTCACTACCGACAGAGAGATGTCTCCAGGTCGCAGGCTCTATCTCGATTCCTCGAACTCAACTGCACCGCCAACACATTTTCTCTCTTCTTCGGGGGGTCAGCTACTGGAAACTTGAGCCCTTCCGAAAAGGGAAAATCCTCCTTTCAAGATAAATTGCCGCCCTGGAAAAAAAAATCGACACATCTGAAAAACCTTATCAGCCCCCCCCCTTTAGCCGGCCAGCTTTTTATTTCCCCCGAGGAACGACGGGTAGAAGGGATCAATGGGGTCGATTTTGCAGATATAGTCAAGGGTGTACATCTGCGAAACACTGGTCGTGGGCCCAAATTCCTTACATAGTATAAAATAGTTGCTAGAATTTAATCCCTTTTTAATATTTATGTAACTTGGTTTTCGCAAATGAGGCGATTTTGTAATTACGCCAAGTAGCTATAGTTGGGACGAGATAGTTTCTCGTTCTTTATATTATTTATTACATATTTAGGATATACTATATTTTTTAATTACATGATATTGCAGAACAGATTTAGAAAAGTAGTGCATGTAGTCATTGCAAATAATTATATTTAGTTTTGTTAGTTGGGAACATCAAAGTCTACATTTTGCTATACGAGGGCTAAAGTGACATACTCTTTAATGCCGATACCGAGAGGCAACGAATAACCACGCCATCAGTGGAATTTGAACCCAACTATATAATGAGACGGACTTCTCGATGGGTGGTTGCAGTCATGGCCATAAAAATGATACTGTTTCAGCTAAAGACCTTTATTAAGATAACGTTGGAGGAAGGGTTCACACTTCATCATAGGGACAGGACAAACTGAGGGGTAGCTAGCATGAAGTTGTATGTACAAGACACGTAACACCTGGGTCAACATCTGTGGGAAAATATCTCTAGAAAAATCTGTCTCCGACAGCGTGTATCTCCTTTTTGTTTGGAAATTTCTTAAATTGTCCGCTACGGCCATGTAGGATTATAATTGGTCAGGCCCCTTCTCTGAGGGCATAAATTGTAGCCCCGGTGGTGAATTTAGTGTAGGGGTTAAAAAAGGGAATGCAAAATGACGCGGGAATTTTTAACCCTTGATTTAAGTTTTGAAAACCCCTGAGAATTTTCCTTACATATATATATATATATATATATATATATATATATATATATATATATATATATATACATATATATATGCACATAAATATACATGCGCACACGTGTGTGTCTGCGATTAGCAAAATATTTTTTTTTTATTTTATGCTTAGAAATTAATGAAACGACAGATTTCAATAGATAAACTTTACAAATCTTTTCAATTAACTTTTTATTAACTGATCTAGTTTCAAGTGCTGTTACTGATATCGGCTTTGGTGCAATGACCCTTACCCTAAAATATTTTTATTGATATTTAAACAGACATGCAAGTTAATACAAAGGAGTAATTTTTAGCAAGTTGAACGGAGTTGAATGAGCTTTGCGGAAGTGCTTGCGACTTTCTCTAAATGCCGACTAAATAAAAAAACAACAACCTAATGATCTAAGAAGCTATTAAGAAACAATGAGTTAACTGTGGTCTCTGCGGGTTAGGTCGAGAAAAAAAGAAATGCAAATATAAACCGCAGAAGTAGTAGAGTAGATTTTGTTGCCTTTTCCATAGACTTCGGAAACTGTTGTAATACGAGAGGATCTTTAGGGAAAAAAGCGTTTCTTTCAGTTAGTCTGTCAGGGACTTTTGACTGGTCTTCTGTCAGTAATCTTGATAATTTTTAAATGTAAAATACATATTCTGTATATTTTTGAAGCACTTCCTTTTTATAAAATGAAATTTTACAGGAAATATGATTTTAAAATGAAAGAACCTAAGACCTTGTGTTTCTTTGTTCTGTTTTCAGTACTTAATTACAAACGAATTTTTCTCTTTTGTGAATTTTCTTTGAGTTTGTGGTGATTACATAATAACAACTAAAGTCTTGGACTCGTAGTCTTTCTTTGTAAATAGTGTCTTGTATACATTATAAATATTGAAATGAATTTTCGCATATTATTGTAACATGAATTTATTGATCTATCTGTATTGATATTTGTTATGAGTCGAGTTTTATAGTTATCGTATTTATATTTGTGGCAACACAGCATCTTTTTAAATATGCAAATATCTGTAATGTATGTATATGTTGTCTGCTTATATAAGAGTCTATGGGACAGTAACTGATAGCTCGGTTGCATTGAAAGTGCTGATGTTTGTTTAAGTAACTTGTATGAACTTTCAATATTTTAACCCTTTCGTGGGCTGTGGGAAGATTACTTCCCACCTACACGATCTTACAAAATACACCTGTGGGAAGCGCTAAACCCATTCTAATATATTGGTCTTGTTATTGAAACGACGGGAAGACTGATTCCCGCCTCGGTTTTTTCGCTGTCATCAATTGTTCGATCGATTGAATAAAATTAGCAGCTCTGTTTTGAAAGTTTGGAAACGCGGAGTGAGAAATAAATGGCCCACGAAAGGGTTAAACTTCTGTAACATTAGTTCAGTTTTAATAATCAGAGCTCTACGTCATTCATTACACTATCTTAAATAAATGCCTGTGTCTATACCTAGTTGTTTTATTTAACTGCACCGTGTGAATCCTTTCTGAGCATGGTTTTATATATGATGTGATCCTTGCGGATACTTCTTTAAGAATCGTAGAGCCATAGAAGGGGTCTCCATAAGTTTTTTATGGTTCTTTTCTCTGCTTTTCCTCCCATCAAATTATAATCCTTGGACTAGGCTATGCTTGTTCTTTTTCTGCATTTGAAGTTTTGAGCGGCTAACACGTCTAGCTTCATTAAAAATCGGTATCGCCGCTTGAGCTTTTTAACGAAGAGATAAAATCCAGTTGACATTCGTAAATTGGGTTAAATTTGAGCTTTGCTTTAAGAATTTTTCTCCAGCTGCCAGCAGTAATTTGATTCTATTGATGAAAGAATTTTTCTGGATTAAAAATATAATACAAAACCATTTATGAACCAGATATATTTAACCGCTTGTCTGATTATCCCTAGTTATCTCGAGTTCGCATATGTTGCAGTTAATTATTATCCCGACAAAACTCGGGAGAAGCATAATTTGTACAATTTTTTTTATCACTGTTTTACTCGGCCTGGGGGAAATTAAGGAAATATTCAGCTTTGATTGGCAGTTTGCAAAGTTTTGTTGGTTTCGCGGTTCTTTTGCGGGACTGGTCCCGTATTTTCCACTGATTGAAAAACTAATTTCAGAAAATCACCGTGACGAGTTTTCTGCCACACCAGGAACACCCAGCATTAGTCCTTTACCACTCAGGTTAACCTCAAGGCATTTTCCAGATGTTATTCCTGCTACTGAAAAAAATTCAAATCCAACGAGACAGTGTACTCTCTGCTCAAGTAAAACAGATTCCAGAGTTAAGGCAGTAAGAAAAGAGACCGGATACCAGTGTACAGAATGTCGGCTATCACTTTGTCAAAAGCTATCATACAAAGACTGATATTTAATTTTTTCTATTTGCCCGAGATAATTCGGGATTGAAAACTAATATTAAATCTAAATGCTTTTATACTTGTAAAAAATTAAAAAGTTAACTTAAAATCTACATACTTTGTTTCGTTTCATTTCCTTGTATTTAATAATAAAATAAAAAATGTGATGATTTTTTGCCTTTTTTATCAAAAAAAATTGTAAGGGAAGCGGTTAAAAACTCAAAATGGGTTAGCAATATTGAGCATAGAACATGGATTCAGTAATAAACTCGATTTGAAAGAAGTTATTCGTGATTTTGAAGAAGAGAAATTTCAAACATGATTCTTTTTATTTAAGTTTAGAATTTGTATATTGTTGTACTGGCTTTGTTTTGAAAGTATACTTAAACTATCGATGAAAATATTCCATACTACTTTTATTTTGTAAGTTCGTATTCGTTGGCTCATTAAAAGCGTTGTTTTCAATAAAATATTTTTTCGTAAATCGGTAGGTATAACAATTATTACCTGAATTCAGTTAGAATTCATTTTCCGGTTAACGTGAGATGGTTTATTTATATTTCTGTTTTTTTTTTTTTTTTTTTTTTTTTGTTTGAGGGTGGGATTTTGGGATTTTCCTGTAGACATTCAGTTCAGCAAAATTCGGCTGTTAATGCGTATATTAAGGATTATTGTCAATGTGTACCAATGCACTTTCCCACGATGGTCGGCACGTGCATACACATCTGTGGACTAAATTTCGCAGAAGAATTTAGGAGCAGCTGTTGACTTCGAGTTTTAGTGGGGACCCTTGCGGAGGAGTTATAGCTCACGGAGTGTCAAAAGTGTAGACGTCAAGCCGAGGCAGGGATGTAGCCGTGAGATATGGGGGCAGGGGCTAAGCATTAATGTCAACTTTCACCAAAGGGGCCATTTTAATGAGCACAGCGAAGGGGTAGGAGATGTGGGAAATTTTCACCAATAAGTGATTGGGACAGAGAAAAAAGAGGCTTTGAACCGAGGTGTAAAGGTGTGGAAAGAAGGTAGGAAAAAAACTCGAGGTCGAGATTCAAGAAATGCTGGACATCCATATCCCGTGAGCAAGCCAGAGAGCCCGGGACAGCAAACTATTCCCGAACCCGCATGCATATGATCGGCAAGCCAGCGTACACGTCCAGCAAAATAACGGCCGCTACGCCAGTACCGACATCCAGCAAACGACCTTTACGCCTGCACACCCTCACCGACGTCCAGCCTGTTGACAGCTCCAGCCTGCTCCCCTGGAATTACTGGAGGTAAACTTAATAATATTCATAATTATTACCTGGGTCTCATAATCTTTTGATAAGGAGTACTATTTCAAGAGTATTGATGAATAGCAAAACCAAACAATTGAAGGTCTTGTTAAAAACTAATCAAGTGATGTATTAATTATTAAATATTGTACATAATAAATGTTTTAGTTTAAATATTAGGTATTTCCCTTTAATTCCATAGCGTTTATTTTACTGTGTTTCCTCTTTGAGAACAAACATTGGTGTTTGTGTTGTAATTACGTTACAACACAATACCTAATTTAAACGTTTAAAATATCAAATTTCATGAACAGTCAAAACACTATGTGTGCATTCCTATAACCCTAAAATTTCTATACTATTTACCCTGTAGAATATAAAATAAAAATTAGTTAAAATTAATTTTCGAACTCCAAAAAACTGTTATTTCTAGTCTTACAAAAACTATTATGAATATTTTGTGTGGATAAAATGGATATTTTTAACTGTTCTATTTTTTTCTTATTATACAGAATGTCTACAATTAAACTTTTCTACTTTAAAGTTGTCCAAAGTTGAAACGATTTCTCAGAAAGTTATGAAATGTTTTTAAGACACAGTGAAGAGATGGGAATTTGTTTGAGCGAATAAAAAAAATTAGTTCAAAATTTCACCCAGTTTTGATTAATTAAACATTTAGCCAACATTAACACTTAAAAAAATGTTACATAAACATGTTGAACATGGAGGACGCCATTTTCAACTTCTATTTAAAATTATAAGATAGCATGTTCTACAGTGACCGCAGTATTTCCGAAAAAAATGCTGCCTTTCAGATCAGGTAAAGTTAGAGGGTTTAGATGCCTCCAAATCCAAAAGTCTCACGGAGTGGGGTCTGGAGAACTGGTAGCCCACACATTACGAAAGTGGCGGTTGATTTCTTCTGTAAAGCACTTTTTGGTTTGGTTTCGAGCGCTACGGTCTACTTTTTGCAACACGAGGGCTAATGAGACCGGGACCTACAGTTTAAAGCCTATTCCGAACGGCTAAAAACCTCCGTGCCACAGTGGGTTTCGAACCCACGAACTCCGGTTCCGCAGGCCAGCACCCTAACCATTCGGCCATCGTTCGGCAAAGAGCTTTTTGAGAACGTTCTTGACAGGAAGGCTAATGTGGAAAAGTTCCATCTTGGATTTTAACTGTTTTAAAGTAAGAAAGTTTCATTATTGACATCCAGTATTTTCTGATGATATTCGAAAATGCTTATATCTAATAAGTTCTATTTTAAAGTTTAAATAAAGCCATTCCTAAGCCACTGCCTGTCTGCTGCTTGTATACCTAATTGCTACCCACCCCCACCTTTCCATCAAAAAATAATGATCAATGTTGAATAAAATTTTTATCCCATACTTTGTAATTACTTACATTTTGTTTTTACTTTAAAGCCAACAAAACAGTTGGTTTGGAGATAAAGAAATACAAATTATTCATAATTTGTACTTATTTTCTGTAATTTGTATTTTTTAAACATAAAATCAACAGGTCAAACACTGAAAACTAATTTGATTTTCAAGTAAACACTGAGCATTTAAAGTTTGTAATGCTATTTTAATTTAGGTGGATAATTTAGTACATTCTATTCATAAAGTTTGGTTTGGTTTGGAGTGCTACGGTCTACTTTTTGCAACACGAGGCTAATGAGACCGGGACCTACAGCTTAAAGCCGATTCCGAACGGCTACGAACATCCATGCCAGTGTGGGATTCGAACCCACGAACTCCGGTTCCGCAGGCCAGTACCCTAACCATTCGGCCATCGTTCGGCTCTATTCATAAAGAACCAAGGTTAAATCACATTAAAGAAGAATTCTACCAGGTTATATACTCAGCTCTTAATCTAGTCACCCTAATTTTGCCTGCCCGTGTACTTTTACGAGTTGCACCCCGCTAGGAACGGCTCCTGTTTTGTGAATTAAAAGGAACCTATTATAAGTAAAAGGGAAAAGAATTCAAGAATTTCAATAGAGCTACTGCTTTTGAAATAATTTATATTTAATAACTTTTAAAAATATTAATTTGCCTTAAAATCGTAACCACTTTTAAATAAAGATCCCCTATATAATAATAGCCTAAGTTCTGTCCTCGAATTTATGAAGCGGTTGTACCTGGAATGGATAAAGGCATTCATATTGGATTATTGATGAGTTAGTGTTAGAAATCCACCCCTTCCTCCCTTTTCCAGCATTTAAAGCCCTATTTTCTCCGGTTAAGAGCAATCCGATTAAATTTATCAATTTGTCACATAATAAATAGTCAAAAATAATATTTTTCTAGCATTATGACGTCATTCCTTTAACCTTCTCATTTAACCATTTCTTTTTTTTTTTAAAACTATTTAAATATCGTCTACATTATTTTTATACGTTTTATCATTGAACTTCGATATTACGTAAATAAATTTCTTTTATATTTGGCTTAAATAATAGATTATTAGATTATTATTTACTAGATTAGGTATGTATATGATACTTTTAAATTTAATCATCGATGATTTTTGTTGAAATGAAAATTTTATCACCGGTATTAACAACAAATTCTATCTTCCACCAGGGTGTAGTGGAAATGATAGTTTCATTCCTTTACTTCCATTAATTACCGTGGCAAAAAATTGGGTAGAACTTAACTATAGTTTCGACGTAGCTAAGAAAACTTTGATTTATCTTTCTAAATTAATTCAACGTGATTCTAAACTGCATTCACAGCATCCAGAGACTTTAGAAGAGTATAAAGATAAACAAATTACTGAGAGTGTACCAGATACTTTTCAGCCAAAAAACAAACCAATAGGGTAATTCTGGAAAATAAAAAAATTTACTGATGTCATCATATGACGGGCTATATGCTGGTATTACTAGTAACATAGTAAATTTTTTACAAGATAGAAGTGATATGAGATGAATTAGTTTTGATGATCATTTAAGAACATCTTTTGCTGCGTATTTATCTTCCCTTAATACTCCGCATGGCATTACGTATAGTATCGCCATCTATTAGCTACTCAGAAAAGCTTTTTGAATTCGTCATTGCTATTTAATTTTTAAATCTTCAGTTTTATATTAATACATTTGTCAAAATACAAGATCCTACAGAAAAATAATTCTTAATCAGATGTAATAAAAACTTGATAGTTCTTCAACCATGAGGGCTTCCATGGGTGATTCCTAAGATGCTTAAAATTATATTTTTTATATGTAAAAATATTTCGCTATCATAGGTAATACAGTGAACTCCGCTTAATGTGATCGATCAGTTTGGGACACTGTAATTTTGATAACAATAACCGATTGGTAACAATAAACGATATTCAAAATTAGATAAATTTACGTCCCCCTTTAATTCACACGTACTAAATTTCAAAATAAAATGAATGTCATATTTATTGTAACTATAACTGTAACTTTAAGTTAACTGTAATATTAATGTAACTGTTTGGAACGAGATTTTGCGTATGTGTTGTTCTATGAATAAAAGTTGAATGGAATACAAAAGCGGCTTGGGGTTTTTCGTGTTTAAGAAACAGAATCGTTTATTTCTGAGAGCCATTTTCACCGAAGCCATTAAAGTTTTGATACGCTGCTAGCGTAAAATGCGTTAGTTTTCGTTTAAAGGATAACGTTTTGATGAAAAAACACCTTATATTTATGTATTGTATATTATCCTTTAAAACATAAGAATTGTATACATAATTAAAAAAATTCATCAATTGTTGGCTGTCTACAAGTTTTTTTAAGAAGCTCATTGATAAATTGTTCGTAATCATGATGTTTTATTAAATCATCGGAGCGGTGTTGTACTCCACGTTTTAATACTTTCAATGCATTTCTCCATTTCAGAACTTGCAGGAGGTGGCTCAATATCAAGAGATTCTTCATCTGCCTCATCAGTTCCATCATTATTCTGTGTTCCTATGACAATCTGACAGACTTCAGATTCTATTAATGTTGAAACTACTGGAATGTTTTGATCTACTTTCACCCATGACTCGAACTCTTCAGAGGTCATATCCGAAGGATTTTCTATCATTTCTTGAGATTTCTGGTAATTTTTTTCGCAAAATCAAGGCATAAAATGTGAATACTCTCCTTCTCAGTTCCGATAAGAATGTGTTGCCTTCTGCTTATCTAACAACCACTGATCACCAGCAGGATGTGCGTATTTCTGAAAAATTCCAAGAACGCGTAATACCCCACTTCTTTGTTCATCCCCCTATGTGGATGAGGGAGATTTCTCAGAAATTCAAACAACAGCGAAAGGAAAGAAAAGAATGAGTTCCTTCTGAATATATTGTGAATATATTCAGAATTCAATCTTTGCCAATTAAAATGAGGTTCGAAAACTGATAACATTAACCGATGTAACGATCACATAAAGCGATAATTTTAACATAGAAATGAATAGAGAAAATCGGGACCAAGGGATTTCGATAACAATAAGCGATTGATCACATTAAGAGGAGTCCACTATACATGCTTCCTTTTATAGCAACAAGCCAGCTTTAAAAGCTTTGTTACTTTAGATAAAAATATAAAATGCTCCTCTCCTCTTCTCCCTTCTCCACAAAACAAATTACCATTATATTTTCCCGCAAAATTCGGACTTTTTTAAAAACAGCTCGAATTTTTTTTTTTTAATTTACAAGATTGAATACTTATTACCATGAAATTCCTATACAAACCACACAGTTTCGTAAATTTCACCCTTTATGTAGTATAAGATCAGATAAAACAACAGTCACAAATTTTTCTTTTATAATAGAGTAGTGAAAATCCTGTCAAAAGAAGTATTCATTAAAAACCAAACCAGGTTGACATCAATTATCCCCAAGTGTGAAAAGGAAAAGATAAAAAGAAGTAGTTTACTAATTTTTCGAAAAAAAAAATGCTTCAGTTACCATATTTTAACATTTTTTATTCTATTAGCCGCTCTAGAAATGGGGCCGCCAACGTGCATGCACGCAAGACACACCTACAAGCGCAGCTCTGGCTATCAGGGGCGTGCGTTAGGTGTTCCTGCAGGTTGTGCAGAGAGCAACAACTACAATAATAATAAAACCATAAAAATGCACATTAAAAACTTCTTTAACGTTTATTATTCATTTGTACACAAAATCCATACGTCTATCCGTATTACTAATAAAATAACGAAAAGCTTATATTTCCACGATAAACTTATATTTTGATGTGACTTAAAACTTATATTTTCAGCAAACGTAGCACCACACGGCACCCGCCGCTGCGGTGCCTCATCCGGATTCTCACTGGTGCGACAAACCGAAAGTCTAATCCACGTGCAGAGGATTTCACCGCACGCTGGTGCAATAGAACGAACTGTTCCTCTTTTTAGCCAGTGGATTAAATTATATTTATTAATTGTTTTTAACATTTGGAAATCATATATTCTGCGGAAAACATCTTGACAATTTTTAAAAACAAAACCAGGGATATGGTGTTACAGATATAACTTATATACTGTCTGTAAGACACAATGAATGGTAAAATTTGGACTGTTCTGTTAAAATTCGTTTCTTTTTTGTCTAACAAGACAAAATTGTTTTTCAGCGAATTATTTCTATAAATATTATACGTCACCTAAATTACTTTACCACACTAAAACATTTCCCTTTATATTGATGAAATACTTCTTTTATATTTCCCCGAAAACAAAATCTTACAATATATAAATTTAAACATTAACCGTCTGCAAAATCGTATGGCCAGTTGATCAGTTAAAAAACCAAAAGTGCTTCGGCACCTAAGTCCCCGCTCTAATACAAAGCTTAATAAACCGTTCCTTCGGATGATTCTGAATGCCAAGTGCAGGAAAAATAGCTGCACTTGCCTCAGTGCCACATTATGCTGTGCTTCTCCAGTAGCCCATACATATAAAGCGTGATTTTCTATTAGTGCGCAGTGAGTACACATAAAAATTTCTTATGTTTATTTGCTTTTGAACGTGTTACGTGGTGCAGCACCTAGTACCGCACGCACTGCGAGAATACAAGCAAGCAAATCAACATATTTGAATATATTATAAATATTTATTATGTACCATATAAAAATAGGTAGACATAGATGAAGAAAATTATTGTCTCTCCTAATTTTACTAGGGTGTGCAGTGCACACCCTGCACATATGGATCGCACGCCACTGTTGACTATATATATTATAAAACTTCAGTTGATAGTATTGTGTATATTATAACAAAGAATAAATCTTTTAGCACGCAATTTCTATTTTTTTATAAGTACCACCCTATAAATGTTTAAAATCTCAGCTTCACACTCATAAGAATAGTTTTTATTATTCACAGATGGCTAAATTTCAAACTTCGTTTGCTCTGAGGTGTCCATAATAACTTAAGATTTAAAATTTTCCTCAATACATATTGGTCAAAAATGATACGGGCTTTAAAGCATTAATCGATGTTTCATAACATTTCATGCAGAAAAAAAATATTACTGTATTAAACAGGGCCGTAACTCAGTGGCGTGCGGTCCATATGTGCAGGGTGTACACTGCACACCCTGGCAAAATTATGAGGGACAATAATTTTCAGCTCCTATATCTATCTTTTTATGGTATATAATAAATATTATTTATAATATATTCAAATATTATGTTTATTTCCTTGCTTGTATTCCCGCAATGCGTGCGGTACTAGGTGCTGCACCACGTAGCGAGTTCAAAAGCAAACGAACATAGAAAGTTCTGATGTGTACGCACTGCTCACTAAATTGAAAATCACGCTTTATATGTATGAGCTACTGAAGAAGAACAGCATACTATGGCGCTGAGGCAAGTGCAGCTATTATTCCTGCACTTGGCATTCAGAATTATCCGAAGGTACGGTTTATTAAGCGTTGTATTAGAGCGGGGACTTTTTTTTGTTGTTGTTGTTTTTAACTGATTAACTGGCCATACGATTTTGCAGAAGGTTAATGTTTAAATTTATATATTGTAAGATTTTGTTTTCTTAAAAATATAACAGAAATATTTCATCAATATAAATTGAAATGTTTCAGTGTTGTAAATTAATTCCGGTGATGTATTATATTTATTGAAATAATTAACTGAAAAACAATGTTGTTTTGTTTTAAAGAAACGAATTTTAACAAATTTCCAAATTTTACCATTCATTGTGTCTTACAGACAGTATATAAGTTATATTATGTAACACCATATCCCTGGATTTGTTCTTAAAAATTGTCAAGATGTTTTTCGCAGAATTTATGATTTTCAAATGTTAAAAACAATTAATAAATATAATTTAATCCACTGACCGAACAAGAAACAGTTCGCTCTATTGTGCAGTGAAATCCTCTGCAAGTGGGATAGACGTTCGGTTTGTCGGCACCTCAGCGGCGGGCGCCATGTGGTGCTACGTTTGCTGAACATATAAGTTTTTCGTGGAAGACCGAAGCGTTGCTTTTTCGAAGCCGATGTGATACCATACAACAAAAGACATGATTTTTGCTTCAGTGCTAGTAGAATTCTCATAAGTTTACTTGTTTTTATAGTTATAACTCGACTACTCGTAGGTAAATATTTTATTTATTGTAATCTTTAAATTTATATTCATGATAAATAACCCGTTTCAGAATGGAGAACTCAGATGTCTCAACAATTAAAGATCTATTGGAAAATCCATGTTCTCTGCACACCTTGCATGAAAACCTACCGCACGCCACTGCCGTAACTAGGGCGTGGCAAAGGTGGCATTTGCCACTGGCACATCAGTCTTAGGGACATTGAAGAAAATGGGTATCGAAAGAGGGTGATTTACTCTGAGTAGATATAAGCAAAAGTTGAAAAATAAATTTTTTTTTCATCACAATATTCAATGTTTAAAAATTCTTATGGGTCCGAAAGAGGATGATTCGTTTCATGTAGAAAAAAGGAAAAGTTGAAGAAAAAAACTGTCTTTTTATAAAATCCAATGTGTTAAAATTATATTTTATAAATTCTCTTATTTTTTAAAATGCTTCTGGGGACTAAACTTGTTATAGATTCTTACAAAATGTTTACCAAACATTCCTAATTTAAATTAATAAATTCAAAATATTTAAACTAACTAGCATACAGCCCGTCATATGACGGGATCAGTAAAATTTTTAATTTTCTAAAATTGTTAAGTACCTTATGAGGCAGGTAAAAAATGGTTTGTTTTTTGGCTGAAAATTATCTGGTACACGCTGAATAATTTGTTTATCTTTATTGACAGCATGTTAGTTGCCACCTTTAATTTAACTTGTAATATTACTTGATAGGATGGACAGCAGAGGTTTTAATATTGACCATGATTATTTGGCGGTATATATGAATGATGCCCAAAATTGAGCGAATGGATCGCAAACCCTGTGGTTATGTATAAAAAACAAACACAAAAACGAGCAAACTTCTTAATTTTCAAAGATATATAAATTAAACACTAGATATATATTAGTCCATGAAATAGACTCCTAGTCTTTGTTGTTAATACCGGGGATAAAATTTTCATTGCGACAAAAAATAATCGATGATTCAATTTCAAATTATCACATATGTACCTAATCTATTATTTAAGCCAAATATAAAAGAAAATTATTCACTTCATATCTCAGTTCAGTGATAAAAGGTATGAAAATAAGGCATAATTTAAATAATTTAAAATAAGAAATGATTCAATGAGATTGTTAAAGGAATGACGTCATAATGCTAGAAAAATGTTGTTTTTACCTATTTATTAAGGGACAAATTAATAAATTTAATCGCCTACTCTTAACCGGGGAAAATAAGAGTTGAAATAATGGCATTAAAAGCTCGAAAAGAGGGGAAGGGGTGGATTTCGAACGTTTTAAGAAGGCAGTATTTTTCGTTGTGATATGAAGCCTATTTATACCAATTTATTTTAGAATCGGTTCTATAGTTTAGGAGAAGATAAACAGTACTCTCTTTGAATTTTGCTATGCCTCTATCCATTCCAGGTCCAACCGCTTCATAAAATCGAGGACAGACGTACAGATAACTTAGGCTATTATTATATAGGAGATACCCGGAATTACATTCCGGTTATTAGTTTAAATATTTTGAATTTATTAATGCTATTAAAACTAAATTTAAATTTAGAAATTTGTCAATTTTTTAAGAAAATTCAACGTCTTAATAAAAAATAGTCCCCTCAAATAAACTATTCAGTTTATCAGTAAAATAATACCCCCATACTGTTCAAAAATATTTTAAGTGACAAATAGAAGGAAAAATAGAGAAAAACTTTTTAAATTAATATTCTAGGAACATTTTAAGAATTAACAAAATATTTTATGAGTAATTTTGAATATATATGTGTGTGTGTATAAAACATGTTTATGTATTTTATCACTATATTTTGTGACAGGGGCGCATACCAGTTTTCTGCCACAGGCTCTAAACGACCTAGTTATGGCCCTGGTATTAAATTTGAATTTTCCTCTTGCATTTTCTGTTATTTACCAAGTTTTGGGCTGAAAGAAACAAATCAATCTTAAACAAACAGAAAGTTTTAGCTAATTTTATCAACATAATTGATATGTAGCATTCATAAGCAGATAAGATTATGTTTTCTTGATAATTTGTTAGTTGATTAATAAAGAACGTTATGCATAAAAGCAGACAGTGTAAGTAATGTTCCTGTAAACCTGAATCTACTATCTGAAAGAGACAAATAGTAATGTGTAGGCAGGATTCGTGGAAGCAATCAGCGGAAGCAACCTCCGGTTAACCGTTATTTAAACTTCATTAGCATTAAGTGGAAAACTGCTAGCAATTATTTACAGTTATTATACACAATAAAGACCATCTCTTGAGTGTATAATAAAGGGACCAAAGTCTACTCACATTTTCTCTTACAGATTAGACATTACCTCATTGGCGGCTTTTTACTTGGCCTCCTGATGGTGTGGTATCCATGATGGCACAGGGATGGGAGGAAGCAATTTTGGCTTGATTTCTTCATTTCTATCTTACTGTTTCTAGAACTTTTTTCTGTCTATTTTAAAATAAAGCTTTCGAAAAAAAGTGTGATTTTTTATGTAACAGGAAGTGGGTAGAAGAATTTCTTACTCCAACCCTGCCTAAGCAATACGGCTAACCGACGACAAGTCGACGCGTTAGTTGTTGCTCCACCATCATCTGGAGCCGCTCAATTCCGGGATTCAATCAGTCGGGACGTACCGTCCGCACTCAGTACGACCTTATACGATCCGGAGGACCAAGGTCGGCATGACTAATAATTTAGTTCCAATAGGAAACCATGCAATTTAAAGACTCAATATGAGTCGAGGATAAATGCCACCGTAATACGTTGACTGAACCAATCTTGCCAGAGCGAACCGCTCTTTGTTTATTCTAGATTACATACATAAGATAATACAATTGAAATATGTACAAAGTATTTGTAAAGAAACATTTACAACATTCAGTCTTCCATACAGGAAGTGGGTAATATATAATCATTGACATCATCGAAGAAAAAGATATCAGTTGACCTTCAATCACACTGAAGCAGAGCCGTAACTAGGTACTTTAGCGCACGTGGCAAAAAAACTAGTATGCGCCCCTACCACCAAATATAGTGAGAAAATATATAAACATGTTTTTTATAGTATATATTCAGAATAGATTTAAAATATTTTGTTAACTCTTAAAAAGTTCTTAGTATATTAGTTTTTTCTTCTATTTTTACCTTATTAATAATCAAAAATATTTTTGAAACTTTTGGGGATATTATTTGGCTGATAAACTGAATAGTTTGAGGGGAATAATTTTTATTTGGACGTTAAATTTAAAAAAATTGACGAATTTATAATTTTAAATTTAGTTTAATAACTTCAATAAATTCAAAATTTAAAACGAATACCCAGATTTATATTAAAGCATATTAGTGGTGTTTGGTAAAGATTTTGTAAGAATCTATTACAAGTTTAGTCTTTAGAAACATTTCATAAAATAAGAAAATTCATAAAAGAAAGTAATTTTTAAACACATTACAGAACGTCGGATTTTAAAATTTTTTAAATTTTCCTTATTTCTACTCTAGACGAATCATCCTCTTTCAGATCCCATTTTCCTTACGGTGCGGAGCCCCTAAAACTGATGCTCTCGTGGCAAATGCCACTGCTAAAGACACTAGAACTAGTAGTTAGTAACTGATCTTCAGCAACATTTTGATTTTCCTATCATTATATATTAGGTTTTGACAAGGCACATTACTGAAATTAATAATAGTTAAATCCATTATAAAACTTTACAGGACGGTGTTTACATAGGATAACCAAATAACTCTTATCTCGAAATTCCTCTTTTTATCTACAGTGCAAATGTAACAACCGCTCAAAACAATTATCGGTGCTTATCTTAGTTTCTTGGATTAAATTTGGAATTATAGTATTTTACATACGGCTAATTTTAAAGCATATTTTATCTACTTCAAAACGACAGTCTGCTCTTAGCAAAATAAAGCACAAGAATGTATTAAAACATTGTATGCAGGACACGTACTAGTACGTTTTCTGACGATTGATACTTCAGCACGGGTCACGTACTAGTAATGGCTAGTGTAACAACATGGTTTCTTTGTGGGTACAAAAATAACGGTATATACAGGAAAACGAAGCTGAACGTTCTTGTCTACTACATAGATTCTGGAAATATTTAGACAAATAAAAACTAGTTTTCACATAAGTCGATGCAGAATCACAGAACGGAAAAAATTAAAACTATATACTATTATTTCTTTTTGATTTTTCATATTTACGATACTATTATGAATTTATCCACTAAAAAATATATTTTTGTTTACAAAACCTTGTGGTAGTTATATATTCCTATTTATATATTTGTTTATACATTTCAATGTAAAATACGAAAAGTTGTTAAATTATTAATTTTCTACCTATTGAGATTTACTAAATTTACTCGCAAAGCAAACGTTCCCGGTACAATTCCTCTGCGAAATGTACCCGCACAGTTTGTTAAAAGCCTTCAGAAAGAAAACCATTGGTTCGAAAAAACCTAAAAGATAATTTGGAAAAAAAATAGGTGTCTATTAAGGTATTATAAGTGTTTAAATATAAGTTTTTCCAATATATTAAGTTTCTCATTTTTCTCAAAATTGATTTTTTCTCGGTTTTGCTTATCGCAAAACATGACTTAAAAAATTTAAGCTCGAATTCTTGTTTATTGTTTATTATATAAATATATATCCCGGGAATAGATTGCAGTTATGCTTAGATTATTTTGAGATTTACTGGCCTTTAATTCATAAATTGCATGAACGTTGAGAAATTTTCGATGTTATTGTATCAGAGTTCCTATAACTTCAAATATATTTGACCAACACTGTAGTCTACTCCCTGAAATATAATTTAAAAACATCAAATTTACAATACAGTGATGCATGATTTATTTTGGAGTTATCGTGTTTTGCGTATTGTCTAATTTAGGACGTTTTACCTTATTTTTTCTCTATAAAATTTGAAAATATTCAAAGATTATATAACATGCATTTTTCAATCTTTTCGGTTGTTTAGTCATAAAATTATCATTAAAAATTAAAACTTCAAAAATCCCCTCTGAAGGTGTATAGATGCCATAATATATATAAATATCAGATTAACATTCGTATTTTTAATTTTTGTAAAAACTGCAAATAATTTAAAGCGTCAAGCATACAATTATGAGTAAAACATGATAAAAATGACTTTAATAAAGTGGTGCACTTGCCTGTTAATCATTCGCCCTTACAATGCCGCGGAATTTGTTTATTTTTATAGTAAAAGTACCATGTAAGCTACTTAATTACTCCTTAACACATTGTGTGCGGGTACATTTCGTAGCGGAATTGTACCGGGAGCGGGCGTTTTGAGAGTAAATGTAGTTATTCAGTTAAATCTCAAAAGATTTAAAAGTAATTTTTTAATTAACTTCTCGTATGTTGAAATATATAAATAGCAGCCATAAGGTTTTTGTAAACAAAAAATATACTTTTTAGTGGATAAATTTACAATAGTATCGTAAATATGAAAAATCAAATAGAAATAGTAGTATATAGTTTTAATTTTTTTAATTAGGTTATATATAAACATTTTTACATGATAAAAAATAAGAGCAATCAAAAAACTAATAATGCAAAAACTAATTTGTCTAAATTTTTTCAGAATCTATGTAGTAGACAAGAACATTCGGCTTCGTTTTCCTGTATATACCGTTATTTTTGTACCCACAAATGAACCATATTGTTAAACTAACCCGTACTAGTACGTGACCCACGCTCAAGTATCAATCGTCAGAAAATGTACTAGTACGTGCCCCGCATATAATGTGTTAAGACAACACAAGGAAATAAATACAAAAAGGTATAAATTATAGTAAACTTTATTCTCCCAACTTTCCTGCTTGTTTGACGATTTAGAGAAATTCTACTGAAAATAAAAGGCAGATAGTGATATAAAAGACATCTGTCAAAACATTCCATATAAAGTTAAACGATCTTCATAGAAGGAGGACTTCGTAGAGAAATATTTATAAATCCTTTCTTGTTGACTCATGAACCTAACTCCTCCGAACTTTCTTTCTCAATATGTTCGTCTTTCTTCATCTCCTCATTCAAATCCTGAAGCGCCCGAACTGACACTTTGTGGCATTCTCTGGCTTTCACCAGCTGGAAGACAGACTTCAAAGTTTTTAGCACGGTGCAGACGTACGGATAGAGAGAATTCAAGTTGTCTCTTCCTTCGATGTACGGGATGCTGGAGATCTTGACTTTGTATATGTTCTCTTTCACTTCCCCCCAAATCTCATCTTTGACAGCTTCCTGATACTCGTGAGATGCCTTCAGAAATTCTGCCCAACGAGACACTGATACTTTGGATGACCGATAAGGAATAACGTTCCATGTGAACAAGCTTTTTATGTCGATCGCAACATTCTATAAAAAAAGGAAAATATTTAAGTAGATAAAATTTAATTTACATAACTTCACTGCACAATACATAAAACGGCATAAGTCACGAGAAAGAAGTCAAAATATAAATGGTAGACCGAAAGAGATGAGTCGACTGTTTGGACTCTGATTTTAGTGAGATTAAGATAAAAAAAACTGGAGGCCCAAGGATAAGAGGAGAACAGCCTAGTTCGATCTATTAAAGAAGGCCAAATCCCACAACGGGTTGTCAAGCCAACTATGATACATTAGTTACCGCGTATGCAGTCCCTCTTTAGCACTATACTCGCTTAAACATTCATAATGATTTGTCAATTACTTTGCCTCTGTTACAGAAGTTATAAATGTTGATACTGTTGGAAATGATAACAAAAGTTAATGTTATAACGAAACTGTTGTAATGGAAACTCTCGCAGCTCTGAATGGGGTAAGTACTCCGAAGCAGCAAGGAGCATTTTATAAATGCAATATGTCTAAAAAATTTTTAATTTTAAGACTACGAGAAAGACTAATTGACTTTTATATTATGAGCTTTCTTAAATAACACTAGTTTCTTTCATGCATTCAAAGCATTTATTGGTTTCTTGAAAGTTTAAAAAAGTAAACTATACTTTAAGAGAATTGGATATTTAACACTTCATTTTTTGCTACACGAGAGCAAACTATAGCTAAACTTTGCTTAAAGATTCAGACTGAATATACATGCCAGCAAGATTCTAACCCACGAATTCAGTGTTGATGAGCAGTGCTTTACCTATTCATCTACTGTTCGACGATTCACTGATATAACGCTACTCATTTAAAACATAACAGGATCAACTCGTCAGAATTCAGTGGTCTTGAACATGAGATGATATACAGCTGCTATTTGAACTTTATTCACCCCAATATTTGACGATTAGGTATTCTCATATAGAAGCTCTGAATACTAGATCCACAGATTGTTTTCGCAGAGTACGGATGTCCCTGGCTACAAGTACATTTTGTATTTTCTACCTCAAAACTTTCTACTCTAGTTTTTTGTGTTATGAACTCACGAAACCATCATACTTTTTTTGCATGTATTTTTATAGTATTTTTGCATGTACTTTGCGTTGAACTATAATTGTAGTGTCGTCCTCAAACAAAGCGAGTGTAGTGAATGTATTGTGCGAGATGTCATTAACAAATAAATTAGAGTGTTGACAAGCTTTGATCCCTGTGGGACCCCAGCATTAATAAACCCAAGTGTAGAAGTTTAATATGGGCAATCGAATTACTTTACCCATTCAATGTGAAATGGAGGTGGAATTTCTTAGATCTTGTATATTTCATACCTTCACCTTAAGACAGCTTAAACTTTGTTTAAAACAGTAGAAGTCTAAATGTTGCATTTGAGGAAACAAAAAGACGACTTTCTGAGGTTTAATTTTAAGAAAATGTTGCAAGATACAGATTACGATTTCGAGGAATTTCCCTCAGATAGTAGCAAACATTCAAATTCAAAACGTTTTACAAAACATTTAAAATGCAAGACTACTAACAACTAGCCACGGCAATCAGGTTTTCAGCCCACAAATGTTAGCCTTTAGACTTAGCTAAATAGCTATCGCAAAAACGCTGACTAGATTTTCATCAAGCTCTTCTAGTAAGTAAATGAGATTTGATTAATAAAAATCACTTTCATGTTACTCTGTAGTTTCGGATGTTTCAGAAGTACATTAACAGTATTAATATCTTTCATACGCAATTGTAAGGATCCTTAATCTTACCGTATGGATCGGTGCGATGCACATCATGGCTCTCCAAGCCATTTCCAGGATGCGGTCGGGTACACGAGTCGCCCAAGAGATGACACTTGTTAGAATCGATAATCGATTAAAAAACATTTTTCCCAGATTCTATAATAAAATTTATTTCAATTAAAAATTCCTTTGAAATCAGTAGTATACAGCATTGTACACAATAAAATATTTTGAAATACTTCGATAATTCATGTGGTGTCGTTTAAGGGGACACATCACCTTTAATCAACTTCAAAATGAGGAATTTTTGTTATTTTTCGATTTGCCATAACTTTTTTTCTTATTTTGGAAATTACATGAAAATTATAGCATTTGTTCTCTAAATCTAGTTAATTATTTTCCTCTTTTTACTTTGTTGCTTGTAAATAAGAACTTTTTTTATATAAAAAAATGAAAGGGCTTGTTTTGAAAATTTAAAAATTTAGCTGTCACCATGCGCGCAGACTTACAGCAACACAAACTATATTTCAGCGATAATTTTTGCAATTTTATAAACAAGAAACATTAGGTATTATTCTCTACCTATTTAAAATTTAAAAGTTATCAGAAATTTTACACCAGGAGAATGAATTTTCAAAAAACCTAAAATAACGTTGTAAAATTAAATTTCAAATACAATAAATACCACAAAAAATAAAAACTTTCAAAAAAGTAGGTAGAGTTTCATTGTAGTACTATAATGTACTTACCTTGAAAATTATAGATCCATACATAAAATAGTTTTTCTTTTAGAGTGCGCGCAAGTTTGAAAAACATCATTTTGAGTAAAATGCATTTAAAGTTAAAACTTTAGATTTTTTCATCATATTTCCACTAAATCATTTTTTAAATGGTTTAAAATTGCCTATATGTATACATTGTTCCTTCTGTTTCTAATATTTTTACTTTTATATTTATTTTATATCTTTTTCTTCCTTTACAAGTCACTAACGTAAGCCTCTCAGCAGTGATTTCAGCCGAACGAATCAGCTGTTGATCACTGTGGTATGTAAATACTCTTGAATAATTATCAATTTGTTAAGACAGTTCTTGCATAAAACTGGTTCAATCTACATAACTATCATTAAATACAAAAATGCATCATTTACCACTATTTCAACAATATTTAGATCAAAAACAGAAGTTTTCAGGCATACTTTGAAAATTAAAGAGCAGATTCTGTGTATATAAATACCACTTAAAATAAAAAAAACTTTCAAAAACGTAGGTAGAGTTTCATTGTAGCACTATAATGTATTTACCTTGAAAATTATAGATCCATACATAAAATAGTTTTTCTTTTAGAGTGTGCGCAAGTTTGAAAAACATCATTTTGAGTAAAATGCATTTAAAGTTAAAACTTTATATTTTTTCATCATATTTCCACTAAATCATTTTTTAAATGGTTTAACATTGCCTATATGTATACATTGTTCCTTCTGTTTCTAATATTTTTACTTTTATATTAATTTTATATCTTTTTCTTCCTTTACAAGTCACTAACGTAAGCATCTCAGCAGTGATTTCAGCCGGTAAACTTTCTTTTAAATAATATCGTCAAGATCAAAGTAATTGGGTTATACGGAGCACGAAACGAAGTGTAAACACTTTAACCTCCGAAAGTGAAACAGATCAAAACATCAATTTAGGCCTCAAGGCATAAAGTATTCCAAACAAAAATTTAATACACTCCAGCTCCTAAGGAAGCGAGGAGGCAAGAACGATCTCAAAAAATTATGAGTAACCAACGAGTTGTCTAATTAAGGGATAATTAGATTGGAACCGTGACTGTGACCAGTACGTATGGTTTACAATACACAGCAATCAATGCAACATGAAGCTAAATTATATATATAGCTATATATATATATATATATATATATATATATATAGCTATATATATATATATAGCTATATATATATATATATAGCTATATATATATATATATATATATATATATATATATATATATAGCTATATATATATATATAGCCCTATATATATATATAGCTATATATATATAGCTATCTCTCTCTATATATAGCTATATATATATATAGCTATATATATATATATATAGCTATATATATATATATATAGCTATATATATATATATATAGCTATATATATATATATATATATAGCTATATATATATATATAGCTATATATATATATATATATATATATATATATATAGCTATATATATATATATAGCTATATATCTATATATATATATATATGTGTGTATATATATATATGTATATATATATAGCTATATATATAGCTATATATATATATAGCTATATATATAGCTATATATATATACATAGCTATATATATATATATAGCTATATATATATATATAGCTATATATATATATAGCATATATATATATATAGCTATATATATATATATATAGCTATATATATATATATAGCTATATATATATATATATATATAGCTATATATATAATATATATATATATATATATATATATATATATATATATAGCTATATATATATATATATATATATGTATATATATATGTATATATATATATAGCTATATATATATATATATATATATATATATATATATATATATATATATATATATATATATATGTATATATATATAGCTAGCTATATATATATATATAGCTATATATATATATCTATATATATAGATATATATATATATATATATATATAGATATATAGATATATATATATAGAGAGAGATATATAGATATATATATTTATATATATATATATGATATATAGATATATATATATAGATATATAGATATATATATATAGCTATATATATATATATAGCTATATATATATATAGCTATATATATATATATATAGCTATATATATATAGCTATATATATATATATATAGATATATAGATATATATATATATAGCTATATATATATATATAGCTATATATATATATAGCTATATATATATATATATAGATATATATATATATATATATATATATATATATAGCTATATATATATATATATATATAGCTATATATATATATATAGCTATATATATATATATATATATATATATATATATATATATATATATATATATATATATATATATATATAAGAAAAAAGTAAATAATATTAACAGACTGCAAGGATAGGGGGTTCAAACACGAAAGAAAAAAAATTCAAAATACGTGAAAATTTAATAATTTGTTTTGAGGGGGGTTAATTGCAGTAATTTAAGGTTGAAATCGGGTTGCAACCTCCATTTTACAGCTATAGCGAAGATGGGATTAAAAGCTTATTTTACTGGAAAATACTATTTAACCACTTATTCATACAACCCCCCCTCCCAAACTTCCACTATAAAAGGGGCTTCACATTTGACTTCAAGTTCGAATTACTGTAATTGATCTTAATCCATTTCTAAAAATAAAATATAAAGGGAGATTTTGAACGTTAATACCTGAATTTTTATCAAGGCTCTAAAGATGTGTTTTAATTTTTACTAAATATATAGGGAACGTATGTAAACTTATATGCAATTTTCATGAAACTGAGTTTTTAAATATAAAATAAATATTAAACTTATACTAAGTATGTTTTGTAATTGGAATTATTCTCTACGACCAACAATTGTGGGGGGAAAAAAGCCAGTCAAGGATTAACTATGCTCCCTTTATACTACTATAAATATCTTAAATCCAAATTATTGTGGAATAAGATAAAAATTTACTTTAAAAAGCTTTGACGATTATAGCCTGTCCTCAGAGATCAACTCATCTTAAACATAATAAAATGCCATTTGTATAAATAAAAATTTCGTGATAGAAAATTTATTGTAAATTTAAAATATAAGATGGGTATACCTATTCTTCAGGATTTTGTACTTCCGTTATAAATGGTGAATATTGATAAGCAAATGCTTTAAAATTTGTTAGATTGTTTACGAGACTGCTCTCTAAATTCTTTAACACATTGTGAACCGGTGCATTTTTAAGCGGGAGCAGGCGTTTTGAGCGTAAATTTAATTATTCAGTTAAATCTCAATAGATCGAAATTTATCTAATTTTTTAACCAACTTTTCGCATTTTATATTGAAATATATAAATATAGAAACAAATATATAAATAGACTAATATATATAATACAGAAATATACATATATATAATATCATTTTCGCAGGGTTAAATAAAAAGTTAATTTTAAATCTTGATTTTTTTAAAATCAAACTTCCCGTTCTGTGGATCCGCACCGACTGATGCAAAAATTAGTTTTTATATGCAATTTTTTCCAGAATCTGTAGTAGACAAGAACATTTTTGTACCCACAAACAAACCATGTTGTTACACTAACCAGTACTAGTACGTGACCCGAGCTCAAGTCAATCGTCAGAAAACTTACTAGTACGAGTCCTGCATACAGTGTGTCAAGAAATAAAATTCGTTTTAAGAAAGCATAAAAGTTCCATAAACCAATTTTCAACTGCCTTCAAAAAGGGACGGAAATGTATTAACCATCTGACTGCTCAATTTGTAAACCGAGATCTCTTTAAAAATTGCGTATTTTTTTTGTTGCATAGTTTAAGTATAGATATAAATTGGAGAATTTAAATACCAATTTTTTTTTTCTAGAAAAGATTTTTTATATTGACTTTCGCCATGAGAAACTAACCTCCCAGAAAAAACTAATTTCAGATGTTATCACATAAATAATTTATTTTTTAATAAATTTCAATCGTAATACAGTTAATTTCTATTTATAACATACTATCTATAATTCTATTATCTAATGTAGCTATAATTACAGTCATATAATTCTATTTATTACCTAATTAAAAGTCTAATACTGTATAAATTATTCCACTCGTTAAAAGGTGAAAAAACGGAATGTGCTTCTTAATAAAGGAAGAAAAACACACCCGCGAAAATCGCGGGATGAGCAAATTTTGCTACATTAGATTTGCCCGTGGAAATAGCGGAATAAGCAGTCAGAGGGTTAAGAGGTTAAGAAATATTTCATAATTGTCATACTATTTAGAACTATATAGAAGTCTACAGATTTTTTTTCCTCATGTAAGAATAGCAATTGAAAATAATTGAGCTTTATATCAGACAGAGATAGCAACATTTATTATTTCCCTAAAAATTTTCAAGACAATTGTTGGTTACAAACGATAAAAAATCGTCATAAATAAATCCAAAATTTAATGAGAATGCAGCGAGATTACTATCGCTAACAAAGTAACCACAAATCCACGGAATTCTAGTTCTACACGTTGCACCTTCGGGCGACAACATCTACCGATTAACAGAAAAAACAAAAATTCTGTTTTACGGCAGCATTATATGAATATTTGATTAGTTTTTAAAATACATATATTCAAGAACTGCTACTAAATTTAAAGAATAGTTAAACACGATTTATTTTAAAAGGAATACAAGTGGAATACAGAAAACGGATGTCTAAATTTTACTAGATTTCTCGGTAATAAGTATCAATTGCAAAGTAATTTGCAGTCATACTATGGACAACTTGACCGTTAAGAGCTGTTAAACATAAAGGAAACATCATCAGATTGAAGAAAAATGCCCATTTCCCAGAAGCCTTTTATTTAAAATAATCAATTTCTTAAAAATAGGAAATGAGATTAATGAAATACTAATTGTAAGCTTAATCTTCGTCAGCTCTAAATAAAAAAAATCCCAATCAAAATTTTTATAAATTACTATTTGCTTATTTTAAATGTTTTGATATTATAATAGGAATTAACTAAAAATTCAGAACGATACTAATAACATACACGTCTTATATTATAATGTTTAAACTAATTTTTTAAATATAAGGTAATCTTCAGGCCTACTAAGTAGAAAAAAAGTCGAAGAAGTTGTACATTTCTACGATAAAGTATATTTTTTGTAATTCATAAAATATAGGCGTTTAAAAAAACAATAATTACAACATTATACCTTAATAAACATGGCTGATAGCTTCAACGATATGAATGCCTTGTAACACAATGACGAATAAGTACCTGAGAAATAGACAAATTAGTAACTTCAGTTAACATTCATGGTGTTGCCATATTTACTAGAAGGAAAAACTATTGAATTCATAATATAGGCTGCTATTTTATGTGACCGAATAAAATTGAGATAAGTCCATATCTTAATGATAAATGATGTTGATTCAGAAAGTTCCTAGAAAAGCATCTAGAGTACAAAACTCCCTTATCTGTCGACTTAATACAGAGGTCAGTTTTCACTTTCAAAGTACTTTTTACATTGATTTTGACTTCCTACGTCATTAAGGTGTAGAAAGTCGAGGTAAACGCTCACTCAACCAAAATCAAATGGCAGCCATGATTTGACAGGTAATTGAATCTGTCAGCCTAATTTATTTAAAACCTTTTATCCTTTTCTCTTTCCTCCTCAGAGAATCAAGGTATGTTACAGCATCCTACAGGCGACTGATTTAGTACTATAACAATGACGGTGATTTACCGGGAGTATAACCATGCTAAAATAGGGATTAGAACCCACGGACTTCGGTACAAAAGGTAGCGTCTTTCCGATTTTCCCACATTCCCTTTAATCAGGAAGGAATGATATGGAAGAAATTGATTATAATCAAAGGTTAAGACTCCGTAAACCTAGGGGCTTACTCTGGACGTTGCGGTTCGTTTCGCACCTTCGTTGTTACGTCACTTTGATGTCAGTTTGATCATTTGCTCACGTAATGTCCGCAAGCTGACTTCAAAATGACGTCACAACGAAGGTGCGAAACGAACCGCAACGTCCAGAGTAAGGGCCCAAATCTCATCTTTAAATTCAAAAATCTAAAGTACTGCAGGCGTCCGGTAGTCGAGCGTTACCCTATGTAATCAAAATTCTGAGGTTCGAAACCCACTGCTGGTGTGGCTGTTAGAAGCCATTTGGAATCGACTGTAAGCAGTAGGTCATTGTCTTGTATGGCAAAACGTTGACTGCAAAGCTTGTAACTAACAAACCAACCAAGGATACAAAATTCAACTTTCAAAATCCCTACCCAATGTTAATCTTACATCTGTAATAACTTTAGGTTTCTAAAATTTGTTGGTGGGGTTTCGGTTCATTTCACTTTCCAAATCGTTCCAAGTCTTTCCAACTGCAACTCAAGATAATTTACTTAGATTTCTGAATACTAAATCTATTACTTTCTATTCTTTTCTGAAATTTGAATACTGATACAGATGTGCGAAAACCTAACAACGCTTGTTATTGTCTTGTCGCTAGATATGCAAGTGCACAAGATTATTACAAATATTTGGATGATAGTGACACCCAGTTCAGAAATATGAATGCTTTACAATGCTTTTCAATGCGATACAACACCTCCTTCAAAGAATTTTAGAAAAAACTACTGGACCTTTTTTAATTATTTTTTCACTTTAAGCTGTAGGAATATGTGTTTTGCAGGATCTAAAAAGTCAAAATGCCATTTAGGACTGAATTTTGTTGCCCTGAAATACACTTAAATTAGAATAGACCTTGTCTACAACTCTATTTCCACACTTACCACCCTTACCACTTTTACCACTTACAGCAAGAAGAGGGTATTACAGTAGACGACCGACAGATGATTCCCTTTGTCATTGCTTGGAAATATCATGAACGTTTTTATTGGGGCTTATACCTCTTCTTTCCATGTAAATTCCGTGTAAAATTTCATGTAATACACACATATTTTTTGTTACAATATACTTATGTAAAACTTAAACCCTTGACTAGTTATTTGATCTTAGGAGTTAATTTCTCATTATATTAAAAGTTAACATTTTACCCGAGAGTTGAATTCTGCAAAAGCGATTAAGGCCCAGTCTCACCAATGTCGTTTAACGGCTAACCGCGATTAACCTCTGTTTAAATGGAGAATTGCGTCCACCATTGGTTGGCTCGGTGGGTTAATCGCGATTAGCCGTTAAACAACTTTGGTGAGACCGACTCTCAATGTTTTTAAAGAAACGTTAATTAATCGGCATGTCACTCAACTAAGGCATTTATAGAAGCTTTAATGTACTAGATTCCCCTGTCTCACCAAAGGACATTCGACAGATGCCATAAGTTTCTACACCGCCAAGTAGTCCTTATAACTCATTACTTCGATCTTGACTTTTTAAATCATAATAAGAAGTCGAGGTAAACTCCCACTCTACCAAAAGTACTGATCCTGATCTTTTTTAGAGCCGGTCTCACCAAAGTCGTTTAACCTATGGCGCCAACCAATGGTGGGAAGCAATTCTACGTTAAAACAGAGATTAATTGTGATTAACCGTTAAATGTCTTTGGTTAGACCGGCCCTAACTCGCTATCAAAAATCAAGATACCTCTAACTTTAACTGTGTAATGTGTGACGAATGTTGTGTCTCGGCCATTTGCTTGAGATAGGATTCAATTATTAGCAACTGTTTCTTATGTAGCCTTACTGTAAAAGATTCTTCAAACAGGGAAATTATTAGTTTTCTGAAGTTTGCAGTAAGTTCAGGAGAAATCATTTTCCCCTATTAATGTAATTAAATCAATGCTATATATTCAACGTAACAAGAATTCATGAAAAAGTTTCATTTCACTTGTTTGATATAGATCATAACTGTTTTCCCTAAAAGGGGCGTATGCTCTATTTATCCATTGTCGTAACTAAATGTTTAAATATGTGAAGGTCAAGATTTGATGATGAGAATAGGGATGTACTGCCTCTATTATTTCTTTGCATCAAGTGGTGTGATTATTTCATTAAGTTATGAACATCTTTTATTGTTGAATATCGAAATCCATCTCATGTGGTGCAATTAACTTTCACAGCAAACACGAGTATTTCAGGTGCCATGCTCGTAAAAGAAACGAATAATTGTATTTTTTAATGACACGCATCACTTTTAAAAAACTTGAAATGGAACATATTTTTTTTACTTTTTGCCTTTTTATATCTTTAATTTTTATTATAAATACATTGGATTTTGAGCATTTGTTCTCTATTTTTAATTAGTTTTACTTAATTTACTTTAAAAATAATTTGTTTAAAAAAATTTTAATTTTCCTGACACACTGTGCACAGACTTATAGCAACAATACAAAGTGATTTTCGTTAATAATTTTTGCATTTTGGTAATCAATAATTACTAGGTATAATTCTTTACCTATTATAAATTCTTAAAAAAACTCAAAAATATTACAACAGGGGATTAATCTCTTAAAGCTAAAATAATTAAAAATTCCATTTCAAATGCTATAAATGCTAAATGTAATAAACAGCAACTGTTAAAACACGTAGAGTTTCATCGTGGATTTATAATGTATTTACTGGGAAAATTTGAAACCAATATGTGTGATAGTTTATTTACCACTCAAGTTGAAATCTGTTATTGTACGGATGTCCTTGGACAAAAAATATTGTTTTCTAACCGTAAGCTTTTCACTCTTCAATTCAGTTAGTTATTGTGTTATGGGCTCACGAATCCACCTTCCTATCTCCTTCTTTCATCTTTTAGTTAGAAATTCGTCATCTAATCTTAATTCAATCATTGGGAAAATGGCGCATCCAGGCTTATTCCCTTTTCTTCGCTTGTACTTCGAAATCTGATTTGTATTTGTTTTCTAACTTTTGATGTTCAATTTTATAATATTTAATTCTTATTATAAATTTTTCAATTTTTTAGTTTCTCTTTTACATTTTAATCTTTCATTTTTAATTAAACTTTGCTGATTATCGTGTTAATTTTGTGCCTTTCTAAATTTTCTTCCTATTTATTTAGTTTTAAATGTTTTTTTTTCTATTAGATTCAGGCATCTTTCTTTTTTAACGCTTCATCAAAATTGGTTTTTTCAAAATTGTTTCAAAATTGTGTTGTTGTATTCAGTTTTTCGTCATGTTTGGCGCAGTTTGTCCCAAGAGGAATTAGCGCCACTAAATTTCAAACAAACAACCAACCAACCATCTTTTAGTTGTTTTTATGCTCTGCTCGTTGTCAATTTCTCTGCTTACTGTAAGAAATCTCTGGATTAGAGGGCTCGGCCCAGGAAGTCCAGTTACACTATTGTCTTGTATGCAAGTTGAAAAAAACACCATATTCGGCCATAAAAACTGTATTTAAAGTTTTTATGGTTTCCTTAAAAGCCATGGTATTAAATGCAAAGATTATATTGTTTTTGAATATAGAATTTTCAATTTTTTGATTACAGTTGTATTCAGAGACATTTATTTCATTGTATATCATTTAATCAAGTCCTATTTTTACTGTTTTTAATGCTTTAATTTCTTCTTTCTCAAACACTAGGCCAACGTTACATTATTTTCACACCCAGTCAACGAAAATGGGGGGGGATAGGGCATAATGCAGTAAGATGAAATATTTCAAACGTCCAGCATCTAACTTTCTGTATTTTTTAGTTAAACATTGAAATGAATTTCCTCGAATGGGTACCGGTTTCTGTGGAAGCTTTTGTTACAAACTTCCGATCACGTTATAACTGGAGATCTGTATGGAACATTTTTCGGGTAAGCTATTTTTCTCCCTTGCTCTTAATCAGTTTGAATTAAATTCGCTATCTAGATACTATTCTAGGTATTAAAAATGACTGAAAAAATGTTGACTCAAGTAGTTTAAATATTTCTTAACACCTAGTTTTTCCTAAGGTTTCTCAATAAGTATGCAAGTCAAGTAGTTTAGGTTGTTAGGAGCTTCTTGACTGTTAATCGAATAACCAGTTGTAAATGATGTTTGAGTCCTTAACCTCTTGCCTTATGACTCGAGTGACGATTGTGTGTGCCACTTTCGCTGAAAGCTTTCCTCGTGCATCGTGACCAGAAGCAGTTTCATGATTGACTAAACTGTGAGCAAACCAGTGGACATTAATAGTACTGCATTTACTATTTAATAAATCCACAGAAATTGATAATTATATTTCATTTCATTTTAATTAAAAAAAATTATTAATGTTTTTATTTCACATATTTCTATGTTTTTGATTATATAACAAAAGTAAAAATTTTCAGTCGTTTAAATATTTTCTATGTGGAATTTATTGCTTGAATAACCTATAAGTGAATAATGTTTAATATTAGTCCAAATTTTGTAAACAGAAGGAATCATCATGTGCAAAGAACTTTTCACTTTTGGCCGGAAAGAATCATCACGTGATACGAGGTTCTCAATTTAGGCACAGCAGTACGATCACGTCTCCCATACGTTGTTTTAAGGCAAAGGGTTAATGATGTGCTTCTTAAATCGAGGAGAATTAAACATATGTGAAAAAAATCTTGCGGTAAAATCATGAAGCAAATACAATGAAATTATTTACAAGCCCTTTCCTTAGTAATTTAAAACATTAAAGAAAATTTATAAAAGCGAAAGATAGACATAAGAAAAACTTCTTGGTTAACTATAACACTGTACTTCAATTATTAAAAAATTCCTTACGATAAATTATACTAATAAAGAAATGGAAATCGAATAATTACAGGTATTTACAGTTACATTAAAATTAATACACAACGAGACAATAATTAGGGTAATAAAAAATTTAAAAATATTTGAAAATTAAAATTATACTAACTACCGAACATTATATGAATCGAGGAGTAGTAAGATTCGTATGTTTCGTAGTTGTTAGTATAAGCAATGGAATTCTTAAAAATACATCAAGCGAATATTTTTATAATTCTTAGTGGCAATAGCCAGAAATTATATTCAATAAGACATTGATTTTGTGAATAATACTTCAATAAACTACGGTTTTTTTTGTGTATGTATACTCCTAATGAGTATCAAATATACAATGTGATAAAATATCAATATTTAAAAAAATGATATTGAACAAATTTATCCTTGAATGAGTAATGTATAACTACACAATGAATTTAATAGCAAAATTATAATGAATAATATATAAAATATATAAATATAATATATATAACTAGACATGGTATTAAATTCTAATTTTTAAATAAAGTATAACTAAAAAAAAAAAAAAAAAGGTATTTTAAAGAAAAAAAATGTTCAAATTCTACCTGTATATTATAACTATGCTCTTTTGTAATCGCTTAAAAATTTATAATTCCTATTTGCAACAATATTGTATGAATGAAAGTGCTAGTAAATCTCTTCTTACAAGTCAAATCCAATTTCACCTATTTTAACTCAACGTCACTGTTCACACACATGGACCATTTTCTTTCGTAACGGTCAGAATTTTTCATAATTTGCCTACGGTTGATTAGTGGTAAAGTTTGTTCCTCTAAGCACTAAATAAAAACCTCAAAAATGAATAATTCGAAAAAAAGTGTTAGCTCTAATTTTGTCTCTTTGCTAGTATGCCTGGCTATCAGGAATTCGAATTTCTTCATTTTCCCTTTTCAAGGCCATTTTTTCCTAGTGATGGAATATTATAATACATTTTTAATCGAGATTGGTTTTATAAAGTCTGATTTAGATAAGTTAATTTGATTTTAGCTTCCTTTTTTTGTGGGAAGCATGCTTTCCGCATATATTTTCTAGATATTCAATGACCAGGTTATCGTTGGCCGTATTGTGTATACTGCACAGAGTAGCCCCATTTACATGTGCTAAAAAGCAGCGTAAATGCAGGGTAGATCCGTGAATTGTACTCCCCTTTCAAGAATTATCCCTCGATAGCGAAAAAAATTGAAAGGTAGAAAGAATCCAGCTTTCTACCCGGGTAATTGCAGAGTTTACTCTTTTCCCATCATCTTTTGCACTTGTAGACTATTTATTTCAAAATGACCGACTCCGCTGCTGCTAAAGCCGAACGATGGTCAATTGGTTAGGGTGCTGACCTTCGGTACCGAAGTTCGTGGGTTCGAATCCCACAGTGGCATGGATGTTCCTAGACGTTCGGAATCGGCTTTAAGCTGTAGGTCCCGGTCTCATTAACCCTCACGTTGCAAAAAGTAGACCGTTGCACTCCCAACCAAACCAAACTAAACCGCTGCTGCTAAAGGTATTATAAAAATTGAGTTCTGGTCCGAAATGGAAACTTCAGAATAAGTGGTATGTACCACCAGCAAAAAATGAATGAATATAAGTGTCTGTTTGGGGTACCTCAGACTTATATGTCGCATTTTATAAACAGTAGCTAGTCAGCACGGAAGTAGTTTAAGCACGGAATGATTGGATTGCTTCCCGTATGATCACGTGACTTCTGGCGACGATCCCGGCGAAAAGGAGGGTAAAAATAATTGACTATGTAAACGGGTTTCTCCGACCCTCCAAGCATAATCCCTTTACCCGGATAAAATGAGGGGTACTTGACTGGCAAATGTAAACGGTTCTAGTGAGCTGGAAGCAGCTCTTAACGAGTTACTCATGAAAGTCTATAGGAATACATGAAATGATTGACGACCCAAAATCATCATTGAAGATAAAAGGGTTAATAATATCTGTACTTAACCCTAAAATGCTATCTCATTTTCATCGAGCTGTATTATCACATCTGAAAGATAATTTCTTCAAAATTTGTTTTACAGCATAGAAAGGCGAGTAATACAAATGCGTTCCTTTTAAGATTCATTGCACATCGAGGTTGTTTTCAGCTTTTAAGAGTTATTGTTTAACGAAACGTCTCTGGGAAGTGAGGACCACTTTTCTCTGTGCACATGCACGCACAAAAGGAAAACACGATTTGTAAATGTCGTTTCAATTCTATTGGTCCTCTAGTGGCCATTTGAATCGCCCCAGAATGACAACTACTCACTTCTTCTCTGGTCGTCGCAGTGTAAGGATGTCCCTGTCCGCAAAAATATTTGTTTCTCTATCCCTAAACTTTCTACTCTCTAGTTCTTGTTTTATGAACTCACGAATCCACCTCCTAATCCCCTTCTTTCATCTTTTAGCTGTTTTATTTTCTGCTTGCTGTCATTTTTCTGCTTTCTGTTAGAAATCTCTGGATTAGAAGGCTCGGCCCAGGCAATCCAGTTGTACCATCGCCTTGCATGCCTTGTAAATGTTGTTCTTATTTCAAAACTAGCAAGTGTGCCCGTGCTTCTCTACGATGAACTTAATGTATTACTTTTAAACAAAGATCTTTTTTTTCGTGCATAACTCTAAATTCGTCATTGTACAGTTCGAGTCAGACATATTTATATATTTCTATTATAAGCGTATTATAACAATATTCATTTTATATACTACTGTACGTTGATTAGCAACGTTAATGGATCTTGACATATTAGGTGATAGAATAGGAAGCAAAGGTTTTGACAACAACAGTTCTAATTTTTTTGGTATTAATGTTGTCCAAAATTAAGGAAATTTATGACAAACCACATAGTTTAGTATGAAATAGAAACACACAATCATATCGACAACCATATGAATATGGAGATACGTATATAAAATGATAGGTTTTGTTTACCCTATGAGAATCGCTGAAATTTGTACTTTTTGTTGTTAGAATATTGATAAACATTTCATTGTAACGTAAAAAATTAACCAAGAATTAAATTTAAAATTAGTTCTTATATAAAAATGCTATAATTTGCGTCACACAGAAATGAAAGTGAATCACTTTATATCTAAATTTCCAGGTCAAATCGAATGGATACCACGCAGACGATATTTAAATAATATAAAATAAGAAATGAATAAATGAGATATTTGAAGGAATGACGTCATAATGATAAAAAAATATATAGTTTTCATCTATTATGTGATAAATTGAAAATTTTAATCTCCTGCTTTTAGCCTGCGCTTAAAACAACTACATAGAATTAACGGAATGACGTCAAATTGCTAGAAATATTGCTCCTTTCACTTAGTTGTGATGCGATAAGTTAATAAGTTAATAGTTTGCGTTTAACCTGGGAAAATAATGCTTGGAATAATGACATGAAAAGCTCGAAAAAGGGGGAAGGAATGAATTTCGAACGTTTAAAATTTACAAAAACCTTCCTAGGGATATACCTAATAATTTCCCAAATTTTCACGCCGGTTGAATGTACGGTTTTTGAGTTTATCAAGTAGACAGACACAAATTCATTTATATAGATATATAGATTATCAAAATGCAAAATCTCATTTTTGAAAGCAGCCCGCGAGCTGTACTATATAAGTGTAAGTTGTTCATCCTTAAATTATATCAATAAGGGACTTTTGCTTTGTTTTTTTATCAGCAAAGGATCGAAGACTTATATTCCAGACTGGTGGTGAATTTGATATTCGGAATATATGGGTATTTCTTAAGCTTCATCCATCTACTGATCGAAATAAAAGAAACTATCCGAACGGCTATAAGGGTAAGTACGATAGTGGTTACTTTTCAATTTTACTTTCTATTAAGCAAATGCACAACCATTAGTCAAGCTAATGGACGTGGTAAATTATTTTAATAAAAACTTACAAATTATGTCTGCTAGAGTTAAAATAATATTAGTGGTCACATCAGGGATCACGAGACCTGTGGAGGTCATCGGTGAAGTTATTTGAATATTGACAAACTATACGTAATGAATTCAGAGATGATATAAATGGAAAAAATTAATAAAATATTGATACATAAAAGCGAAATTTAAAGAATAAAAATTATTTTAAATAAATTCTCACAGCAAAGAGATTACATGTATGCATATATATATAACATGTTGAAAATTGGCGCATGTAGTATAGAAAATCGGAGAATTAAGCATCATTAAGCCGTGGTTCCAATACTGTGCAAGTACATATTTATAACTCTGATTGTCTGTCTGTTAGTAAATTATCATATTCGTCAACAATCGAGAGCATTCGAGTTTTATTCAATACTTCTGTTAATATTTTTATCTTTAAAAGGGGATTTAAGCATTTAAGTGAAATATTTTAATACCCAGACTGAAGGGTGGGTGCGAAGCAGCTAATAAAATAGTAAAATCTGTTATATGTTTGAATAAATTATCTGACTTAAACTAGTCTTTAAACTTAATTCTAAGTTCTAATTACTAAGTTCTAATTACACAATACGGCTCTTACTTAGAATTAATTCTAAGTAAGAGCCGTAGAAACTATGTAATGCCCAAATGTGTTTAACCCTAGAAAGATAACCGTATTTTTATAATAAAGATAATTATATTTCAACCTGATGTTATGCTTGAGCCAATATATTTTCGATTGTGTAAATACGGTTTGTGTAAGTGATAATTTATCGCTATAAATGTCATTGTGTTATGGATAAATGAGGAATCCAAATTAGAGGTAAATGAGGATTTCAAATTCGATTACATCAGTTTGACCTAAGTTATCTATATTTGTTAAGGTATCGTCTAAAAAACTTTTTTCTTTAAACGTAGAAACTAGTTCCTGTTTTTACATTTTTAGATTTATTTTTTTATATTATCATAGGAATTGCACTTATAAAAACTTCTCCAGGACTAAATTTTTAAAAATTTCTAATGAATGAAGAAAATTTAGTAAAACTCAGATTTTTCAAAAGGTCTAATTTTTTAGTAAATTACATTATGTCAATATTTTTTGATGCAACACATTTCTTAAACACTGGACTAGTGAATCACCTAAAATCTTTGCTTAATTTACATTTGTTAAAAAGTTTTGGTCCTTCAAAATCATACACATTGAATTTTTAACGAATTTGCATTACCTTTATATCTAACAATGAGTGTAACATCGTTAAAAATTAAAAATTTAAAGCTTTTAGGTCATTCACTAGTAAATACTAAGAAAAGCATTCATGATAATTTTTAACAAAATATTTTAAGAACTTTTTGAGAAATCCCATTTTGAGTTTCAACATTTTATTAAAAATACCGTTCTGAGAAAAACTCATTTGAAGTTTATGAAAGCAACTTTAACGATTAAAAAATTAAAATACATGTTTAAAATTCCCCACACTTTCTTGCTTCAAAACTTTCTAATTGCCAAGTTGCTAATTATTAAAAATACTAGTAAAATGTTTAATCTTCACTAAAATTTAAAGTTTTGTCCAAAAAATGCTCTTAGGCTTTAAATTCACAACTTCCGGTTCCGAAGTCGCTACTTCCGTTTTGATTTGACAGCTGTCACTGATGTTTAAACAGCTCCAACTTTTCTTTAAAATGCCGTAGAGACAAAACGAAACAGATTTAGAAACCTAAAATATTGAAATATTACAATGGAGGAATAAAAAGAAATGATTTTTTGGCAAAAAAAGACGTTTTCAAAGTAGACCTTAAGAGCAAAAACTTGTAGAAGCTATGTAATCTCAAATGTGTTTAACCCTAGAAAGATAACCGAATTTTTATACTAATAAATTAAAAATAATTATACTTCAACCTGACGTGTATATGTTTGAGCCAATATATTTATGATTGTGTAAATACTGTTTGTGTGAGTGATAATGTATCGCTATAAATATCATTGGGATTATAGATAAATGAGGATTTCAAAATCGATTACATCAGTTCGACGTAAGTTATCTTTGTTAACCACTTCCGGTAAAATGACGAGTCTAGCTCGTCATTAGTTTTTCATTCCATACCGCACAATGACGAGCTACATTCGTCATGCGATTAAAGTTACTGTTAAATATGATAATTTAGTTTAAAATTTCTAGTGTACTGAATTTGGCAACACTTTTATCACTTGTGAAAATCACAAGTCACTATTGCATATTGTTTACTTGGTACAAGTCATTGCCAAATTAATGAGTCAGAATAAAAGAAAACCTACTAAGAAATGCCGTGTGTGTTACAAGAATCAAATTAAAAGTGAGACTACTTGGCGGTGTAAACAATTAAGAATTCCTTTGCACTTTGTTTTGAAAAGTACCACTAGCTTGAAGACTATTATCTGTATACCTTATTAATGTTTTGCTTTGATATTTTCTTAATTTTACTGTTTCTGATATTATTTAACACTAAGTAAAAAGTGGATTTTAATTAAGAATATGTAAGAATTGTAAAATGAAACAAGTTTTTTAAATAAAAATTAAATGGTTATTTCATGCACAGTTTTTCATTATTAAATCATACCGGAAGGGGTTAAGCAGATTTTTCTTTAAGTCGTCAGCAACAATGCATGTAAATCATGAGACGAACTTATATTTTTGTACAATTTCAGAGGCTGGCGCTCGTGATTCGGAGCGTGTGGCACATAGAATCCTTTGAAGAATTACTTCGCCTCAAGTACGAGTACCTGGTTGTTAGGAGTCAACATACTTTGCAACGCGAATTACTCAGGCTCGATGAGTTCGAAAACAGTCTGAACTTCATGCTGGCGAGTGCCTCACGCGTTTGCTTGAGAGAGGTCAACAGTATATCAGATTTGTACGCTCACGTCTGCGATTTGTTCACGTTTATTTGGCAGATTTGTCGTTTCCTAAAATGCGCCGTTCTTTACATCCGGGCTAAGAGGATAAACCGGAGGACCGAAAGAAGGGTCGTAATGGTGCATAACCTGCGAAACCAAGCTAGGAATTACGATGACGACGAGTGGATAATTTTCCGTTAATGCATTGACAGAATTAAGCAGAAAAATGGCATGAAATTACTAGTCACTTTTTTTATCATGTTCTCCCAGAATTCAAAAGTTAATATTTTAAGCCAATTTTACCATTTTTGCGTAGTTTTTACTTTTAGAAATAAATTTTATAATCTAAAGTAACAAGAAAATGTATCAGTTGCGAAATATTTAAGTTTCATAAAGTTTTGTGTGCAGATTTCTTATATTTTTTGTTCATTGAATTACTTTTAAGGATAATTTTAGATAATTTTTGTTTTTAAATGATCTTTTATTCGGAATTAATGAGGAAAAACAATGGAAACTAAAAAAAACTTTAAGTACGACACCCACTTGAATAGGAATTGCCTTTTAGTTGGACTTTCTGATATTTTTATCCATTTAGTAATAGATCAAGATAAAGTTCTAAATTTAAACAATGATTGTTCAATATAATGGGCAAGTAATTTAATTTAGATTTTAAAAAATCAAAATTTGCCAATGCATTTATTTATATAAATACCAAAAAGTACCATTAGCATTTTTATAAATTTTGTTCTTAAAGCTTTTCTTATAGTTTCAGCATTATAAAGATATTTTGCAATATAGAAAATTATAAAGTTTTGTATATTACAATAAAATTGAATCTAATATTGTTAGTTACAAATTAAAGGGATTTTAATGATTGATAATTTTTCCCCAAATCCAAAGTTACTCGAGAACTCGCAATCAACCAAAAGGAAATTTTAGACAGATGAGTTACTCTTTTATAATTTTTATACAACAGTTCAGTTAATTCATTTATTTTACTTCGGTAACACCATTGTATAAATTTCATCAGACTGCTAAAGCATTTCGTGATCAGTTGATTAATAAGCTGCAATATTCAAAGAGGTCAACAACTTAACAGGAGTTAAAGATAAATGATTTTCAAGCATTTGTTGTTTAACTACTTTTCTAAAATAGTTTGTCACAAAAAGTAATAAAAACTATTTTTTTTCTATAAGGCTTGTACTTATTTATATTCGAAAGAGAAATATCAGAAAATACAAGGGTTGGAACTTTAATAGTGGCAACGCTGTTGTAAAAACGCTACGCAACAGAACCAAAGAATGTCGCGTATACCACAAGTGAATTACATACCTACCTTACCTCTCAGCAAAAGGACTCGTCCTTCCTACTTCATACCAGTGCGGAGTGACGCGAACTGATCCTTGTAGTAGCTTGGGGTTTAAAGTGTTGTCAGGAAGTTTTCAAAATAAGAACAACGAAAATGGATAAAAATTCAATGTGCCAGAGATCGTACAGCAAGACAATATCATCTAGGGCAGAGGTGTCCAACCCAAATCGGTTAGGTGGGCCAAAAAATTTACTGAACTAAGGTGGGCCTCACATATAAAAATAAAACAACAAATTATTCAAAACATTTTAATATCGTGCAATATTCAAAATATGCATTTTTACAGTGCCAGCTGCCACTGTACATAAAAATTGTGTTATACATATATCATAACTACAACGACAATAAACATTAACTATACTGTATTTATAATCACCCCCAACATCTTACCTTCCTCCCTAACCATGAGAGTTAAAATATTATATTTATACTATAAATATATATTGTAGTTTATTCACAAGCACCACCACATGTATTATTTTAAAATTAATGTGAGAGTTTTTGTATTTTACTAGAGATTTTAATATCAACGGATAATGTAGTCGACACGTATCGTAGCTGATTGGTCATGTTTTTATCAAGCAACCTGCTGCAACACTTTGCTTTTAATAGGTTTAATTTGGAAAAAATGATTTGCAGCTATAAGTATTTCCAAATGCTGATATAATGCACATTGCCAATCGTCTTAAATTTGGAAATTTATCTTCGGTATGAATTTATTTATCCATTACAATTAATGATAACTTCACAATATCCATAAATATAATTTATAACTTTCTTTCCATACAACTTCCACTGACTGGTCGAACAGTACGTGAGCGTAACGCGAGTCAGCTGGTTGTATAAGTAATGGCCGATTGACAGAATATTCTAGAACACTCAAATTTCAACGTAACGTGTGCAACCCTACTCAAAGACCGAGTTTACGTTGGTTGCTATCAAATCTTAACGTACCTAATATGCGTTATTTATTATTGCAAACATTAACAGCTAAATTCTATGTTTCAACTGTATATAGTTGTGGCTGGTTCGAAGAGTGCAAAATTTTAAAAACAAAACAATAACAAAACTTTATTTAGCTAATGAATATAGCCCTACGCGGCAGATGCGTCCTCACTTGACGCTCTCTACACAGACTCTCCCTTATTCAACATACATCGCGCCGCTGCATGCAGCGCCATCTATTTACAATATTAACATTTACATTACAATATTAGCATTTTAAAACGAAAATAAAATCCAAACACTACAATAGTAAAATGGCTAAAAACTATAGACAGTTGAAAACTTCAATTGGGCCGCAAAAAGTTTTTAAATGGGCCGCTTGCGGCTCATGGGCCGCGGATTGGGTTTGTCTGACCTAGGGCTTCAAGAGGCTTTCGGGGAATCTGCGTTGCCTTACAGAATTGTAGCAGACGCCCAAATGTGGCAGACATGCATCGGCGAGATAGTGCTCTAGTGTCAGCGGTGAAGAAGTGCATGCTGTTGCCGCACTAATGGATAGTGATCGATGCCAAACGATTCGACCCGAAATACAAGATTTGAGCATACGACTGTGCCCCAGATCTAAGCCCTTGTGACTTTGTCTTAAACCGTATGATGAAGAAACTACTTTGTGGCATTCGCTTCGGAATTGTTCCAGAAATTATTGCGGCAATACACCGGTCCATTCGAACTATCAAGAAAACTGGGTCTGCTACAGGTGTTCTGAGACTTCCACATTGTTGGAAACTGGTTATACACAATGCTGGCTATTATATTGAAGGACTGTAAAACATGGTGACATGAATCACTTTTGTATTCCATGTAAATAAATAGTTGCCACTATTAAAGTTCCAACCCTCTTATATAGCAGTTTCCACTGTAATCCTAAAAGGCCGAGGTAAATATACTTAGCACCAATGTCACTATTTTTAAATGTCTATGGTAAGCCATTTTACCACCGCTCATGATATCTGCCATTTATTTATGACTTAAGAAAGGACAAAGAAAGCTAATAAAAGTCTGATTTATAAGGTTAATTTTGAAGAATAGAAGTAAACATTAGAAAGATTTTTTAACACAACCCTTCGTTCATTTGATTCTTTTGATTATTGATAACTTCAGAAATAACAAAGAAAACTGAAGTTTTTACCTCATGACAGATTTTTAACACATAAGGCAAGTTTTGTTATAAGAAGGAAAAGCAAAATAAGGAAGCTAATTTCTACTGCCCATAATCCTTGATTAATTTTCGTTTATTCGATACAAATTCTTTTTTAGATACAAGTATTTTTAAAAATAAACTATCAATACTACGTGATAAAACACAAAGAAATAAGGAGCATAAAATATCCTACATTTTAATAGCACCCGGTGGTAAGCGCTAAAAAGAAGTTAAAACCAAATCAACAGAATCTAATCTAGCGAATTTATTTAATCTCAATTCAAAAGCTTATTTAAATATCATTTTTAGGGGGGGAGGGGCTTTTAAGGATAATGGGGGCAATGACCGAATATGTGGAAAACTTTCTTTCAGTACTGGGATTTCTGGAGACAAATACCACAGCTGACATGGATGTTCATAAATAGTCTTTGCCGTACGATAGCCGTTTGGTTAGTGTGCTGACCTTCAGTACCGGAGTTTGTGGGTTCGAGTCCCACAGTGGCATGGATGTTCGTAGCCGTTCGGAATCGGCTTTAAGCAGTAGGTACCGGTCTCATTAGCCCTCGTGTTGCCAAAAGTAGACCGTAGTGCTCCAAATCAAAACCAAAATCAAGCATAGTCTTTAAGCGGCAGATAGTGGTCCAATCAGCCCTCTTTTGTCAAAACGAGTGTAGAGCTTCCAATCAACTAGTAACAATATGAAAGAGTAAACCATTCATTATTCTTATAAAACTAACATATAGCCCGTCATATGACGGGATCAGTAAAATTTTTAATTTTCTAGAATTGTAAAGTACCCTATAAGACAGGTTAAAAAAAATGGTTTGTTTTTTTGGCTGAGAATTATCTGGTACACGTTCAATAATTTATCTTTACTGACTGCATTTTATTAGATGCTAACTTTAATTTATTTTGTCATATTACGAAATAGAATGGACAACAGAGGTTTTAATATTGACAGTGATTATTTGGCGGTATATATGAATGATGTCCAAAATTCAGCGAATCGATTTCCAACCGCGTGGTTATGTATAAAAAACAAACACACAAACGAACAAACTTCTTAATTTTCAAATATATATAAATTAAAAGTTTTATTTATATTTATTAGTCCGTGAAATAGACTCCTAGACTTTTAGGAAAAGAATTTGTTGTTAATACCGGTGATAAAATTTTCATTGCAACCAAAATTAATCAATGATTAAATTTAAAATTACCACATATGTACCTAATCTATTATTTAATACAAATATAAAAGAAAATTATTTACGTAATATCTAAGTTCAGTGATAAAATGAATGAAAATAATGCAGACGATATTTAAATAATTTAAAATAAGAAATGATTAAATGAAATAACGTCGTAATGTTAGAAACAATTGTTACTTTTACCCATGTAATAAATTGATAGATTTAATGTTCTGCTCTTAACCAGGGAAAACAGAGCTTGAAATACTGGCATTAAAAACTCGAAAAGAGGGGAAGGAGTGGATTTCGAACGTTTTCGAACTCTCCTTGAATTTTGCTAACCATAACTCATCAAAAATACAATATGGATGCCTCTATCCATTCCAAGTACAACAGCTTCATAAATTCGAGGACAGATGGACAGACAACTTGGCTATTATAGAGCAATATGTCGCAACGTCACGAACTACTGTAATGACCTGCCCATTCATTTTCATTCATTCCGTTTGAAACTATAGCCAGAATTGTCATAAGTTGAGATGTGACCGGCTGCGTGAAATCACCTTATTATATAGCGGAAAATTTACTTTTAACAGTTAGACATCTTGAATGTTAACAGAATGATTAACACGTTGACTGCCATAGGGGTCATCGGTGACCTTCACCCGATTTGGCTACAGCGCCGTGGGGGCGACCGGCGATGCAACAAATTTTAAAAGCACATAACACGTTGACCCCCACCACAAAAATTGCTTCAAGCAGAATTATATAACTCATTTTATCTGCTGAAAATAATATTGCAACATAATATGCATAATATTGGCCCTTACTCTGGACGTTGCGGTTCGATTCGAACCTCCGTTATGACATCATTATAACGTCAGCTTCCGGACATTAAATGAGAAAATGATCAAGCTGACGTCAAAGTGACGTCATAACGAACGTCCGACCTGACCCGCAACGTCCAGAGTAAGCCCCTATATAATTATATAATTTCAGCATAACGAAAAGTTCACGTCGGCGCCTTGGGCAAACTATCAAAAATGCGTCTGACAGTCGACTTGTTAACCGAGTGATTTATGAAATTTTCTACACATAAACATTGAAGTACAATTTAATCACACTAAAATTGTTTTAAAGCACGAATATTTTAAATTCAATATTCAGAAATGTTCTGACTAACTTCTAAAGCTGTTCTTGTAACGCAATTTTTCATAGACTCCTGCAAAATATTTAACTAATATTTCTAATTTGCATTAAACTTTTATTAAATTATATTTATTAAACTTTTCTCATATATGATAGCAAATAAATTTCTTATCACGAAGTTTTCGTTTTTTTTTTTTAAAGATATCTTATTATATTTTTAAATGACACCTCCTCACTAATTACTTGATGTCATATTTAAAGGTGTTTAAATTTCATATTTTGTTTTACTTCCAGGTGTCTATAATAGCTTCTATGTTAGGTATTTACTAATATATAGTCATCAGAAATATCCGGAAGTTAATGGGTTAAATTTTACCTGCTAAATATGTAGTCCTGATAAATTTCAATCGATATCTTTGACATTGTTTTGTGCATAACAGTTGAATTTTATGTCAATGTCATTGTAGTAATTTCATTTTCCTCGTGATATCTTGTTAATTTTAGCTTCTTCAGTATAATCTTTAATCCACACGCATAATTCCCTTTTCGTTAAGTTTTAATAAATTATTGTACGAGGTAATTGTGTTTGTCATGAACTCTATTGTTTCCCATTTACTTTAATTTTACTGTTATTTACCTGATAATTAATTTCCTCAACGAACCTGGTGCTCTTTTTATCCTATGGGTTATTGCATATTTATAAGACAGATTATTAGCAACGTACCACTATAAACCATTAAATCATCTCATCAATTTAAATTATTTTTAATTCTATTATTAATATTTATTTTCTGCACCACAGAGCTTGTGAGTATGACAAGGTAGAAAATAAAAAAGTGGGTCACTCTAGGTCTTTAAAAATCTTTAATTTTTTAGCATGGCTAAACAGAAATAATAATGATTACGTAAAATGAAAATTTGGTGTTTTTGATTTTGAATATTACTTTAATGCTAATTTCTTAAATCTGTTTGCTAATTCAATGTTATAATTTTTATATGACTGTAATGATGATAATAACTTGTCGATATAAATTTGCATGGGGGTGGAGGGCACAAAAATTGGTTTGTGCCCTGGGCACAAAAGTATCTAAGTCGGACCTTGAGGACATGCCATTCCTATTGTAGAGAACAAAGCTAGCCGAAAATGGAAAAACATTTGAATAGCTATTCCGCTGCAGCCTATAGAATCGTCTTTCGATCGTGGTTGTTTTGCTTTGCATTTTTATATCTACTTTTGTAATTTCTAATATCCTAGTAGCAATGGAAAATAATTTCAAGTACAGCCATGAATGGAAAGCATGCAAGCCCCAAGTCCAGCGACGTTGTTTGCCTTTAGTAATAAATGATAAATATACTGTGTTTCTCATTTATACTTCGGGCTAGGACGCGGATGAAATATCTGCCTAGGGATATTGCTATCAACACTTTGCCAAATGATCGCTAAATGGGTGCTGCTTTTCGGTACAGAAATTTGTGAATTCGAATTATACTGCTGGCAGTGATGTTCGTAGCCGTTCGAAATCGGCTTTAAGCAGTAGGTGTTGGTCTCGTAAGATCTAGTTAAGCAAAAGTGTAGATCGTAGAGCTCCAAATCACACACCAGTAACAACAATTCTACAACCATTTTTTTTTATTAACATCAATTTATATTTGCAGAATATAAATAATAATCTTCACCACAGAAAGTTAAGCTGAAAAGAGATGACTTATTACAAATATGGCTATTCGCCATGATTTTGACCGGTATGCGTACAGAATACCGGTCATAATACTTCCTATTTTAAGCTTGAAAATCAATGAATGCCGATCGGAATGACAAAATTATAGATAAGATCATATTTGGAAACTTGGGAGATTATTCATAAGATTAATATCTATTTTTATTAAAAAGGAAGAATTGTTTCAAGAAAACAAAACCTCTACAAACCCTTTTTTGACTGTCCTCAAATGAGGACACTGGGAGTTAATGGGTTAAGCACAGAAATTGATATCAACTACTGCAAATTATTATAACCACATTATGAAATGATAAACAAAGGTAAAAAATTATAAATTTCACCAGGAGATGAATACAAGATATGTATACAAGATGCATTAACTAAAGCAGTAGTAATATACAGCTGGCATAAGAAAAAATAAAGTCATCAAGTAAGCAGCAATATATAACAATTAGTGCATTAGTAAATTAATACAATTAGTAAATTTTCGTGCCTAGGGCACGTGTCTCAAGTGCCCATGCGATAATCAGGCCCTGCATATACTTGTCACTCTGTCGATCAAGGTTACACACTCGTGGATTTTACTTCATGAATTAAGAAAGTAAAAAAAATTAATGAATATAAAACCGAATTTTTGTGGAGTATTGAAATTCTAGAAGAGGATATGTAAAGGGAAAAGTGCTGGTTCATTTGTAGCACTAAAGTTAAATTTTTCCTTCAAGAGGGTTAATTATATTGGAACTTACTAATCAAACCGAACGACTGAAACCATTCATTCCAGCAGATTTATTCGAATACACGGACAACGATGCAGAAAGGCAACGACCTACATGTTCGATATGTAAAGCAAAAGGATAAAAATTCAAACTAAATACCTCTATTCAGCATCTAATTTAAAATTCCAATTGAAGATAGAGTTACCGCAGGAATTGTCTATAATTTATATTGCATATGTTTAAAACTGTGTATAATTATCCCATTGTTATTTTCACGATTCGTTTTTCTCATAATTCACAACTTTATTAAAGCTAGAAACATGATGTAATTTTGTTTGAGCAAATCAATATTTACATATCTTATGTATAAAACACTTAGTACAGATGAACATAACATAATTATGCAGACATACATAATTATGCAGAAACGATGTGTCCTACATACATACAGGTCTGTAGCTAGTAGGTGTGAAGTGCGTGCATGCACACAGGTGGCCGAATTTCTAGGGCAGCCGATAGAATATCTATTAGATAATGCGCATTAAAAGATGGCTGCCAAATTTTATCTAGCACGCAGGAGACTAACAACTCAGACCCACCATTGCATACATGAAATTCGATATAGTGATACTTCGTAGCATTAGGTGAAACTTATCACCTTCTTTTCGAAATTCGAAAAAGCTTTTTTATTAAATATTTAAATCACAAATATTGCAAAGCAGTAAGAATCAGATGAGTCATTGTAACATCTTGATCTACGTGTCATCTTGAAGCTCGTAAACTTTCATTTCAAATAAGCCTTTTTGAAAATCCGTAGTACGTATCACTTATTTTTTTTTTTATTTTTTAAATTGTTGCTCTCTCCGACTGAAACAATTTCCCTTCAGTGAACAACCATACTTTATCTTCTCTAACAAAAGATTTAATAATGGAAAAATTAGCACATACAAATATGCGTCTTTTCGCTCACAGTATTTGATTCCTCACGTTGGGCCGTCATTCCTGACAGGTGTAAAACGTTCGAAACGCCATGCTGGAAAATCCTCTCAATTTTTATCATCTTCGGGAGGAGCATTTTTGCAACTGATTCTACACCTCTCTCCCCCATATCGACCTTCCAGAGAGAGAATATAAAAACACACAGATATATCCCACACGTTCTGTCGATACACTAAGAAGATATTTACAGAATCGAAACTAGGAAACTGAAATTCTAGCTTAGTATAATGTTCACTTGGCCATATCAAGCCCAAAACACAGCATTTGGAGAGACTGCTCAGAACACATCGCTTGATCTTTGGAAGAATGTTTCATATTTTGACAAGGTTTCAGGTGTTTTGGGTGAACAACGGCAACGTGGAACTTATAAATTGAAGTTTAAATAGAGCAAAACACTTTCAGTTAACTCTCCCATCATAAACAGTAGTCACACTTTGGTCCGAAAATAATTTAAATGGTGACATTTTCAATGTCACCATTTAAGATTAGATACGATCCTAGGAAATCTCATATCTGCTGTATGTCTTATGTTAAACGTTTAACGGCACGTGCTAAGGGTTCTTGACAACGAACTTTCTCATATCCTGTCATAACGTTTCATTTAGTTTATTTTAATTCTATGAAGATTGCCTTATACAAAAGTACCCTGTTAGTATCTTCCCTGCCAAGCTCCCAATTATTACGTTGGTGAAACAAAAAGTTACTTTTTTTTAAGCTTAAGCTGCTCAGAACTTTCAATCACACGTGTCCAAGATGACATCATGCATACCAAGAGCGTCACTTGGCGTTCTCCTTGTCGAGCACTGCGCTGCAATAGTCTTATAAATTCGCCCTTTATATGATATGACATATCCCCACTCCACACATTGGCGTGTTTTTAGTGCTGTGCTTGGAGATTTTCCCCCTTCCAGCCAGTCGAAAGGAATTTGGATGAGTTTTCCACAATTTCCGTTGTCATCCCAGCAGCCACAATCTACACACTGACTTCATGCCCAGCATCCAGGACAGATGCAGAAGAGAGACCTACTACCCACGGAAAGAAGAGGAATCTGGAGCTGCGTCCTCCGTAATTTCCGTTCGCATTCACTGTAAGGGGCCTTTTTTTGTTTTGTTTTCTCCTTTTTTTACATTTTTATCATGTTAAATGTTCAGTCAATTATCTGCTATTAATTATTCTTTTAATTTCATCTTAATATCTCAATAAATTCCATTAATTCAATAACTTATCCTTTCTTTTTTTACGTCTATTGTGTTGGGGTTTTTTTTGTTTGTTTTCTTTTTTTTTTTACTATAAGACTTAAACTTAAGTTGGTGTAGAATTATTGTTGTAGAATTATTGATGTTGTTGAATACTACATTTCTCCTTTACGCCGCCATAACCTTTTATCGGTTCTTTGGTGGAACTTTATGGCGGCAGATACAATTCAGGGTATTCATATGGTATGCTCTACGTAGATTTTAGAACAAAGGTGAATGCAAATTGACGAATAGAAAAGAGTTCTATTAATTGATTAGCTGAAAGGAATTTTATTTATTTTCTATTCCTTGCTGACTTTGTCAGAAAAATACCTGTTCTCGACATGACACAAAGATAAGAAAAAGCAAAATGGCTAAAAAAAATACTTCTTTTTTTTTAATGATGCGGGTGATCTCTCCCCCAATTTCGGCCAAAATGATGCCCACTCAACACCGCGCATGGGAGGCCAGTGAAAAAATCCCGCCAGCGGGTACCCAAGACGATCGCCAAAACGTTGCGTGAGTAGGAAGAACAGCCTAGGAATCTTATGACGCCAAGCAACGCTCAAGCTGGATAAATGGTGAAAGATGGGGAGAGCAAAACGGCAACCCACGGATGGTCAGCACAAAAAGATTCAAGGTGACTTGGACATGGACAAGCCCCATTCAATAAAATAAGGGGTCAGGAAGACAGCAATTCCTGGCATTCTCTTTTAAATAGAATGTGGCTATACCACAGTTGGCGAAAAGCCAAATTTAATTTAAATATTAAGAAAGAGGTTATGGTCATAACGTATACTTCACTATACATCACCACCTCATCAAATGATATATATTTTTTTGTCATTTCAATGGTTTCTTTTCCAGGTACTAACCCGTTATGTTTTGCACGACGCGTATTCCCCCATACATCTTACATCCGTGGTTACGAAACCATTAATCGAACTGCTTTTTAACTCTTTAAAGGTCACCTACATAAACTCTTTGGAATTTCATGAAATTAGTTTATAAATATTACCTATGAACCTTATAAAGGCAAAATGTATTAACATTTTTCTTTACAATCCTTAAAGCGGTTTTCATTAGAGGATACTGTATGAGGGATTCAGGGGGAGAGGTTAACTGACAAACTTTGTACAGAGTGAATATAATACTTTTTAAAATTTTAATTACATTGGAATAACAATAATAAGTGTTCTTAAAAAGTATAATAAATAAATAGTTTAACAATTTATAAGTATTTTTTGAATAGATAATTTTGTTTGGGGTTATAAGGGAAAAGATCGAATTACTAACTCTCCAGTTACAACAAGTTTAAATATATATAAATATATATATATATATATATATATATATATATATATATATATATATATATATATATATATATACATATACATATACATATATATATATATACATATATATATATATATATATTTCAAAAGAAAAAATAAATTAAATGTAGGGCTATCATTTATTATAAGTTTTAAAAGTCAAAAACATAAAAAATCATTCATATTTCTCAAAACAAAATAGAGAAAAATATGTTTAACAGGAGGTTTGGCTGCGAAACCACTGTCCGCTAAAGGGTTAATAGGTAATAAGGAATTAGTAGCAAAACTAAGCACAAAATAAAATACCCAAATTTTCCATCTGCAATGAGGTCTTACCTTACAGTAAAGAATTACCAACACCGCATCCTAAAAGCTATATGGCTATAGAAAGTGAGTTAGAACAAGAAGCTTCTATCAAAGATCAGAATTAGGAGCACTTTTGAAACAAACATACCTTCTTGTCATCTGTGAACAGCGTAATCAAATTACCTTGTTCGGGATTTAAATTCGTCCAAGAAACTAGCTGAACTTTTGGGTTCTAGGATGAAAAGTAGTATTCGCGATCTGAAAGACTCTAAAGTATGATTCGTTCATAAACATAAAGAATAATAATAAAATTTTTATTTTGAAGAAAATGATTCAGTAAATTCTAATAATATTATGTTATGATGGATATACTAGGTGTAAAATAATGTTACGTTGGCCTACTGTTTGAGAAAGAAGAAATGAAAACTCATTAAAACACTCATGGACAAATATGTCTTGATTAAATAATCTATATATATAAAAATGAATTTGTGTCTGTCTGTACTCGATAGACTCAAAAGCCATACATCCAACTACCTTGAAAATTTGAGAAATTATTAGGTATATGACCAGTAAGGTTTTTGAAAATTTTTAACGTTCGAAATCCATTCTTTCCTCCTTTTTCGAGCTTTTCATGTAATTATTCCAATCATTATATTCCCCGATTAAACGCAAACGATTAACTTTTTAATTTATCGCATCATAACTAAGTGAAAGAAGCAATATTTCTAGCATTGTGGCGTTATTCCGTTAATCCCATGTAATTGTTTTAAGCGCAGTTTTCCTCGGTTAAAAGCAAGAGATTAAAATTGTCAATTTATCAGATAATAAATGGGTGAAAATATATTTTTATCATTATGACGTCATTCCTTTAAATATCTCATTTATTCATTTCTTATTTCATATTATTTAAACATCGTCTGCATAGTATTAATTCAATTTGATCTGGAAATTTAGTTATAAAGTGATACTTTCATTTCATTTCTATGTGACGCAGATTATAGCATTTTTATATAACTAATTTTAAATTTAATTCTTGGTTAATTTCTAAGTTACAATGAAATGTTTATCGACAATATTCTAACAACAAAAAGTACAAATTTCAGCGACTCTCAGAAGGCAAATAAAAACCTATCATTTTATATAGTTATCACGCTTCCACATCTTATTGATGTACAACTCAGGTTTAATGGAAACTGAAGTATAAAAACTGAATATTGTTATAATACGCTTATGTTAGAAATATATAAATATGCCAATGACTCGAACTGAACTGTGACGAAATTAGAAAGTTATTCATGAAAAAAATCTTTGTTTAAAAGTAATATATTAAGTTCACCGTAGCGAAGCACGGACACACTTGCTAGTTTTATATAATTAAATGCCTAAGGAATACAACTTATCACTTGTAGATATGGAAGACTCCTCTGGATTAGGCGTCGGTCTCGCAAATACGGCAACGCTTTTCCCTTTTCTCGTGTCGCTCCAAAAAAAATGTCTATACCGCAAGCAGGGGATACCAACAGCGTTCACCCTCCTCTCTCCTCTGGTAACAATCTTGTCCTCCAAAAAAAATCAGACTGCCCCTCGGAGAAAACAACAAGAGTCTACTCAAGAAAACAGAGGGGTCAGAATCCCGAAAAATCAACGGGCCCTTCTATTGGTTGGGAGAAGTCTGAAGTTTTTTCTAGTTCAAACCGGTCCTGTTCTGTATGTCTTTGACGATAGCTCACGGGAAGAGGTAAAAAAAAAAAGCTGAACCGAATGTAACTTATTGTTACACTAAACCATGAAATAATGCAACAAAGGGGAGACTGGGTTTAGAATCAACCGAAATTAGTTCTAAAGCTGTACTCTTGCACAATATGAAAAACATTCCTTCAACTCCAGCAGTTTAAACAATTAATATGGAGGAAGCTGTTGCTAAGGAAAATTAAGTAGGGCAAACATTGTTGAACAATATGTTGTGATTTAAAAGTCGTTGCATTATTAATGGGTTTGCAGTTTAGCTATATAAAATTTGGGGATGTATGAACGGGATGGCAGGGACATCATTATATCAAAAAGTAATAGCCAAAGAGTGAATCACTTATACCTGGATAGAAAAATGTTAAACAAAATATTTTATAACCTTTATTCGTCGATTTTGGCAACATAATCCTACTTGTATTAAGTTGGGAATTTTCGAAAAACTTGTGATGGTAATGAATAAAATTGGTGCTATATTTCTTTATTTGAAGGTAAACTTCGCCCATGTAAATAATTCTAAAATCAAGAAATAAATATTTAAGAGCCCCTGATTAAGACTCTCATTAAATATGCAAGTTTTAAAGATATGTTTAGCCAAATTGAAAAATCATTGCAGAATTCATTGAAAATATCATTTAAATTTTCTTACAAAATTATAAAGCACCAAACTATTTTGAGATCGTAAATCATCTGCTAGAGTCATACAAAAATTGCGAGTTATAATATGTCATCAAAGACACATTTCTTAGACTTCATCCAGATTTCTTCTTTGACAATCTTGGTGCCATCAAAGACGAAATATAATGAATGTTTTCTTCAAGACATCCCAGCTGTGAACGAGAATACCAAGGGCAATGGAACACAATAATGCTTATTTATTACTCTTGGTTACTGAAGAGAGATATTCCAAACGATAAACATCAAAGAAAATCAACAACACTTTAAAAAAACATTCAGCTAATTTGATTAATATGATGCATATGGTTGTAATGAAGATTTTTCATGTTCCTTCATTACATATTTCCCTTGTGGGGTATATATATTTTAACCTACATTTTGCTCCTTTTTTTTCGCATATTGCCCCTTGCAGGTGCAGCTCTAGCTGTTTTCTCACGATTGCAGCCTGTCTTTTCAAACAGAGCCGCCCCCGATCTGGGATTAAGTTTCGGACCGAGCGTCCAATTCTGGCCACCTGCATCCGCAGCCTTTAAACCTTTCGACCATAATTTGCGCCCATCGGCTCATATTCTGACAGTTCTGCAGCCATAAGTTTCGGTTTGAGATAACAACTTGAGAAATAAGTTTTTGAACTAAATATGTTAACAACTTAATAAAGTATGCTTTGTATTTAATTCATTTTTCAATAACTCTTGCCCACACATTTGTATTGGACCCAGAAAATTATTTGATTACAGCCGACTATGAATCGAGATTGAGAATTTAAAAACATGTGTAAGCAAATAGGACTCGGGAATGATTCATTGGTGCATACAGTGTTTCTTCGCCACTTTCCGTCATGTTTGCAGCTTCAGTGCTTGGCGGGTTTTCCCCAAATATTCATTAAAAAATAAAAGTGAAAAATACAGCCATGTCAGTAGCCACATTGCAGAAAGGACGTTGTCTTATGTTGATGCGCGAGAGAGAAGGATCCCTGCATGTCAAACAAAGAAATGAGTTGACTCAGAGTACATACCACGAGCTCCTGAGATAACGAAGTCTGCAAGTGAGGAAGAAAATGAAGAGGAAGACGAAGGACAAACTGAAAAGCCTGGCCTTACCCTGGAGAATCTGCAAGAATTTGCACAACACATTGACGACAATATGGTTCGATCTGTCGAGTTCAGCAATCGCGTTGACGGAGTTATGCCCTTGTAAAGGACAAACAAAGACAACAACTACCCATCACCATGTTTCTCTCCAAGCCCCGTGGATATACCGTCAGCGCCTCCAGCAGAAGAGTCTCCGAGTGATCCTAAAACTTTTACGAGTCAAGTGAGAGCCTCTCCTCTGCCACGAACACAAGATACTTCGCCTCTCTCAGAAAGCAATGTTGATTAATGCTTGTTACTCTGTAAGGTTTTATAATTAACCTTATTAATTAGCACTGACACACAGTTTAAGTAAATACGTATACTGTTGTAAATTTTGTCTTAATTGTGTAAAGTATAAATAATGTTTACATATTTAAAACATTCGTGTACCCACATACATAAAAATTCCTAGGGGCAAATCCTACTTTGCGGTTTTTCAGCTTTCACGAAACATTCTGGTTCCCATTAACCGCGAAAAACGAGGGATCACTGTACAGATATTCTCTCCACAACGCACAGTACTACGAAACACTATCTCTTGTTAAAGGTAATACATCTTCATCACCTTTCAAAATGCATGATGTCTTTTTCTTTCCATTAAGCCACTGCAAACTGTCTAAAATACCGTTCTGAACTATCTGTAAGGTGCAACTTTGTTTGAAAATGCTCAAAGGCATAAGGAAAAACATTACTGAGACAAAACGATTCATAGGAGGTAGGGAAAGTAAAAGAGAAAAAGAACAAATTTTCAAGAATTGGTCAGAAAAGCCTTTCTTGATTTAAATCATTAGTTTGCATTATTAAGAATTACCACTACAATGGGATCGAACGATGGCTGAATGAGTAGGGCACTGCTCTTCGCTATCAGAGTTTGCAAGTTCGAATCCAGATGATGGCATGAATGTTCGTAGCTATTTCGGATCGGCTTTAAGCAATAGGTTCTGGTCTCATTAACCCTTAGGTTATCAAAACAGTAAACTGTAAAACTTCAAACTAAACCAAAATCATATCAATGGACTTCTAGCATTATAAGTCATATAGAGAATATTTGTTTATACGAATATGTAAGATTATAACGGGGTTATTGCTAAATTAGAATTGGAATGTATTTTATTTTTAAATTAGAAGACAAGCATATAATACGTGTGAAGATCAATATCAATATTACATCAGAAATACTTTTTTTTTGTTAATATTTAGTTTTTTATAGGCTTTCCAACTTTACAGTCCGCCAAGAACCTTACCAGTCATCAAGTAAATTCAACAGCTCTTTCAAATTATTATTTTTTATCAATTTATTATCAATTGATATTATTATCAATTAATTGTCAATTTATTATCAAGTGATATTATTATCAACTAATTATCAATTTATTATCAATTGAAAATTATTATCAACTAATTATCAATGTATTATCAATTGAAAATTATTATCAATTTAGTTTCTTGATCTCATTTTGGAAAATTATTTGAAATTTTAAAATTTTGATGATATTTAAATTCTAAAACATATCGCTAAAGAAAAAATATTCTATAAAAAAACATATCTCTAAAGAAGAAATATCCTATAAAAAATTTAAAGAAAAGAAACATTATTTAAACACTATGGTTCAGATTGTTTCTATGTATGTAAATTTTATAGAAAAACATATTGTTTGTTCACTCTAAAGAAAAAACATATTAACTAATCTAAAAAAACATAGTATTTACTCTAAACAACATATTCTTTTCTGAAAAAAATATTTACTCTAAAGGAAAAACGAGTTATTTATTGTAAAGAAAAACATATTATAGATTTCTATAGAATATTTTTTTTACAGTTAGGTTTTCTCTATAGAATATTTATAATTAGAAATATGTTTTTCTATAAAATGTTTCACTTCTGAAATATGTTTTTATATACGATGTTTTCCATTAGCGATATGTTTTAATTTTTATATAATCAATAAAATTCTTGAATTTAATTAATACAGACACATATCAAAATTTAGAATTTAAATATCTTTAAAGTTATAAAATTTCAAATACTTTTTCAAAATGAGATCGACAAGCCACTTAGAGATTTTAAATTTACTTTATGAGTCTGTAAGATTTTTGGCAAACTAATTAAATATTTTTTCCATCTCACTCTTTAGACATTCAGCAAATAATTAAAAATAACCTCTTCTTTTTGCTGTCAAAAGCAATTTTGCTTTAAATAACCAGATTTATATGCTATTATGTTACTTAATACATTTCAGGGATATATTTTCACATCTGAAATATGTTTTTTATATACGATGTTTTCAATTAGAGATATGTTTTAATTTGTATGTAATCAATAAAATTCTTGAATTTAATTAATACAGAAACATATCAAAATTTAGAATTTAAACATCTTTAAAATTATAAAATTTCAAATACTTTTTCGAAATGAGATCGACAAGCCACCTAGAGATTTTAAATTTACTCGATGAGTCTGTAAGTTTTTTTTTTTTTTTTTTTTTTTTTGGCTACTAATTAAATAATTTTTCCATCTCACTCTTTAGACATTCAGCAAATAATTAAAAAGAACCTCTTCTTGCTGTCAAAAGCAATTTTGCTTTAAATAACCAGATATATATGCTATTATGTTACTTAATACATTTCAGGGATACATTTTCACTTCTGAAATATGTTTTTTATATACGATGTTTTTAATTAGAGATTTGTTTTAATTTTTATGTAATCAATAAAATTCTTGAATTTAATTAATACAGAAACATCAAAATTTAGAATTTAAACATCTTTAAAATTATAAAATTTCAAATACTTTTTCAAAATGAGATCGACAAGCCACCTAGAGATTTTAAATTTACTCTATGAGTCTGTAAGTTTTTTTGGCAAACTAATTAAATAATTTTTCCATCTCACTCTTTAGACATTCAGCAAATAATTAAATAGAACCTCTTCTTTTAGCTGTCAAAGGCAATTTTGCTTTAAATAACCAGATTTATATGCTATTATGTCATTTAATACATTTTCAGGGGTAAATATGAAACTTTTCGAATGCACACTATCCAGAAGCGGGTGTAGACCCCAGTGTCACTCGAATTGAAAAGACACCTGAGAATTCTCCCATCTGCTGAATACAAAAGGAATTTTTCTATTTATTAATTCAACCCATTGGACAGCGAGCGCTTTTGTTCGAAAATCATTATATTGGGATTTATTTGCAGCTGAATGCTTCTCCGGACAAAACAGAATCTCTTCGCTCTGTCACCATTTAGATTTTCTATTGAATCGCTTTTCGGAACAACTGTCAAAAGTGGAAAATGGCTTTAAAATGGCATGGAAATACCTTCGAATTCTCCAGAATAGAACTTTTGTGCTAACTGGGTGCAAATGCTGTTGCTTTTAACTTTCGCTGCTTTGGGTAAGTAAGATAATTATGATATAAGTATCTCAGTCACTTACATAATATTTATTTAATATAAAGTGCATAGTGAAATTTAGGTAAAAAATACTAGCACAAAGCTTTAAATAAGGTAAAATGCAAATATACTTTATTACATCTTATAATCCTACTATAATTTATAGAAGCAGATTAAGTTTAGCCCTCCCACTCACTTATATGAAATTAAGAAAAAATCCTTTTGTGAATTTTTACTTTTAAAATGGCGTTCAATATTCTGAAGAAAATTCATTGATATTTTGAAGAAAAAAATTGTTTAGAGGGGTTTATTAAAATGGAATTAAATATTCAGAAAACAAAATAATTGGTTCAGCTTAATTTAAAATGGCATGTGATATTAAAATAAAATTGTTCACAATAATCACTTAAAACGGCATTCAATATCCAGAAAAAAAATAATTGGTTCAGCGTGATCACTTAAAATAGCATACATTATTCAGAGAAAGTAACTTGTTCAAAGTGATCTTTTAAAAAGGCATATAATAAAAAATAATGATAATTTGTTCGGCAGGATCTCTTAAAATGGAATGTAATACAGAGAAAAAAAATAATTGGATTAACGTGACCACTTAAAGTGGAGTTCAATATTCAAAAAAAAACAATTGATTCAGTTTGATTGATCACTTAAAATGGCATTCAATATTCAGAAAAAATAATTGGTTCAACTTAATCACTTAAAATGCCATACGTTATTCAGAGAAAGTAATTTGTTCAACGTGGTCACTTGAAAGGGCATACGATAAAAAAATAATAATTTGTTCAGCAAGATCACTTAAAATGAAATGTAATATAAAAAAAGGGTAATTGGATTACCGTAACCACTTAAAGTGTCATTCAATAATCAGAAAAAAAAAACAATTGGTTCAGTGTGATCACTTAAAATGGCATTCAATATTCAAAAAAAGTAATTGGTTCAGCGTGATCACTTAAAATGGCATACATTATTCAGAGAAAGTAATTTGTTCAACATGGTCACTTAAAAGGGCATACGATAAAATAATAATAATAATTTGTTCAGCAGGATCACATAAAATAGAATGTAATATAGAGAAAAAAATAATTGGATCAGCGTAACCACTTAAAGTGGCATTCAAAATTCTGAAAAAAATGGTTCAGTGTGATCAATGAAAATGGCATTCAATATTCAGAAAAAGTAATTGGTTCAGCTTGATCACTTAAAATGGCATACGTTATTCAGAAAAAGTAATTTGTTGAACGTGGTCACTTAAAAGGGCATATGAGGAAAAAATAATAATAATTTGTTCAGTATGGAAGTTAGAAATATAGTTTAAAATGGGATGTAATATAGAAAAAAAAATAATTGGTTTTATGTAACCACTTAAAGTGGCATTCAATATTCAGAAAAAGTAACTGGTTCAGCGTGATCACTTAAAATGGCATACATTGTTCAGAGAATGTATTTGTTCAACGTGGTCACTTAAAAGGGCATACGATAAAATAATAATAATAACTTTTTCAGCAGGATCACTTAAAATGAAATGTAATATACAGAAAAAAAATAAATGGGTTTGCTTAACCACTTAAAGGGGAATTCAATATTCAGAAAAAACAGTTGGTTCAGTGTAATCACTTAAAATGGCTTTCAATATTCAGAAAAAGTAATTGGTTCAGCGTGATCACTTAAAATGGCATACATTATTCAGAGAAAGTGATTTATTGAACGTGGTTACTTAAAAGGGCATACGATAAAAAAATAATAATAATTTGTTCAGCCTGATCACTTAAAATTGAATGTAATATAGAGAAAAAAATAATTGGATTAGAATAACCACTTAAAGTGGTATTCAATATTCAGAAAAATTAATTAGTTCAACGAGATTTCTTAAAATGAATGCATTATTCAGAGAAAGTAATGTGTTCAACGTGGTCATTTAAAAGGACATACGGTAAAAAAATAATAATGATTTGTTCAGCAGGATCACTTAAAATGGAATGCAATATACAGAAAAAAATAATTGGATTAGCGTAACCACTTAAAGTGGCATTCAATACTCAGAAAAAAACAATTGGTTCAGTGTGATCACTTAAAATGGCATTCAATATTTAGAAAAAGTAATTGGTTCAGCGTGATCACCTAAAATGACATACATTATTCAGAGAAAGTAATTTGTTCAACCTGGTCACTTAAAAGGGCATACAATAAAAAAATAATAATTTGTTCAGCAGGATCACTTATAGAATGTAATGTAGAGAAAAAATAATTGGATTGGCTTAACCACTTAAAGTGGCATTCAATATTGAAAAAAGAAAACAATTGGTTCAGTGTGATTACTTAAAATGGCATTCAATATTTAGAAAAAGTAATTGGTTCAACGTGATCACTTAAAATGGCATACATTATTCAGAGAACGTAATTTGTTCAATGTGGTCACTTAAAAGGACACACGATAAAAATATGATAATAATTTGTTCAGAAGGATCACTTAAAATGGAATGTAATATAGAGAAAAAATAATTGGATTAGCGTAACCACTTAAAGTTGCATTCCATATTCAGAAAAAAAAAACCAATTGGTTTAGTGTGATCACTTAAAATAGCATTCAATATTCAGAAAAAGAAATTGGTTCAGCGTGATCACTTAAAAGGGCATACATTATTCAGAGAAAGTAATTTGTTCAACATGGTCACTTGAAAGGGCATACGATAAAAAAATAATAATAATTTGTTCAGCAGGATCACTTAAAATGGAATGTAATATAGAGAAAAAAATAATTGGATTAGCGTAACCACTTAAAGTGGCATTCAATATTCAGAAAAAATAACAATTGGTTCAGTGGGATCACTTAAAATGGCATTCAATATTCAGAAAAAGTAATTGGTTCAGCGTGATTAATTCAAAGAGCATTCAATATTCAGAAAAAATAATTTGTTCAACGTGATCCGTTAAGATGTAATAAGTTATTAAAAAAGTAATAATAATAATTTTTTCAGAATAATCAAAAATGATATTTAATATTCAGAAAAATCTAAATTTTTCAACGGCATCCTATTAAGTAAAATTCAAGGAGCCCCAAAAGTTCCAATATGCAAATGAATGCAGATTACAAAAATTAATATCAGTGCAGTTAGATGGTGAATTTTATACTTATATTATCATTTCCCATTGTTATAAAGGGTGCTTCAAAAAATGATTGAGTCAAGTGACAAAAATTAAACGCAAACAAAATGTTTTGTTCCCTATTCACATTAACCAGTTTAAGATATTGGCTTTTCAATCTCGTACTACCAACTATTATCGAGAATTCAATCAAATCTGAAGAAAGATTATGAGACCAATGTGTATAAGTGTTATCACAGAAAATAAAACTTTGTAGAGAATCTATTTAAAGTAATTTTTATTGTTTGAATTAGAAACCTCATAATGCGATGTTCAGATGAGAGAATGAGTTAAAATGAGGTTCACTGAAAACATTTTAACAAATACTAGTTTAAATAGGAAAGAACTTCAGAAAGTAGTTAAATTTTAGTATTTGATTCATATATTCCCATTCTTTTCTTATTTTTATCAGTGTCGGGAAATGTAGCTGCCGTTCTGGATCCAGTTTTATATCGGTTTTTGACAGAATTGGTCGTCAACATTCTTCGATGGCAATGGGTAGTCATCATTGAAGAAAGACAGGATGGTTTGTACAAACTGACTATTATTATAAAATATATATATATTTATCTATATATATGTAATATTAAAATCCCTTATTTACATATTTTAATATTGGAATTTAAAAAAAAATAGATACAAATTTTAAAAATTAAACATTTATATTTAAAATTAAAAATTTTGATTGAGTACTCAGAATGAATTTTATATTGTAAATGTAATTTTATTTCAATGTTGAATCTCAATATTGTATGCTCTAGAAATGCAGAGAGAGGCTCAACCGCTCCACACCCTGCTGTTGATATTAATTCCATCAGTCCAATCCGATCTATTTCCGATTGAGTTTGGTAAATCTAACTCTTGTACATTTTCACCAATGTGGGGCAAATTTATTAGGAATCTGGAAATAGTGGTCGAAATTTACTTCGTTTCATTCCAATTGCTTCATGAAATTTGCTTATTTTATTCATCTCATATTAATTGTCTTTTAACTAGACATGACTCTTTCCCTGCATGTTTTTCAAGATTTCAGTTATCATCAAAATCTTCATTCTGTGTCTGAGGTTTGCATGGAAATGCTGAGCACTGTATGTTTGCATACGGACCTCTAATTTCCAATTTAGGTCACTATGTTATGAAATATGTTGATCAGACAAACTTAATTCTAACTAAGTCTTGCGTTTAAGGGCAAACTGCTTAATTTTCTTGATCATGCGAAATCAACAAACGCTGGCTCAGGATGACATGTTAAAGGAGTATTGATGTTAACTTTATGTTAATATTGTTATTGCATTACTTTTGTTTTCTGTGTTTTCTATTTATCGTTTTTAATGCTTTTGTAATTGCTGTAATTACTCTAACCAAAAATGCGATTGTAAATTATTCCCATACTGCCACACTACTGCGTTACACTCTAGAATAATCTTTTAGGGGTTGCCTGTGTTCAAATTGAATGCTCCATATGTATGTTACACTGAAGAATTAGTCCCTATTTTTTAAGCTTCTCGAATTTGCTGGGCAAATGGTACTTCTAGTCTGCTGTCGTGAGACCATCAAAGAAAAACGTCACATTTATTGAGCATCGAAAAACATCGGTCTACCAAATATCTTTACAGGATAACAGCACTTCATAGAACACTTAAAAAATAACACATATTACAAACATGTCGGCCCCAGGCCGACTGAATTACGTGATTTTGTTCGCATGAAATTTAAGATTGTTCAGCAATTTTTGGGAGGAAAGATAAAACTTCCGATCATTTAAGTTAACTCGAAACCACACAGGCAGCAAATTAGTTTTTGAAGAAATAGTACCATTTTAATGGGACAGCTGACATATGGCCAGTGGACAGATAATTAGAATTTATTCCAGCATTAGTTTTGTGAGACGGATAAAAATAACTTAAGTCAGCGAACACTCCTTTACCTGACACTTTACGGCTGGAAAATAAGGTATTATAAAGTGAGATAGGAAAAGGGAAGAATTTTAGATATTTATTTTAAAGGTAATATTTTTGCTGTATTATATATATATATATATATATATATATATATATATATATATATATATATATATATATATATATATATATATATATATATATATATATATATATATATACATATATATATGTATACATATATATGTATATATATATATATATATATATATATATATATATATATATATATGTCAGGTCTAAAAAAGGGGTAGTTGGAAATTATGTAAGTTAAAAACGATTCTAAAAAGAGAACTTTTTTATAATAATAAAATAAATGAAAAAGACCCACGCTTGCGTAAGCTTTCAGGATAATCCGGTCAGGCGGAAGCATGTCTCATCTATTTTGATGATCTTGCAAACAGATAAGTGGGAATTTGGCTCATGGACATGGAGCGGGCAACACCTTCACGCATAGCTTCGCCACGAACTTTGAAAATGGCGCTTGCTTCTTTCCGTAAGAACGATGAGTTAATAAAACTTATTATTATCAAGAAGACTGTGTTCCATTCGCCTTAACTCTGCACCACGACTTAACATATATATATATATATATATATATATATATATATATATATATATATACATATATATATATATATATACATATATATATACATATATATATACATATAGATATATACATATATATACATATATATATATATATATACATATATATATATACATATATATATAATAATATATATATATATATAATATAAATATATTATATATGTAGGTCTGGGTAGTTGGAAATTATGTAAGTTAAAAACGTCTAAAAAGTTTTTTATAATAATAAAATGAATGAAAAAGACCCACGCTTGCGTAAGCTTTCAGATAATCCGGTCAGGCGGAAGCATGTCTCATCTATTTTGATGATCTTGCAAACAGTGGGAATTTGGCTCATGGACATAGCGGGCAACACCTTCACGCATAGCTTCGCGACGAACTTTGAAAATGGCGCTTGCTTCTTTCCGTAAGAACGATGAGTTAATAAAACTTTAATTATCAAGAATATTGTTCCATTCGCCTTAACTCTACCACGACTTAACATATATATATATATATATATATATATATATATATATATATATATATATAGATGATAGATATTATGATGATAGATATAGATAGATATAGATACATACATATATATATATATATATATATACATAAATACATCATACACATATACACTGAAGAGCTAAAAAACTGGTACACCTGCCTAATATCGTGTAGCGCCTCCCCCTCCCGGAGCATTTCCACGGACTCTACTAATGTCTAAAGTAGTGCTGGAGATAATTGACACCATGAATCCTGCAGGGCTGCTCATAAAGCCCTAACAGTACGTGGTGGTGGAGATTCTGAACAGCACGTTGCAAGGCATGTCAGATAGGCTCAATAGTGTTCACGTCTAGGGATTTTGGTGGCCAGTGGAAGTGTTTAAAGTCAGAATATTGTTCCTGGAACAACTCTGTACCAATTATGGATGTGTGGTGTGTCGTATTGTCCTTCTGGAATTTCCCAAATCCATCGGAATGCACAGTGGATATGAATGGGTGCATGTGATCAGACAGGATGCTTACGTATGCGTTGCCTGTCAGAGTCGTATCTGGAGGTATTAGGGATATCATATCACTCCAAATGCACGCACCCTATTCCATCAGAGAGCCTCAACGAGTCCCCTGTTGACATTCAGGGTCCAGGGATTTATGAGGTTGTATCCATGCCCATACATGTCCATCCGCTAAATACAATTTGAAACGAGACTCGTCAGACCAGGCAACGTGTTTCCAGTCATCAACAGTCCAATATTGGTGTTGATGGGCCCAGACGAGGCGTAAAACTTTGTGTCGTGCAGTCATCAAGGGTACACGAGTGGGCCTTCGGCTCAGAAAGCCCATATCGATGATGTTTCGTTGAATGGTTCGCACGCAGAAACTTGTTGATGGCCCAGCATTCAAATCTAAAGCAATTTGAAGCTGTCCCATTTAATGGTTCTCCACAATCGTCATTGGTCCCGTTCCTGCACGATCTATTTCCGGCCACAGCGATGTGTGAGGTTTGATGTTTTATAGGATTCCCGATATTCACGATACACTCGTGAAATGGTCTTACGGGAAAATCCAAATTCCATAGCTACCTCGAAGATGCTATGCCCCATCTCTCGTGCGCCGACTATCCTATCCAGTACAAACTCACTTAAATCTTGATAATCTGCCATTGTAGCAGCAGTAACTGATCTAACAACTGTACCAGACACTTGTCTTATATAGGCGTTTCCGACCACGGCGCTGGTTTCTAATTGGTTCCTTATCTCTTTATTTGCATACGCATGCCTATACCAGTTTTTTGGGTCTTATATATATATATATATATATATATATATATATATATATATATATGTGTGTGTGTGTGTGTGTGTGTGTGTGTGTGTGTGTGTGTGTGTGTGTGCGTGTGTGTGTAATGTAAAAATTTAATACTTTAATCCTAAACTAAAATTACTAACTCCTCTATTAAAAAACCACCAAATCCGCAATTTCGTCATCTTTTTAGTGGCCTCTCGGCGTTAAACTCTTTTGTCTCTTTCCTGTTGGCGAGCTTAACTCGCCAACCTATTTTGCTGATTAAGAGCATTTCTAATTTGCAGAGTTAACAAATTCCTTTCTCACACTGTGGAGTCCCCAAGGTTATAAAAAGCTGTGCGACCATCCTTTGTTGGATTTTTGCTGTGGACGTTGTCAAATAAAGTATGTGAAACTTATCCTGGAAAATCGTATTCTTTTTCGACCACTCTACATCTTCGGAGCATAGTAGGCCACGCTATGCTTCATATATATATATATATATATATATATATATATATATATATATATATATATATATATATATATATATATAGATAGATAGATAGATAGATATATATGCGTGTGTGTGTGTATGTTTATTCATAGAAATCTAGCATAATGTAACCATTTCTCGAAAAATAGCGGTAATTATATATTTACCCCGTGGTGCAACCAAAGTAGTAATCCCCAATCCTGGCGTCTACACCCTAACTATTAGAAAAAAGAAAAATCTTAAGTTTAATGTTCGGTGGGGGGGGGTGAAAAAGAAAAGATTTCTCGCTTGCTCAAAAGTTTTAAGATGTTAAAACAATTATACTCTTTGCTTAAAAAGTGCTTGTTGTTGAAAATAAAATATTTCTAGAAGTAGATCCAGATCTTGCGGAGTTGTTCTTCCAGAAGAATGTATCTGTCACATTATTGACATCCAGGGTCGAGCCAGCCATCCGGCGACTCCTTCGTGTCTACAGCTCAGTACCGGCACTGCTTTTGTTTTCTCCTGAGGTAGGTTGGTTGTTCACCACGGTGTGCCATGAATTCCAGCTAACTTCTTTTGCATCTTGCACAGTCAAGTTCTTTAATTCATCATCTTAACACATGCACCTCAGATGACTCATTTTCTAACTGCTTTGTTTTGTATACTAACACACCAAATCCCAACAATATTTCATAGTTATCAAGATCAAAGCATGGCTCTTGCACGCGAATGGTGGAGCTTTTATGTAAGTAGGATACCTATAAATGTGTGAAATATTATAAGTTAAGATTAATAAATGTACAAAAGTTATTATATCAACCTCTCATTAAAACGACTCTCAAACTCGAACAAGTGAAAAATGTCTTATAGCAGAGAGTCGTTGTGGGCAGAGATCACTCATGGTAACAAACTGAGATTCTTAAATCTCGTTAATACGACAATAAGACTATGTACCATATAAATATAGTAGGTTAAACTGGTACATTTTTAATTAATGTGAAAGCATGAAATATATAATACACTATCAATAAAAATATAAAGATCTTTTACACATTCACATATTTAATGTTATCTATGTTGCTGTCTGTATAACAATAAGTATTCCTATACCACTAATAAATAAAAAATAAAAACTAAAGATGATATTGAAATTGTAGTCTTCTCTTTTCACTTCTTAACAAGCAAACTAATATCTTTCTTTGTTTGTCCATTTATTTTCAGAGTTGAAACAAAAACGATCATAGAAAGCTAACAGAATCTTTAAAATGCTAAACACATTTAGGTTGTTTGACCAATTTGGCGTGAGTTCTTAACCAAAAATATAGCATCGTACAAATAAGAGAGACGTATGAGGGTTACTCTGAAATTTTTGAGATACTCGCAGACCAGAATTTACAAAATAAAAATAATGGTTTAATTTTAAAATACAAAATATTTTAACACAGCAGACGATTTTTTACTGACTTACTTCAACTTGTTTAACGTAGAATAAATTTTAAACAGAAGAGAAAATGGAGTTGACGCGAGAACATTTTCGCGCTATGATTTTTTATGATTTTAAAGCAGGATTAAATCAAGAAGAATGCTTTCAACGGTTGCAGTTGGCATTTGGTGATGAATCTCCAGCTCATGTTACTGTATTCAGATGGCTTAAAGAATTTAGCAGAGGTCGCAATTTTCTTCAGGATGAAGAACACAAGAAGGACTCCATCGGCAGTAATCTCGGATCATGTGTTTGCATACGAAAACCGTTAATGGATGATAATCGCTGTACCTATCAAATTATACAGAAGGAACTTAACATTGGATCCGCAGCCATACACAAAGTTATTAATGAAGAATTACACATGAAAAAAGTAGTTTGCCTTTGGATTCCCCATAATCTAACTGAGCACCAAAAAGGGGAGCGTGTCAGAATCAGTAAAGAAACTCTTAAATTGCTAAAGGATGGTGGCCACTGCATCATTTCTAAAATTGTAGCGGGTGATGAAGCTTACATACCGTTTTTTGATGTTCCAACATGTCAAGAAAACAAAATATGAGTCTTTGAAGATGATCCCACTCCGACAATGGTGAAAAGACAACGCGCACTGAAAAAAGTGATGTATGCCGTTTTGTTCAGAAGTACGGGATTGGTCAAAGCCATCAAGTTCGAAGGGCAGAAGACAGTAACAGCAAACTGGTATACCACTAAATGTCTTCCACAAATTCTACAAGAAGTGAATGTTAGGGGACTAATGCTTCACCATGACAATGCATCTTCACATATAACCAGATTAACAGTTGAGTTTCCTAAACAAAAACAAATTAAAGTGATAGAACATCTGCCATATTCACCTGATCTAGTTATATGTTACTTTTGGTTATTCTTTAATCTAAAAAGAACTTACGTGGACGTCGTTTTCATTCAGAAGAAGAGATTGATGTGGCTATAAATGCATTTTTCATCTATTCCAAGAAATGAATGGCTTGAGGCATTTAATCTGTAGAAAATCCGTCTACAAAAGTGCATTGATGCTGGGGGAGACTACTTTGAAAACAGCCAAAATTTTGTAAGTATAACTTTAAAAACCTAATTGCATCTCAAAAATTTCAGAGTGATACTCGTATAACTGAAAGGTGTACAAGTGAGAAAAATTTATGGTTATTTTTATAGGGCTTTTCAGGGATTAGAAGATAATAGTGACGCACAACTGTCGCATAAGGGAGAGGTGACTGTATTTTATTTCATACTTAATAGTTAAGAAATGTAACTCTATTCATAGATATAAAAAATATAAATATTTTATTTTTACTATTAAGCAAATTTTAAGAAAAATCTTTAACAGTTATAGTTTTTGTTAATCCTTGTAGAATTGTTATTGTAGAACTATTGTTGTAGAATTATTACATTGCTTCTTTCAGCCGCAATAACCTTTCACCGGTTCTTTAGTGGAACTATATGTCGGCACACACAATTCACTGTATTCATATGGTATGCTCCAGAATTTTAGAACGGAAGTGAATGCAAATTGACGAATAGAAAAGAGTCCTATTAATTAAGTTAAAGGAATTTTATTAATTTTCTATTACTTGCTGACTTTGTCAGAAAAATACCCGTTCTCGACATGACACAAAGATAAGGAAAATAAAATGGCTAAAAAAAATACTCGTTTTTTTAAATGATGCGGGTGATCTCTCCCCCAATTTTGGCCAAACTGATGCCCACTCAACACCGCGCATGGCGAGGTCAGTGGAAAAATCCCGCCAGCGGGAACTCAAGACGATTGCCAAAACGTAGCGTGAGTAGGACGAACAGCCTAGGAATCTTATGGCGCCAAGCAATGCTCAAGCTGGACAAATGGTGAAAGATGGGGAGAGCAAAACGGCAACCCACGGATGGTCAGCGCAAAAAGATTCAAGGTGACTTGGACATGGACAAGAACCATTTCATAAAATAAGGGGTCAGGAGGCCGGCAATTCCTGGCATTCCCTTTTAAACAGAATGTGGCTATACCACAACCCTGAAGGAATATTTTCCATTTTCGCAATTACCCACAAAATGAGGCTATCTCCGAAGGAGAGAATGTTCAAAGGCATCAAAGGTGGTGATGCAACTGGACTCTATGGTGTGATTAACGCAGAAAACTTCTATTTAAGAATCTACAAAAATGACAGAACGAGTGAAAAGTTGCTGCGCTTGAGAAGTAACTTTAGAGGGTTTTACATTAAAATTCAGAATGCAGTTAGACTTTATCAGATATATTTATATCTGTGGGTGTGTGACTAATCCGTCTCCAGTGATTAATGACGCCTATTAGTCTTTCAAAATTTTCAAAAATGACTGCATAAAAAATAATTTTTTGGTGGTTCTCAAGTATAAAGGCCTAAATAATAATATTTTTATAGTAATTTTTTATTGATATATTTTCATGTTAATTAATTGGTTAGTCAGAATTCGGATGACCCTGTGATAGAACTTTAATCCTAGGCTTTAAGTTGTCTTGGATAACCAACTTTACAACTTTTTAAAGTCAACTTCATCTTACCAGGAGGTTATTTGTGATCTTCTAGTATCTGAAACCTAAGTTATATTACTTCGCAGATGTGATCGGTCTCTTTGTCGGAAGGATAGATTTTTGTTTGGGGCTAGTCAACTAATTACAAATTTAGGTTAAAGGTTTAGCATTATATTTATTACTTATTATTAGGTTTGTGTTTATTAGTTTAAAACATTATACTTAAGTGTGTGCGTGCTTGAAAGTGTGTAATGATACTGAAAACTATCTTCATCAGGTTAAGAACAGGAGCTTCTTGTTTGATACTTGCCGAATACAGTGGGTAATTTTAATCCCTAGTTCCTCATTAGAAAATGTTCTCAGTGAATCCGGATGTTTTTTAAGACCACTACAAGTAGTATTTGCCGTTCGCAGACCTGAAGATTCATTCGCATTGCAAGTAAGTTACATAGTACTTCGTACTATTGTCCCAAATAATTAAAAAATAATTTTAAATATATTTATATATCTGTATGAAAATTCACAAGTCTGAATCACTGGAGAAATGCAAAATGGACATGAATTTCGATCTGTTAACGCCATTTTGATCTATTTCAGATACCTTCCAATAACTTATCCCGTATTGCTGATATCAATGCATGGAATCCTGACAAAGGTTTCGAAAATTCGTCTGCCTTCAGAAAATGTTCCACCAAACCAGTTAAACATATAAGAATAGCCATGGCAAAGCATTTCCCATTCTTTAGACCAGGTAACTCGACGCAACCACCTGGGGGCTCGGACATAAATATGATGAACAGTCTCTCAAAAACCTTGAATTTCACGTAAGTTGAAAAGAATTCATTACTTAAAATCATATAGCTGTTGTCATGGGAACTGATTTCATTATTTATTGAATTGGTTTGGTTTGGAGCACTACAGTTTACTGTTTTTTGCTACACGAGGGCTAATGAGACCGGGACCTACTGCTTCATGCCGATTCCAAACTGCTACGAACATCCATGCCATCAACGGTTTCGAACCCTCGAACTTTGGCACCGAAGAGCAGAGCTCTGTCATTCGACCACCGTTCGGACATTATTACATTAATATTGTAAACATTTTTAAGCTATTAGAACGTAATATCATCAAAATTCTAAACGGCATAGGTACTGAAATTAAGAAACGTACTCTTGCAGCTAGATGCTGTCTACATGGTCTAAGAACTTTTTTAAAGTCAAAACTAATTAAAAGACATACAAAAATTTTCTTATATATAGTTATCATCAGACCTGTTCTCACCTATGTATCTGAGACTTGGACTTCAACTAAATCAACAGGCAGAACAACTGGGCATCTTTGATCAAAGGTCTCTTAGGAAGACCTTTAGTCCTGTGAATGAAAATGAAGTGTGGAGACCAATGCATAATTTTGAATTATATAAGTTATGCAAGGAAGCAGATATAAGTAAATTTATCAAAACAAGTCCTCTGAGGTTTGCGGGCCACATATGCCGTTTAAACACCTCTACTTTGACATTTAAGATTTTCAACCATAAACGTATAAGAACAAGAACTAGGGGTAGACCTAGGCTGAGATGGACCGACTGTGTTTAAGAACATTTCAAGAAGTAAGTAACCAAGTGGAGAACTATTGCTAAGCGGAGAAGGGAATGAAGAAAGGTTCTTTGGAAGGCCTTAGCCGACCAGGGGCAACAGTATCAAAAGAAGAAGGTAATATTTCTAACAATTGTAAATGTTCACTCTATCAGGGATCTGGAGGATCATATCTCACATTCAAATAAAGTAAGTTTAAATGAAGCGCCGACAAATATATGCCTAATTTAAAAAGCATACAAGGAAGTCATCTAGTGCCCATCACTTAACTACCCATTCATTTATTTTTATTGACCCCTTAATGCACAGTTTTTTTTATAAAGGCTGGCCAAAAAAATCATTTTTTTTAATATAAAAAAATAATTTAGAACGTTATCTTGCCAAGATAACTACAAAATTACAAAATAATCAAACTTTTTATTGCAATTTTGAATTTTGATATCATTGCAGAAAACAGTAGAAATTTATATATATATATATATATAAATTTACTTATTCGAGTGTATATATATATATTATACTTGAATAAGTGTTATAGCTTAAAATCCCATGTAAATGATAAATATCAATAAAACGATTTTTTTTTCTTTCACATTGTTATTTTCAATTCTCGATTGCATTCGAGTAAGAAAAATTATAGCAACATAAAGTACAACGCCGCTCGAATTATCTCGAGTGTGCAAGTTAAGGGGTTGAATAGCATTCTATGATGTTTGATATGACAACTCATCACTAAAATGCTAATGAGAACGTTTTTGCTATATTAAAACTGTTTAAATTTCGTTTTTTCTCTAACTTGCAGGAATTCCTAGTAACTTAGATCTAAAATTTTATCAATCAATATTCAGCAAAGATGATTCCGGCATTAAAAATAAATTGAAATTCTGTTCTAACTAATCAGTTTTATCGAAAATATCACGGGAATCGAATGTGATTATCTTATACAAAAATAAGGCAACGTACCCGTTAGGAAAATACAAGGAAAATTCTCGGAACATTGTAAAATATATCACATTTCTATATCATAGGTTATTTGAAATTACAATAGCACGTAAAAGCACTTTTAAAAGACTATTTCATGTCTCTATGTATTCCAGCCTAAAAGTTGGGCACGAAGAGCAAGTAATTAAAATATAATCAAATTAATCTATTTTCCTTTTAAACTGCAGAATAATTGATATAAAATCTAATTATAAATTTTATACTAGAATTACATAATACGAGGTAGTTGAGAATAATTAAAAAATAAATTTCAGGTATGAAATTAAAAATCCACCAGATGGCGCTTGGGGTAACAAAAATGCCACAGAATGGAATGGAATGATTGGAATGCTGATAAGAAATGTAAGTATAAATCATTTAAAATGTTTTTTTTTTTTTCTTTTTCAAGTCATCTAAGTTTTAACAGTTACTTAACAGCTTAGACAAATTGCACAGTATCCTAAATATTTATCTGTCAGATCAAATATCAGTAAAATCAAAAGTCTTCTTAAACAGTTTAACTTCATAATCTTTTTAAAGTTAGATTTGGATTCCCCTGGATCCACTGACGTTGTAAACACTCCAGTAATACGAACTATTGTACATTTGGCAATGCAAGTGTAATAAATGAATAGTACAATCTTCTTCTTTAAAGTAACACGTTCTCAAAAAAGTTATAACTATTTCAAACAAATTCCGATTTATTTTAGTTTCATATTAGATATTTGACTCACTCCCACATTTTTACTACTTGTAATATATGTGAAAATATTTTTAATTAATTTGATTTCAATATTTTTATATATAAATACAAAACTACAAAAAAAAATTTAAAACAAGAATTTATATTTTTATCTTACAAAGTGTGTCTAATTTTTTTTTCTTTCTTAGTTTAAATATCATTCCGTTATACCATGGCTTTCAAATGAGTTCGTACTCTTTAAAAAAATGTCCCCTTAAATCATTTATTATCTTCTGAAATATTTCATATATAATACATTTATGCAAATCTTTCAACCATAGATGGCGATATGATGTGTCAATATTCATAGTATAAACTGAACAGAGATTACATAAATAAGGGATTTCTAAATTCCAATTTCTAAAGTAAATTTAAAACACCACGATAAGAAATTCACGTTTTATCGTGTTACAATTAACAGTTTTAGTATTAATCAAATCTATTCCCCTTTTCTTTAACCTTTCTTATTACTAGGAAATTCGAAAAAAAAGCTACACACTCAAACTGAGAGCACTCACATTTTTTTTTTACTCCGTGTTTTAGTTCGAGTAGGGGTTGGATGTCGCTGTTATAAGAGGTAGTGAAGTACGACTCTTGATTTTCTCTTTTATGAGTAAGTAAAAATTGAAAAAATAGCAGTAAAGAAAAACAAATCTTCTGTAAAGTCGCAGTATTTCAAATTTTAAAAAAATTACACCTCCAAAATTCCTGGGTTAATAATATAATGAAGTCCATTTCGCTATTTTTATAAAGTGAAAACAAATGCCCGAACAGCTGCGGTAGCTCTGTCGGCAAAGGTGTCGATCTCATAACCGAAAGTTTGTGAGTTTGAGTCTCGATCGAGACAAAGATTCATCATGTTCATTAATGGCAGCTACGACACGTCAAATACGTTTGTGATCGCAGTGCCCTACAAGTTCAAACGATACATTTGGAAGTGGCAGACCAAGCCTGGGGAACTTCTGCTTAGTCCCTACTTCTAAATTATGAGGATCCAGCGGGGGCAGTGTTACTTAAGATACTGTAACATCTTCAGCTCAAATTGTGCTGGAAAAAGGATAGAAGAGCCTACGCACAGACTAAAGATCTTTATTAGAAACACAAAATGTTAAAGTTATGATGAAAACAGATGAAATCGATGATATTTACAAATGAAATGATGATCGTTACAGGAATCAGCTTCCTAATCGTTTGGAGAGAAAAAAAGGGGGAAAGGACACTCTCAGTCGCTCTCCTGAAGCTACAGCCGATGAGTTAGTTCACAGGAGACTCGATCGGTCAAACATTCACCCTGGGCCATGGTCTCCGGTCTTTTTACATCTCTGTCTGCCCAAAGATTTCCATCTCGGCTGATCGGACGTCTGGTAGATGACGTGGTGAGGAACCGCTTTGTAGGAACTATAGCCGGACAGGAGTAGGCCCGGTTCTAAGGGGATTTTGCAGTAATCGGGAGCAATCTCCCAGATCATTAATCGATGTCTCTGGACAAACCTTTGGAGAACAACGTAGGAAAGTATTGCTGCTTCCCTTACAATGTAGAGGATTTCTGTCGTGCGAGACTCTTTCTTCGGGATGTCATTGAAACTAACACTGGAAACACTTCGCCAGCACCCTAAAGAATTTCTCAGACAGAATGATTGAGATGGTCCTCGGTGTTAAGAATCCTCTATTCAGCATCCTATTCTGCGAGAAACAACGTCCTTTCACTAGTTAAAGATGAGCTCAGTTCAAGTGCTCACAAACGGCACTTTCACTATTTCTACCTTATGCCAGTTTTTCTCACGGTAGTAGATAAATCTGCATCTGGAAATTTAATGTAACGAAAATTCGCTACAATACACATTTACCACGGGGGGCGGACGTAAATGAGTAATAGCTTTGCAGCTGTATTTGGCATAAAGATATATGTTCTTATTGCCAGCTACATTGGAAAAAATATGGTTCGTTAAACATAGATTTTATTAGCATGACAGCTGCATTATACACTGGATTTTGTTACTTTGAAATGGCATCTGTAATTACCTTAAAAGTTTATTTAAAAATCTTTTCAAATTTACTTTTCCTGTGTTTTTGTGTGCTATTACCATTTTTAAATGTGCCGCAATAATCTCAGCTATTTTTAGTGTGCTGTCAACCAATAAAGATTGAAAAATGCTATTTAATACCTATTGACCTGTTTTACTAATATGATTTATCGTTTTTATTACTTCAGGAAGTGGATGCAGCTCTTTCGGGCATGACGATAACTTACGAAAGGCAGAATGCAGTTCAATTCACAACACCCTACAGTTTCGACAGAACGGTATTTGTGACAAGGAAGCCCGCATACAGGTTAAAGACGTGGGCTATATTCTGGCCTTACACATATGACGTAAGTGCTGATGGATTCTCATCTTTAAGTAAATGTTAAATTTAAGTTATGTCTCTGTAATTATGAAAAAAATATCCTAGTATAGGAAGAGTTAAGTACCTTTTGAAGCAAAATATATTCTTTATAATAATTTGTATTTCATCCATCTTCAAATAAATAGCTCCGCTTGCTTTGCAATAATACAGGGTTTCCCAAAAGTCTGGATAGAAAATAAACGCCAATAGTTTTTTAATTGTAAACATATTTTACTGAAGTAATTCATGTATGGCAAAGGAAACTTTAACTTTACTTTTCAATAATTTTTCTTTACCAGCATACTACCTGTTGTGTACAATGAACTTCTAAACATTCTTTTAGTCTTTTTGAAATACCAAAAATGGCGTTACGACGGTGTTCCTAAAATTTTTTTCTATTCCATGTTGAATCTTACGTTTTAACCCCTTCCGGGTTCATTTTATTTCGGGATTATGGGTCAAAAAATGTCAATTTTTTATGCTTTTATTCATACAAACATAGTTTTTTAAACATAATAGCATCATTCGCATACAAAATTTCCTAAAAATTAATCTAAAAAAATCAATTTAAATAAATGAGTAATTTATTTGTATAGTTGGTTTTCTGTACGGCCGAAATCATTAGACTGTAAATATAAAGCATAGAATACTTAGCTTTTGAATTAAATTTTATTTATATCCTTTGATTTACATAAATGATTAAGTAATAATTAATCAAACTTTGGTCGTGTAAGATACAATCGAAAACACGGTACTGCACAGAGTCCAATGTCGCAATCTGGACAGTAGAACCTTGTGTCTCTCCTTACTTTCTTACCTCTACTGTCTCTCTTTGAGAAGCAAATAATCTAGTAACCAGAAAAGTATTCGAAACTATAAAAAGCACATGTGAAATAATTCGGGAAAGACTGATTGCACAGTGTAAAATTTCACAGTGCCCGAGCAACAATCGGGATGATCCAAGATTGTATATTTCGCCTGCTTTAGTTCAGCTCGGGAAAAACCGGGAAGGAGTTAAGTATTCGGTATCTCCAGGCTCATCATAAACTAGTGTTTTAACACGATGTTGGTCCTCTTCAGCCAATTCATCTATTCCAAAAAATGTTATCAAGGAACTCTCCATTTATCGCTTAAAGTGAGGGAGAGTACCGTATTCTGCAGATGGACGTTTATCCATCCTTCGATTTAAGCATTCAATAGCTCTAGTTTCTCCGTATATACTAGTGTTTTAACTAGTTCATCTACTGCCAATTCGCCTCTCACGAAAGGCGTCTCCAAGGAACTCTCCATTTAACTCACAGAGTGAGGATGCGTACCCTTTTCTGCAGATGGACAACATTCTGCAAACATATCTAGTACCACAGTCTCGTCAACCATGGCACTAGATATGTTTGCAGCATGTGAGGTAAGAGTTTCGAAAAAATGGTCTAATTAAATGCTTCATTATATATCACACTCCACATTAAATTTTGGGCTGTTTCATTCATGGCTCTCGAACTCGCGAGCGTTCTCATACACACAAATTTGAGTTACAATGGTTGACTTTCTCCGACCCTTGAAATATCAATTCATCAGAGAAAAGAACAGACAACGGAAACACATCATCATCCTGTAATCGTTGCAGCATGAGCTCAAAAAGTTCCATTGTGATGTCATTGTCTTCTTTTGTCAGAGCATGTGCGATTTCCAGTTTATATTTTGCTTTAAAACCCTTCAACATTCAGCACTATCCTATGTAGTAAGCATTCCTAATATCAGAGACCGTCGTGGCATGGATTTCTGTGAACTAAGTTGTAAGCTTTATATAAAGGCATTGCCGGAGGGGCATACCTTCTTTAGATGTGTCCGGGTTTCAGACACCCAAAGTACCTTTTCTCTACATTTTTCTTGGTAATTTCGAGATTACGTCTGTAGTGTTGGCTCCTTACTAGGTTGAACTATGTCAACCCCGACTAGCCTCTCGTAGCAGCTTGGTAATTGCTTCTGGTTGTTTTTGGGGTAGTCTTGTTATCGGTTTATATACAGTATAACTTCGGCTAGGTCGGGAGTACTAGTTTTACTTAACGGCATTAATGACATCATATCTAGTTCTCTAGTAAGCACTTCTAGGCGAATCTGTTGCATTTCCTGTTGTCCTGTATTGTACCATTTCAATGTCGTCGATTCAACTGGAGGTTTTTTAACCTTTGTTTGAAGCTATCGCATTGCCAAAATAAAATATTTCAACTTGGTCGAACGATGGCCGAATAAGTAGAGCACTGTTCTTGTACGTGTTCATAACTTTGAATCCCACTGCTGTCATGAATATTCGTAGCCGATTGGAATCAGCTTTAAGCAGTAGATTCCAGTCTCCTTAGTCTTCGTGTAACTAAACAGTAGACCGTAGCTCTCCAAACCAAACCATGATTATTTTGAATGAGTACTCAGTTTCTAGAAGATGCAAATTGTGATTATATATGAATTGTCAATACAACTTACAATACACTGTTATTTAACTAAATTATTTTTTGCGATGACATTTTAAATCTTTCTAGTAAACATCAAGTTAATTTTGGTGTGTGTACTTAGTCATTAAGTTGCTTGTAGGACTGCATAAGGAGAGGGCTCTCATCTAAACAGGATCAGGTCCCGATAACTAACAACTAGAATCGAACGAGTGAGGTTCACTTTGCTTTTTTAATTGCTCACTTTTCTCACGATAAAGCAAGAAGCGGTGCACTATGGATACAATCAAAACCTCGTAGAAGGTAGCTTCTAGAATGCTTTGATACAAACTAAAACTTCGTGATCTTGTTTCATTTTCCAGGTCTGGTTATCGCTAGCCGCGTGCATCGTCTTCATAGCTTCGTGGCTGACTTGGCTGCAGACTCGCCTCCCCACGCATCAACAATCTAGACTCCGCTTCCAAGATTCCTTGTTGTACGTTTTTCAATCCATTCTCAATCAAGGTACAAATAAATACTTTTTCCCTGCCTTAATACAATTCCTAGCAATTTATGCTTCAAATTACGAAAACTAGTAACGTGTTTTTCTAGGAGTTTAGACAGTTTTATACAAAACCCCGTTGTTTTAAGTAAATTAAACGTTTTCTCACTAATGATTTGGACTTTGAACTTTGAAGTTTTCAACGAAGTGCAGAACGCCTTTAAGAAGGAAGGCATGATCAATCTAGACTCCGCTTAGTCTAGTATCTTTCGAGCTGAAAGTTATCTTTATAAAAGCCTGTTTTTAATTAGTTATAAATAATTTCTGCCCTAACTAAAATAGAATTTAACTACATAAAAATTATTTAGTTTGTTAAATTAAGCAATACATATTTACCTTTCGAGCATAGTACCTTTCGAGGCATAGTACCTTTCGAGGCATAGTACCTTTCAAGCTGAAAGTTATAGTTATAACAGCTTGTTTTTAATTCGTTATAAATAGTAATTTCTGCTCTAACTAAAGTAGGATCTAACTTCATAAAAAATATTTAGTTTGTTAAATTAAGCAATACATATTTACCTTTATAGCTGAAAGTTATCATTATAACAGCCTGTTTTTAATTCGTTATAAATAATAATTTCTGTTTTAACTAAAATAGTATCTAACTTCATAAAAATTATTTAGTTATATAAAATAGAAGCTAATTAACGTAGTATGGCATTTGCCGAGCGAGATCACTACGATACTGAATACTGCTTTCAATGGGTTTCTGTATGATTTACTAACTGTGAGCAGTAGCTCAGTCGGCAAAGGCACAGTTCTCCTAACTGAAAGATTGCGGGTTCGGAGTTGGAACCGGCCTAATATCCGCCGTGTTCGCTAAAGGTGACTGGGGTACGTAAAATATGTTCGTGGTCATAAAGTCCTCCAAGTTATCAAACGATACCTCTGGGGGTGGCAGGCCAAGTCTTCTGCTTGATCCCTGCTTCTAAATTATGAGGACCCAGCGGAGGTAATGTTACTCGTGTCAGTAGCATACCTTAAGCTACACGTGCTCCTCGGGTGGTGCTAAATGAGTCACAGGTTCACAGCCTTGTTAAGGCGTTAGGATAATGTATGTATCGCCTGCTGAGTTGGAAAAAAATGATTTACTAATCGGTGGTGATTTGGTTTAGGCTTTGTTGAGTTTGTGATGCATATGCGATTTATCTTTATTTATTGTATAAATTGAATTATGTCCAAAAGTGAAGCGAATGAGTAATCTAATAAAACTTGTAAAAAAGTAAAATGGAACTGGAAAATAAATGAAAAGAAAAAAAAATAAAAGAAAAAAAATAAAGAAAAAAAAAATGGGATTAAGTTTACGTGAATACAGGAAAGGAAAGTTTAGCTTGTGTATTTTTTCGCGGTTTCGCTTTTGGGTTAGGATTTTTTTTGTTGTTGTTTTTGATTGGTTTTGTTTGTTTTGCTTGTATTGTTCAGGATGGTTATCTTGACGACTAGGATTCATTTCCCGTATGGCGTTAGTTGGGTCGGGTAATTAAGTAACTTACTAATCGGTGAATAGAACTTTGGTATTGCTACTCTCCAAAAGGGGAGAGTGTGGGCATCTTCAACATTGTAAACAAACCAGAACCGGTCCAAAAGTGAAGCGAATGAGTAATCTAATAAACACTAGCATATAGCCCGTCATATGACGGGATCAGTAAAATTTTTAATTTTCTAGGATTGTAAAGTACCTTAAAAGGCAGGTAAAAAAAAATGGCTTGTTCTTTGGCTGAAAATTATCATGTACGCACTCAATAATTTATTTATCTTTACTGACAGCATGTTGATTGCCAACCTTAATTTTTCTTGTATGACGTGATAGGATGGACAGCAGAGTTTTAATATTGACATAAATTATTTGGCGGTATATATGAATGATGTCCAAAATTTAGTGAATCGATCGTAAACCATGTGGTTATGTATAAAAAATAAACACACAAACGAACAAACTTCTTAATTTTTAAAGATATATAACTTAAACTCTAGATATTTATTAGTCCCTGAAATAGACTCCTAGACTTTTATGAAAAGAATTTGTTGCTAATACCGGTGATAAATTTTCATTGCAACAAATAATAATCGATGATTCAATTCAATATTATTACATATGTACCTAATCTATTATTTAAGACAAATATAAAAGCAAATTATTTACGTAATATCTAAGTTCAGCGATAAAATGTACGAAAATAATGCAGATAATATTTAAATCATTTAAAATAAAGAATGATTAAATGATATGTTTAAAGGAATGACGTCATAATGCTAGAAAAAAATGTTATTTTACATTTTATTATTATAAATTATTAATCTCCTGCTTATAAATTTAAATTTCACGAATATTTCTAATCGAACTACACTCGCTTTAAATTTTAACTAATTAATTTTTTTAACATAACCTTCCTATCATTGTAGTTCTGAAGGGGATAAGAGTTTATTCGACCTATGTCTTAGATACGTCCTGAAGCCCAGAATAATGAATGATGAAGCTCGTCATCGTTTTTTCGTCATTATGTTCTTTAAAAGGTATGGGGTAAAAGATTTTTTTAACATACCACCTATTACTTTCATCCTAGGTTACTACAACGCGCAAGAGCCTCGATGTCGAGTGCTGATGTCGTTCTGGTGGACATTCTGCATCACAGTTATAGCCGGATACAACGGAAGCCTGATGTCTTTCATGGCACACCCAGGTTTCAGCCCATCGCTCGATACCATCATGAAGCTTCTGGGAGCTGTTAAAAAAGGAGAAATTGCGGTAGGGACAATCAAAACATCTTCAGACTATGCACTCTTTAAGGTACGTGTTGATTTCTTTTTATCCATTTATATCGACCATAGTACGAGCATTCTGTACAGTGGTGTATTGGGTTGTTCGGAAAGTAATTTCGTTTTTTCCCGACAGAGGATTTAATTGTATTTTTTTTGCACTCAACTTCACATTTAAGCCGTATAATTTTTATATGCTTTGAGAGCTCATATAGCAAGGCTTGTGTGTGAAAAATTCCAATTAATTCTACGCAGTAGTTTTTGGTTGGTGCCCTTTTAAATATGGAGAGCGATAAGCAGTTTTTTCGACATATCTTACTGTTTTACTACAGAAAGGGTAAAAATGCTGTTCAAGCCAGAAAGAAATTGACCGATGTGTATGGAGAAGGTGTGTTGACAGTACGTCAGTGCCAGAACTGGTTCGCTAAATTTCGATCCTGCAATTTTGATGTCGAAGATGCACCACGTTCGGGAAGGCCGGTTGAAGCTGATAAAGATGTTTTTTGCCAGCAAAGACCAAACATTTTATGAGCGTAGAATTATGCTACTACCAGAAATATAGCAAAAGGTGTTGGACCAGAACGGCTAATATTTAATTTAATAAAGTATTTGTTTATTATACGAAAACAGTCTTTCATTTCCACAAAAAAAGCGAAATTACTTTCCGAACAACCCAATATATTTAATTTACAAATATTGTACTCCCGTGATTTGCTATGTTCGTTTAGTTAATTCCTTTCTCCATTTTGTTGTTATATTTTTATCGTTATTATTTTTTTATATATAATTTTTACGAACTACTGTAAACAATTAAGATGGCACTCAATAAAATCAGGGTTTCGTAATTTCGAAACTAAAAGAATCACATTTTTCAACATTATCTTTGGAAAGGAATATTGAAACAATTTCATAAATATGACTAGTAGAATTAGTTTTCTGCAATTTATTATAGAAAACAACTTACGAACTACGTTTTTGAACTGTGTCTGACTATTGTTACTATTCTAATGTCTACTGTTGCAAATGTTCCTCTACTGAAAATGTCTTATCCCGTTTTAACCCTCAGAGTGGAAAAAAATTCTCCAAATATACGCTAAAGGTTTACTGTGTCAGTGGCTAAAGCGTTCTATGATTTTTTTTACTTCCCCCTTAGTCGACTAGAATGGAATACGGGAAACCCACCCTCGTTATTGTCCCTTTACTTCCCGTTATAAATAAATATATAAATAGATATTATAGACTGTTGATTTTTAATACACATAAAGCTCTTTAAGTCTCGAAGATCAATCCCATAAGAAATAATGGATTCGAAAAGTACAAATAAAAATATTCTTTAAGAGACTTTTTTATATTTTTTACGACAGTCATCCAAGATATTAAAGTTTACAATTAGAGATAATCTGTTACCTCAAACGAAATACTTCGAAATAGAGGTTTACACAAAGCCATGAAAAGCTATCAGCGTCTTTGTGCCTCAGGGGATAGGGGTTTATCCCTCAATAAACATTAATCAAAGAGGGGTGCAGTTCCTAAACAATCGACCTGACCCTCCTACCGCAAAATTGCATGAGAGAAAGCACTAGCAGAAATGTACATTACATCCATTTTCGGAGCTTTTTTGGAGGTCGAAAATTGTACATGACAACGGTTTTGAAGACATCATCGGTTTGACAGAATTACACGTGAGAACCGCTTAGAGGGTTAATGACATTTTTACGAAACACAATAAGAGAGGACAGACTAAGCACTCTAGTCGTGTTCCCAAATGAAAACCATGTTAAATAATATTCCTAAATTCGATAAAAACGTCATTGATGTGTTTGCCTTGTTGTAATGTACTTACAACACAAACACCAGTGTTCTTTCTCAGTGGGGAAACACGGTAAAATATACGCTATGGAATTAAAGGTAAATACCATATATTTAAACTTAAACATTTATTATGTACATGATTTACAGATTAACACGACTTGATTAATATATGACATGACCTGCAATTATATTTTTATATTCATCTATACTCTTGAAATAGTATTCCGTATCAAAGGATTATGAGACCCAGGTAATAATCACGAATATTAAGTCGGTTTACCTCCAGTAATTACAAGGAAACAGGCTGGGGTTCTCAACAGGCTGAACGTCGGTGCAGTCGTAAAGGTCGTTTAATGGACGTCTATGCTGGCGTGCAGGTCATACGCATGCGGGCTCGGGAATAGATTGCTGACCCAGGCTCTCTGGCTTTCTCACGAGATCTAGATACACCCGTTCTCCTTCCTCTGAACCTCCGACCTCGACTCCTTTTCCCACTTTTCTTCCACAACTTTACACCTCGGTTCAATGCCCCTTTTCTTCTTTTTCCTAACCACTTGTTGGTGAAATTTTCCACATCTGCACCCTCTTCTGGTGTGCAGGTGGGCTCATTAAAATGGCCTCTTTGGTGAAAGTTGACATTATTGCTTAGCCCTTGCCTCCATATCTCACGGCTGCATCCTTGCCTGGGCTTGACCGTTACACTTGTGCCACTCCATCGGCTATAAATCCTCCGCAGGGGTCCCCATTAAAACTCCAAGTCAACAGCTGTGCCTAAATTCTTCTGAGAAATTTAGTCTACAGCTATGTATGTACGTGCTGACTATCGTGGGAAAGTACATTGGTACACTTATAAAAAAAAGTATAGAAACAGATAAAGTGGATTTAATTTACAAATATTGTACTTAAATTGTATAATTAAAGTATTTTGTTACTTAATAACACTTAAAGTGCAATATTTATTGTGTTTTGTAATCAACGCTTACCTCCTTTGCACCTTCCAGTAATAAACTTACCTCTCTCGGTAACAGCAGTCAAAACTCTTTTATGTCTAAACTTTATCTTTTTCTGCGATACCTGTGAGATTCAGGTACATCGCTTGTCTTTATCACTATCTCCCTAAAATTCCTCACTCTATTCTACTATATGATTCGCCATATTTAAACTCTCTTGTATAACTCGTTTCCAGCTTACATAGGCAGATTCAACTTTATAACTAGATGCAACTGTATACGGGGATACTTTTGTACCTGTTTTATCTACCAGTGCCACTGTTGTAATGTACTTACAATCTTAACACCAGTGCTCGTTTACAAAGGGGAAACACAGTAAAAATACGATACCTTATATTTAGATTAAGACATTTATTCTGTACACTGTTTACAAATTGATATACTTGATCACCATATAACATAAGCAGCAATTATTTATGTTTTATATTCATATTTACACCATAATTATTACAATTCTCTTTAGTTATGCGTTATTCCTTAATCACAATATTGAATTACTAACAGAGGCCTAAATGACCGTCATGAATATGTTAAATCTGTTTTACCTCCAGTAAAGGCACAGGGGAGCAGGCAGGGGCTTTCCTCATGCGGAGTGTCGGTCCGGGCATTCGGGCGCACGGGACGGCGGTGCTGGCGAACAGGGCTTGGGATTTCGATGTCCAGCTACTCTTGAATCCCGACTTCGACTCCTTTCTTAACTCTCTTTCCCAACTCCTCACCTCGGTTTTAAAGCCCCTTTTTCTTCTTTGCCAATCGCTTGTTTGGTGAAATTTTCCCACATCTGCACCCCCTTCGGGAGTGCAGGTGGGCTCATTAAAATAGCCCCTTTTGTGAAAGCTGACATTATTTTTAGCCCTTGCCCCATAACTCACGGTTACATCTCTGTGCTAGCTTGACCATTACACTTGTGCGATTCCGTGATCTATACCTTCTCCACTGGGGTCCCTAAACTCGAAGTCAACAATCGAAATCCTAAATTCTTCTTGGAAATTTCTCATCCAGCTGTGCATGCACGTGCTGACCATCGTGGGAAAGTATCTCGGTACAGTCACTTTACGACAAATCTTCACTTCCACCCCCAGAATGAAACGAACTGATAGGGTCTGCGAAATAGTTCAAGCTGTTCTCTCATTCATCTATATTTATTTTCTGACTCTTGAAAAGTCAGGACCACATCTTATTCACCGGTTAAGCATATCATTTTTATCGCTCTCATTTCCATATTTTGGCTGTACCGTACTCTGCAAAATACTTTAGGTTTCAAAAAAAGCAAACCGACTGTCGTGGCAAAGGCATTAATATACAATTTTAGAGAGATTGAGGGGTGGTCCTTGAACATTTTGAAATCACTAAAACAATACCAAAAACATCAAAGTGAAAAATATGATTTTGAAGTTTTTAAATACGAAAAAACATATGTTTTAGTAAAGTAAAATAGACAATCAATTGGAAAAAGTTCGTTTTATTATGAATTTTTGTTAATGACATCAACTTTGGGGTATGTTGCAAACAGTGGCTTGCGGTCCATATGTGCAGGGTGTGCAGTGCACACTCTGGCAAAATTATGAGAAACAATAATTTTCTGCACTTATGTCTACCTATCTTTATATGGTATATAATAAATATTATTTATAATATATTCAAATATTATGTTGATTTACTTGCTTGTGATCTAGCAGTGCGTGCGGTACTAGGTGCTGCACCACGTAGCGCGTTCAAAAGCAAACAAACATAAGCAATTTTTATGTGTACGCACTGCGCACTAATAGAATATCATTCTTTATATGTATGAGCTACTGGAGAAGAACAGAATGCTATGGCTCTGAGGCAAGTGCAGCTATATTTCCTGCACTTGGCATTCAGAATCATCCGAAGGTACGGTTTATTAAGCGTTGTATTAGAGCGGGGACTTACGTGCTGAAGCGATTTTGGTTTTTTAACTGATTAACTGGCCATACGATTTTACAGACGGTTAATGTTTAAATTTATATATTGTAAGATTTTGTTTTCATGGAAATATAAAAAAAGCATTTCATCAATATAAAGGGAAATGTTTTAGTTTGGTAAAGTAATTTCGGTGATGTATTATATTTATAGAAATAATTCGCTGAAACACAATTTTGCTTTGTTAGACAAAAAAGAAACTAATTCTAACAGAACAGTCCAAATTTTACCATTCATTGTGTTTTACAGACAGTATACAAGTTATATCTGTAACACCATATCCCTGGTTTTGTTTTTAAAAATTGTGAAGATGTTTTTCGCAGAATATATGATTTCCAAATGTTAAAAACAATTAATAAATATAATTTAATCCACTGACCGAACGAGAAACAGTTCGTTCTATTGCACCAGCTTGCAGTGAAATCCTCTGCACGTGGACTAGACTACCGGTTTGTCTGCACCAATGAGCATCCTGATGATGCACCGCAGCGGTGAGCGCCGTGTGGTGCTGTGTTTGCTGAAAATAAGCTCTTCGTGGAAATATAAGCTTTTCGTTATTTTATTAGCAATACGGATAGACGTATGGATTTTGTGTACAAATGAATAATAAACTTTAAGGAAGTGTTTAATGTGCATTTTTATGGTTTTATTATTATTGTTGTTGTTGCTCTCTGCACACCCTGCATGAACACGTACCGCACGCCACTGGTTGCAAATCGGAAACATAGTCATACAAAGAGTTAAAATTGGTAGATAACATGCTTACATCATTACCTCTAGATTGAATTTCAATTTTAAAAACTAAGTTTAAATTCGTAATTCCGTTATTGGCTTTCACTCATTTCTGCATTTTTTCTGTCCAAAGAATTCTGAAGAAAAAGACCTCCAACTCATCTTTCAAAACATGAAGTCCGACCCTCAGAATCTTGTGCCCCACGACATAGACGGATTGCGAGAAGTCCTGCGCCGCAAATACGCCTACATCGGCGGATGGCTGACAGTCCAGGCAGATGTCTGGGATCCCAGACTTTTCCTCTTTTCATCCGAATCATTTTTGCAGAACTATTACTCCATTGCTTTTGCACCCGGCTTCGACAACGTGGATATTTTTAACAGGAAGTATGGTCCCTTTATAAATTATTATATTTTATTGAATTTTTAAGTATTCCAGCTTAATATTTAAACACAAGTGTAAGAACAAATATCTATGACATAATGTTTAATAATCCATCCTTTCTATAAAAGACTTTAAAAAATCTTTAAATAAAAATAAAACTAAAAACGTGTAATATATTTAATATATTATACAAAAATTTTGGTTACTGACTATATTAAATTCTTATGTGGTGATCTTCCCCTCGTTGTTGTGCTTACAAGTAATTCGTTTAAACCCATGTTCTTTGTATACCAATATTTTAAAAGTACATGACACGTAATTGTTGTCGCCCAATTTTTCTGCATTCGTCTACAAAAACACTATTCCTATATTTTTGCTGGTGGCTCATCTTCTAGTCTCTTTTCCCAAGGTGTTTTGTATCTGCTTAGAAAAAGCCGAATATTGGGAGGTAATGTCCTTATTCCTCATCAGGGATATACGAGGTAGGGTCAAAAAGTTCCCCAAATACGTCAATTACAAATTATTAAAAAAAAGTAGAAAAAACTTTACTTTATTGGCCTTCAAAGTACTGTCCTCCTGCACCCACACATTTGTTCCACCGTTCGTATAACTGTCCAAAACACTCTTGGAAACCATTTTTTGAAAAGTCCATTAGTTGCTCCGTCGCATTTTCTATCATCTCATCTGAATACACAAAACAATGTCCCTACAATTTCATTTTCAGCAGTTAAAAATCTGCTGGTGATAGGTCGAGAAAAAAAGGATGGTGTTCCAAAAGTATTAATACCGTTTCTGGCAAGGTACTTTTTCACAGTTAGAGCGCGATGTGACGGAGCATTGTCGCATAAAAGAAACCAAACGTTTTTGCCCATTTTTCAGGTCGATATCGTCTGATTGCATCTCGTAATCGTTTAAGGATCTCCAGGTAAAGTGTATGGTAATTTCACTCCCATGTGAAATTCCAAGTTTAGAGGCGATAGCATCATTCGTAACTTGTCAGTTCGCACGCACTATTTCTCGAACGCGCTTAACATTCTCATACGTAGTGGTGGAAGGGGGAGAGGCGTCCAGTCCAAATGTCATCTTCGATGTTTGTGCGACCTTCACGAAACCGCTTATGCCCCTCGTACACAGTAGGGTTTTTTTCATGGCATCGTTTCCTTATACTTTCTTCAGCATCTCGAACGTCTCAGTGATTTCTCAAGCAAAACGCATAATTTGATGTTTGCAGGCTGCTCTAAAGATCGCATTTCAAATCCGACGAATGAAAAATTCACTTTGTCAGAAATAATCTGCAAATAACGCCGACGGGACCATTGCATGACTCTACCTCATAATTTCTTTAGAAAAATTATTATCCCGCCTTATAATCAGATGTATCTGCTCTCCGGACAACTTCGTGCTCAGGTTAATCAAATGTGATTTAAATCATACATCAAGACTCGTCTTTGGTAAGGACTTCGGTATTTTTAAGGGTACACGATCCTTTAAAATGCATTATTTTATTTTAAAATATATTTAGAACTAATCGTAGAAATAATGTCATAAGAATTTATTTTCTGCAAAAAAAATTTAGTAGATTATTAATATATGCTTACCTAACTACCTGCGAGGTGTAATTCACCGTTCGATGTCGCACGACTGTTTTTCAGTAGAAGCTTATCAGAATTATCAAAAATTTTATCAAAGTCGTTGCATTAAGTCTGATGGACACATTAGTGATAAGTTAGGTGCACGCTGCATGGGAGACATTCCAAAGTCAAATCGGATTTTGTTTACTTAGGTGTATTTAATAAAACACCAGTTAATAATTTATATTTATAAGTTGAAAAAACAACCAGAGAAATCCTCCTCAAAATAATCCACATCACAAAACTCATTGAAATCCGAGGTTGCTCTATTATATAATAACATTACTTTCCAGTACTTTTTTCCAAAGTTGAGAGGACATAAATGTGAATCTTCACTACGAAAATTATGAACGCATGACTCTAAGAAATAATTATTTACCCAGATTTTCAAACAAAGAACAATTCCTTACACAAAAAATTCCCCACTCTTCTAGAATTCTGCAGCTTATAGAGGCAGGTATCGCTGAGAAGTGGATAATGGATATGATAGAGAAAAACCAACACCGTGGGTTATACGACGACAAAGAAGACGAAGACGACGGCGATTCTGATGAGTCCACTCTGGGAATAGACGACGTCCAAGGAGCTTTTGCTGTGTTAGTTATAGGCCAGATACTCGCTGTTATTTGCTGTATTGCAGAAAACTATGTAGCCTGGTAAGTTTAATTCCTCAATAGAGAGAAGAAAAACAAAACTTGGCAGTATAGAATGTTATAATTCAACCGTGGTTGGAACAGTGTCTAGCACATTCTATTCCTACTGTTGGGGATGGAGCTAGGCAAAATTTAAATCTCTGCATTCTGTACCTCGTAAGTATTCTATACCTCGGATATTAGTGTAAATTTATCACACTGCAAACGTGAAGACCTTGTTAGTTTATTTTCAAAATGAAGAAATTTTATAACTTCCGGAAACCTATCTCTACTCATAGTTTCATGAAAAAACTTTGGTCCCCAAGTCTTGGACCACAAACTTAGAATTGGTAAGCCCTTGGCGGCTAATGCCCCCTTAAATACAACAACGCTTTGAATGCTTCCAGTTCTGCTAATAAAATAGTGAAAGAGTCATTATGAAGCTTACACTTGTCTTCAACATCAGTATATAGGCTGCCGTATATCTAGGTAAAATCATTTGTTAGGGCTAAAATAAAAATACGATTTTCTTGAAATCTTTACTATTTCGTAAATCACAATGATTTAGGAAAAGTCAAGAAAGGATTAAGATATTTGCAAAATAAATAGAAGAGCTGTCAGAGATAAAAAGTTCGTTAGGTGTCAAAATGACCCCTTCCGTAATTCTAGTGTTAAAAATGCCAGTGAAATTTTAAAAATATAAAAAATAAAGTCTATTTGTAACCATTTCATCATTATTTGCAAGCTCTTATTCCTATTTTACAGGTCCAGTCGGAAAAAAGATACTCGGTTTCGTCGCTGGAGATAAGTATTTGGCATACTGGAATATTACACAGCCAGCAGTTGCTAAAAACACAGCTTAAAATATTTAATATTCTTGGTATCGATGATTTGAGACGGTGTTCAGTGATTAAACTTCTTTTAGATTATGCTCAGCTTCATATTATCTACCTATCAATAAAAATCCATGTCTTAACATTTAATATTTTTACGGATGAAAAATCAGTGATATAACGAGTGAAGTTAAAATCTTAACCGTTACTAGTTCTGATATTATCGACATGCTAGACCAGTAGTTCCCAAACTTTTTGGCCACAAACCTCTTCTTGTAGCAAAGACTAGCATATAGCCCGTCATATGACGGAATCAGTAAAATTTTTAATTTTGCAAAATTGTAAAGTAATTTATGAGGCAGGTAAAAAAAATGGTTTATTTTTTGGCTGAGAATCATCTTGCAAAAAACAAAATATATGATTCAATTTAAAATGATCACACATGTACCTAATCTATTATAATATGATATAAAAGAATATAAAAGAAAATTATTTATGTAATATCTAAGTTCAGTGATAAAACGTATGAAAATAAGACATAATTTAAATAATTTAAAATAGGAAATGATTAAATGAGATGGTTAAAGGAATGACGTCATAATGCTAGAAAAATGTTATTTTTACTTATTTATTATGGGATAAATTGATAAATTTAATCACCTGCTCTTAACCGGGGAAATTAGGAATTGAAATAATGGCATTAGAAGCTCGAAAAGAGGGGAAGGGGTGAATTTCGAACGTTTTAAAGAAGGCAGTATTTTTGGCTGTGATATGAAGCATATTTATACCAATTTATTTTAGAATCAGATAGATGGTTTAGGAGAAGATAAACATTACTTGCTTTGAATTTTGCTAACTATGGATGCCTCTATCCATTCCAGGTCCAACCGCTTCATAAATATGAAGGCAGACGGACAGATAACTTAGGCTATTATTATATAGGTGATAATGCCATGAACCACAAAGTGAAACAACTCTATACAACTGTGTAATAACAGTTTTAAAATTTTAATTTTGGTGCTTTTAAATAGTAACGCAAAAGTAAAATTATTAAAAAAAAATTTAATAAAAATGACAAAGGGACACATAAAATTGTTACTAAAAAAATTTAATTCTATGGATTTTGATTTAGTACTGTGAAGAGTAACAGATAAACTTCATGAACACTTCTAAGCAAGGCTGTAGGCAAGGGGAGGGATTTAGGGGACCGGTCCCCCTCCAAAATTCTTAAAGACCGTTTTGTGGAAAGAAAATGGACCATGTGTGTGGTGTGTCATCTGCCAAGCTGTGCATAGACAACAGTGTGCTTAGTACAGTGACGTTGAGATAAGCAGCAGGTGCAAATTGTATTTGACATGTAAAAGCAGATTGAATAGTACCCTAGGAAACTCATCCCAATATTGTTGTACAATTGCAAGAAATTGTAAAAATTTTTGGACAAAAATTTCACGGAGGGAATATTTTAAAATGTACAGGTAAAATTCTGAACATTTTCATTTTCTTTCAAAATTATTCTTTTTCTTTGGTTATACTGTTTTGAAAATTAGAAATTAATACCATGTATAGATCCTATCCTTTCAATGTTAATGTTCATTTTACTATTAAATTCACTGTGTGGTTACTACACTACTTATTCAAGGCTATATATTTGTTCATTATATCATTTTAAAAACTATTTTGTTATTTTGAAATCACATTTATTACACTTATTAGGAGTATACATACATAAGAAAACCTGTAGTTTTATTGAAGTATCATTGACAAAAAATAATGTCCCCCTCCAAAAATTATTTCTGGCTATGACCGTGCTTCTAAGAGTGAAAAGACTCAAGAATTTAATTAGATGTATCAACAGCTTGGATTTTAGAAGACATATGGATACATGTTCTTGACTTGTAAAAGACTGTCACTTATTACTGAGAATTGTGCTCTATAAAAGCCCATACAGCTGAGATACAACTGTCATGAATAACCTGTGAAAGAAATGAAAAAAGTATTACATTTTGAACTGCGTTCAAACCAACAGGCTGCTGCTGTTCTAAAGGTTCAAATCCTACTGCTGTCTTGGATGTTCATAGCTCTTCAGAATTGGCTTTAAACAGTAGGTCCTAATATCATTTCCCCTAGAGCAATAAATAATATAGTACTCTAAACCAAGCTATGACTCAATATCATATTATCAGTAGTCATAGAAACAGAAGAATTAAGCTTCAATCAAGCCTATCATTTGACATCTATCCCATGACTTTAAATGATAAAAAATTAGATTTTAGAAGGAAATAAAGTGTTAAGCATTTTGGTAATGATTTTCACTTTTTCCATGAATTTGGTAATGAAATTCACTTTTTCCTTTAAATTAAAATGAGAAAATAATTGACAGAGATCCTTTAGAATAGTGTTTCATTAAAACTAATTTTTGCTTTAAAATGTCACTGTCAAATAAATAATGGAATGAGGACTGTATGGTTACACACACATAAATGACTATTTTAACTGACAAAAAGGTTTTTACCTTTTCCCATTCAAAATTGCAAACCCTTCAAAGGTATGCACCTCTTATAATATTAAAGTGACATCTCATATTTTAAAAGAAAACCCAACATACAAAAGAGCTATTATTAAAAATCCTTTAAATACCACTATAACAACTGTAAAGAGGAGTTTTTCTTTGACAGGTGGCAGTAACATTTCTCATATCTAAAATTAAAAGTAGCTACATGATATCTGCCAAAATAAAATTTTTCAAATACATGACTTTTCATGACTTTCCCTGATTTAGCAGATCATTTTCCATGACTTTAAAAAGCTTCCGTTAAAGTATATATGAATAAAACTTCTGATGTACATACGAATAAAATATATGCTTTTAGAGAAATTACAGGAATGTTATCATAAAAAAACTATAAACTTACTTTATAAGTGTTAATAAACTCACATACATAAAAATAAATTGTTGTATCGACATACCTAAGTTTAACCATATAGCAATTTTTCAATCAAAATGTTTTCAATTTGAATTCAGGGTACTTTGGTATTATCCAGGTGACCATGAATAATAGCCAAATATAACCCAATAATGTTTATATACAATATCCCTAGAGATAAACTTATATTTTGTGCAAAAATCTTAACTAATTTTTATTAAAAAATAATTATTATTATATTAATAAAATTTTAATCTACAATTTAAGAAAAAAACCAGAATATACATTTACCCACCCATTAAGCTTTCTTGCTTTGAGTTTCCTTGGTGAACAAGTTTTAATTGGCAATAGGGTCAATAGGATAATACATAAATACCAAACTCAGTAATTTCAGCCAAAAGACAAGTAAAAATAGAATTAATTCAATGCATTTTTTTTTTAATCGGTAGTTAGCAGATCCATGATTTTCCATGACTTTTCCTGACTTTCCAGGTGTGCAGAAACCATGTAACTATACTGGTAGTGCATCAGCTAGTAATTTACAAATTAAATAAACATAAAAATGACAACACACTAAGTATATGTTCTAACATGTTTAAGATATTTATTTTGGCAATTAAAAATTACATATATACAAAATGAAAAAATAGTCTGATGTTTGTTTACAAAGCACAAGAGGAAGCATGCTTATATAAAACAGAGATCTGTAAAAAAAGGTTCACTGGACACATTCTCATCTAAATATATATATTTAAATATATATATAAACTGAAACATGTGAGACTTGCAATCCAACATGATTTAAGATTAATCCAACAAATAATATTCTTTTAAACATTAAAATTAATTTCATTTTACACTTGTAAGGTGCATGATACATTTTATATATTCAATCGTCTGCTTAGTTCAAAACTATAAATTAATATAAATATTCTAAAAATCCTTACGTCTAAATAACAAGTGACAAAAGTGTTGCGACTCTTGGCATAAATATAGAATTAAACAATCAAAAACAAGACATGGTAAAGAGTTTTTGTCTTTAAGCACAACAAGCATATTCTTAAATATGATATATGACCTTCAGACAGTTCTAACTTTATTCAAATTTTTCTAGTTACAAAATTCTAAAATTTCTCGAAAACCTCAACTTTCACAGCATAAAAATTTGGCACGGCTGCTTAAGGTTACAAATAGAGAAAATAAAAGCCAACTCATACCATGCAAAAATAAACTTTAAAAAAAAACTAAGTATCAAAAGTGTAAAGCTTCTTGCTTGGCAAGGCAAGTTTTATTGCACAATCTTCTAAAAAGTAAGACTACTAAAACACTTGCAAAGTTCTTCTTGCAATTGGTTATAGAAAATGTTATTTTGAGACGTTAAGAAAATATTGTCTATGGGACCTCAGGCTATATCACATGTTATATTTCAATGTATCACATTTCTTTATCAAAATGAAAAATTTTAAATCCATAAAATTCAGTCTTATGGAAAAAAATAATTCAAATTGAAATAAATTCACATTTTTTTTTTTTTTAAATATAAAATTTTATGTGAAGAACTTCAGTATAGATGTAAAATAATCTTTATCTTGACTTGTACCGATTAAAAAACAACAAGTATAATTAACATTAGCAAGAAAGCTTCAAGCTAGCCACAGATTTATGGACAAGAGAAAATACACAAGAAATTTTCTCAGTAAAAAGTCATTTCTAACACTACACATCACTTTCATTCTTTTACAATGTAACTTTCACTTTTTAAAATATGTATTAGTTCTATAGACTAAAAACATCCTAATTTTATTCTGAGAAAAATATCCATTAAAAAGTTTTAAGAAAAAGTATATCAGTATTCTGCTAAAAGATGCATTCTGCAACAAGATAAATTATACATGTCATTAGACAAGCTACTGAAACATCATAAATAACACTGAAATTTATAGCAATAAATTTCTCAACATTGGATAAGTGTTTGAAACACACTGAAGAATAATATACAATACACATTCACATTCTACCGTTACTTAGACTATAAACAAAAAAAAAAAGTTAAAGCTTTTTATTTACCTTCAAAAAAATATATTATTTATACATAAAGGTATCTAAGAAACTAAATTACTCATTAAGTCTATAAAAACTATTATCTCAATATAGTTTAAATTACACAATAAATAAGTAAATAACTAATATTCTATTGTATATTATTAAATAGTAGTTAAAATATTGTCTTATAATCATTTTAAAACAAGAATTGTAAAACTTCATAGTATTATACACAAAACAAAGCCTAAAGACAGTAAGTGAATCCTAAAAATATTTTACAACAAAATGTATATACACTTTACTTTAACATGATTCTTTATACTGAACACAAAAATAAAAAGCAAAAGAATTATCCTTTTTGTACTATAAATGAATGTCAGAAAAATAAGATATTTATCTCTTGTAAACGAAATTTAATATCACGAAAAAAAATTAAGATGCAAGAGGTTTTCATAGATTTTCAAGTGCTTTTATATCTATGATTCACCAGTCAAATGTCTCATTTCAAATTTTGATGAAAATTATTTGGCATTACTGTTTTTTTTTTTTTCTGTTTTACTTTATGGTGATTCTTATATTAATCACATAATCAATCAATAAATATTTACAATTATTTTCTTTTACTTTTTATTGAAAATACATATTACTCCATTGGCTTCCTTCCTGCTATAGAGAAGGTGGGCTGTAGAGTGAATTATAGCTCTCATTCTTTAAAATTCTCATGTTGATAAATACTTTTATTAAATGAAAATAAACTTCTCTGGTGTTGCACAGTGAGGCATAACTTACTCTGTACAATTAAAGAAGTTTATTTTAGAAGAACAAAATTAAAAGAAAAATAAACATTTAAAAATTGTCTGTTTGTTATATTTAACTTTTTACTGCTAAGCACTGTTAATATTTTTCCATATATATATATATATATATATATATATATATATATATATATATATATATATATATATATATATATATATATATATATATATATATATTCCACAAAGGTTATTATATATTTTATAGTGACTTTAGTAATGCAACTAGTGAAAGGTTGTTTTGCAGTATTTTATGTTACAATGATTTTACATAATTATAGTTAAAATCATACAAATATGATGTAAAAAATATGAAACACAATTTTGGTGAACCAATACCAGTGTGTCACAGTATATATTACAGTTACATAACAGCAATAGAAACTGAAATAAAAGAAAGCTAATCTTAACTTTAAAATAATCAAAAGCAAGGGGGGGGGAGTCTTGTAGTACATTTTGCAATCTTAGAGATGGAATTTTTTCTAAGTAAATGAAAGATTCAATAAAATAACTACACAGAAAAAAATAAGTATAAATTCAAATAAATCAACTGATTTAATAAGCTCTGAAATCCATAGAGGATAGCTTTCTGATATTGAAAATTATTTGACACTGACCATGACATTTTGGGTGTACATAACAGATGTATGAGAAAAGAATTTCCAAAAACGTCTTCAAAAGAATGATTGCAAAATAAACCAATACAGAAATAGTTCTAGATGTAACTCTTCCTGACTTAATATTTCCAGTCAAGTTAAATATTTTAAAATCTAAAAAATATTTATCAATATCTAAAAGTTATATATATTGTTTCATAAACTGACAATCTGAAAAGTTATTTCTTTTTTTCCTATAAAACGTATCATTTGATTGATTAAAGTATGGATACATAAATAATATTACCACAAATATTTAATGTTGAAAACTAATCTGTGGACACTTATAACAAATAAAAATTCTGAGTCATGTATGCAAATAAAACTTTCATCTTATATGTAGCTTGTGTGTCCACTTTTAAAATGTGGCAAAATGTAATGTGTTAAAAATGTAAAGTGTATATACATTTTACAACAAAATGTATATACACTTTACTTTAACATGATACACTTTACTTTAACATGATTCTTTATACTGAACACAAAAATAAAAAGCAAAAGAATTATCCTAAATTATTACAGATGAAGAATTATACATCAGGGGCTTTAAAAGTTTTTAGAATGTCATTTAACAACTTTGCAAAATAATTACACTTTTTGCTGATACAGAACCTTGATAACACTGATTGTTTGATTCATTTGGTCCTGAATTTATCCCCATAGAACAAATTCTATAAGACATCAGACATGCTAACATTCAGTCATCTCTGTCAGAAGCAACAGCGTGTTTTTAAAATTTAACATGCTACCCACAAATTACACGCATATGCAAATTATATACATAAAAAGCAAAACAAAATAAGCCCCCCCCAAAAAAAAATGTATACATAATTACATATTTTATTGGTTTCTAAATTAAAATTGATGTAGATTTATTTATCAAGTAACTTACAAGGATCATTAGGATTATCAGTGTTTTAATTTAGAATTTCTAAATTAAAATTATAATTTGCTCAAAATTAGATTAAAAATAAACCCACAGTTGTAAATTATAAACCTTAAATTAAAATGTAAGTACTGAACAATGTGAGTGGGTTTACTTTAGCATTAACAACTTATTTTTCTGAAGTTTTCCTTGTAGCAACATTGACCCTAATTAAAATATTTTTCTATCATATAGAGGTTGTCTATTCAAATTTGACCAGTTTGGTTTTTCAGCACATTACAGAAAACTCTTTCCTATGCAGCATTACTGTATGGAAAGAGTAGCATATTCATATTTAATTTTTGAAAAACTTTGCATTTGACGGCTGAATTGTGATCTTTTAGTTTTTCAAAAGTTCTATTTTAATTTCTGGATCATTTTGACAAGTATCTGGGGTTATCAATTTGTCTCATTTCTCTTAAGAATCTGGAGTAGTTGGCATGTCTGAGATATGCTCATATAGAATGTATTTTTACCATATATATCATTTCTGGATTTTTTTTTATTTTCCACATCAATCCATTTGGTCCTGTCTCCTAGGAGATATCATTTTTGTAGAATTTAGGTGTACTTGGAAAATGAGTTATTTTGTGCTGATAATATATCAAGATTGTGTGGACGAAAAAAAGATAGACTCATCAGATTTCTTAGACCACCAGATGATTACTAATTAAACAACAGTGAGGTTATACAGTGAAGCACCCAGGAACAGGAGCATGAAAAAAAAGGAGGAGGAAGATAAAAATGAACCTGAATCAATACAGAAATCAGTACCAGTTAAAATTAAAATCAATTAAATATATGCATGGTGACAATAATAGTTTTCTAGCATAGATAGTCACACTAGCATGTTCGCTTCTTGCAGCCATGAGATTAACTGGCCAAAGCAAATATCAGAAGCAAAATATTTTCTTTTATTAAGTATTATTCTAAATATGACTTATATTTTATTAAACGTTTACATACTATATATTTTTGATTACAAACCAAGAATGTTTCATTACTTTCTAAAGCTTAAGTGGTGAGGTAAGCTTATAAACAGACCCATAGAATCGATGTAGTATATGTTCATCTTGGTGATGAAGATGTTAATAACCAAAAATTCACCTAATTAAGAAAAAAAAAAAAAAAAGAAAAAAAAAGTTGAAACAACACAAAAATGACAATAAGCATATACATATGCATATATATATATATAAAATGGTGGATAATAAATCAAATGTACAAAGATGTTGAACTGAGAAAAAACTGAAAAATTAAAAATAAGCTTATGATGAGTCAAACATGTGCAATAATCTTGCAAAAATAACAAAATCAAAATTTCAGAAATATGGCAAGAGGGCCTATACTACATGTGTACTGGATCAGCTGATATTGCAAAAAAAAAGTACATTTCCTTAAATCGGACGTAAATAGTCACCATAAGTAGCACTTTTGCATTTCTTTAGTTTAAATATATAAAAATGTGCTAGATTAGACTGGGTTACAACAATTGAAACTATTATTTTTGGCATCTAAATAAGTAAAAATATCATTGGTCATATGACCTAGCATTTTAGTTTACTTCCATTTAACTGGAAAATATTACCTATTTTACATGCTGATGACATTTTTGGTTTCTTGGTGACTCTTTTAAACATTTAGGCTTATAAATTTGGGTTTAGAATTTGGGGTAAATTTTTGAAGAGAAAACATGATCTTGGTTCATGCACAGATGGGATTATATCCAAAATATATATTTCCAATTAGAGAAAAAATTTGCTAATCGAATTTCTGCATTTATTTCCCATTTCTTTTGCTTTAAAAAATTATAGATCAAGGTTTAACTCTATTATCTAAAACCTTTATCAAAGTTCAATGCCTCTTAACTTTTTTTCCATTAGGGTCCTTTGTTTTAAACAAAGTATTTATTAAAAATTACTAAAAACTTTAAACAGATTATAAAATAAACTTTTATATCATCAAGAATTTCTTATTTTTCCAAAGCACTGTGAGCCTTGCACCAATAATTATAAAACATGGCTCAAAAGCGGATTACTATTCTAAAAAGAAATCTGAAATATATAGAAACCAGAGTTAACAATTTATATGTTCCTCTAAATTCAGTAGTACAGTTTTTTTTATTAAAGAAGCTGCAACTTCAAAAAACTTCAGCATATATATATACTTTTTTATACATATCAAATATCACAAAACTTTAACAAACATATAATTCTAGCCTACAGATGACTATTCTTTTATATATACAAACATCATCTTCACTATATATAAAATATCCACTTCCTTATGTACACAACAGTGCTTTTTAATGCACAACTCAGTATTTTATAAACAATTGGTTTGCAAGTCTCCTGAAAATATATAACAATAAATGATATGCAAGTCACTGTTCATATGATTCTACATAAACTATATAGAATGTAGCCCTGGGTGGCAATAAAAATAAATCAGCACCAATTTTCCAGAAGCTCAAAAAATTTCCCAACAGTGACAAGCCCAGGTATATCACAGACAAAGTCAAACTTCATTCAAATATTTCCCTCACATATGAGAAAGGGAAGTATCCAACCTAGAATAGAAGGGAAAATTCAAATGAAATAATCAAATTTTCAAAAGATAAATTAATTTTGACACTGGATAAATGAATGCTTACATTTTGACAGTTTTAGATAAAACTCTGCATTTTTATTTATATACTAGAACTGCTCTATGGAGAATTTACAAATTAAATTATGAAAACAAATCTTGAATTAAAAGTAATGTTAAAAAATTCCCCGTAACGAAGCATTGGAACATTAGCTAGTAATATCTAAAATCAGAGATAAAACGGATGAAATTTGTGCAGACGATATTTAAATAGTGAAAAATTTTAAATGATTAAATGAGATGTTTAAATGAATGACATCATAATGCTAGAAAAATGTTATTCAATCTATTTAAATGTGATAAATTTAACCCCTTCCGGTATGATTTAATAATGAAAAACTGTGCATGAAATAACCATTTAATTTTTATTTAAAAAACTTGTTTCATTTTACAATTCTTACATATTCTTAATTAAAATCCACTTTTTACATACTGTTAAATAATATCAGAAACAGTAAAATTAAGAAAATATCAAAGCAAAACATTAATAAGGTATACAGATAATAGTCTTCAAGCTAGTGGTACTTTTCTAAACAAAGTGCAAAGGAATTCTTAATTGTTTACACCGCCAAGTAGTCTCACTTTTAATTTAATTCTTGTAACACACACGGCATTTCTTAGTAGGTTTTCTTTTATTCTGACTCATTAATTTGGCAATGACTTGTACCAAGAAATTCTAAGTAAACAATATGCAATAGTGACTTGTGATTTTCCCAAGTGATAAAAGTGTTGCCAAATTCAGTACACTAGAAATTTGAAATTAAATTAATTATCATATTTAACAGTAACTTTAATTGCATGACGAGTGTAGCTCGTCATTGTGCAGTATGGAATGAAAAACTAATGACGAGCTAGACTCGTCATTTTACCGGAAGGGGTTAATTGCCTGCTCTTAACTGCAGAAAACTGTGGCTGAAATAATGGCAAAAATCGCTTGAAAAGGAGGGAAGGGTTGGATTTTGAACATTTTAAAGTTGACAGTATTTTTGCAGTGATATAAAGAATATTTATACCAATTTTTTTTTTTTTTTTTTTTTTTAGAATCAGACCATTAGTTTAGGAGGAAATGTGGAACATACATACACACATACAATGACTTTTATTTATATAAAGATTTAAGCATCTAAACGCAATATGAAATTGTTTTAAATTTTAAGTATTTAATCTACGAAAGTTCACTACAGTTTTTTTTTTTTTCTCAATTTGATTTCTACAATAAAAATGACAGCATTGAGTCTTTCATTAAAGAAAAAAAATCCAGTTTTTTTTTTTTTTGTGTGTGTTATAAGAAAAATGGTAATGTACAACACACACTCATATGTATTTAGAGAAAAAAAAACTTACATTTTTATCAATCTTTCCTTTCCACCAGCCTTTTTGATTACCAGCCTTATCCAAGACAGCAATCCTATCACCTTTATGAAGAGTCAACATATTTGGAGAATTTCCTTGGAAATCATATAGTGCCTCTGCATAACTTATAATACCTGTGGGAAAAAATTACAAATTCAATCTGAATAAAAGTTATCTTTTTCTTAAACTATTTATTTCAGCAATAATTTTTAGAAACCTTACTTTCTGTGTTTAATCCATTGATGGCTTTTTTATATGGAATCATTAATGTCACATGTAACCCATTGAAACTTTCAGCTAAGCTATTTTCTTTATACCAGTTGATCAATTCCTATAATAATATGTAATTCATTCTCAGTTTTTGATATTAATATGATAAAAAAATTTTTAAAAATAAAATACATACTACATTTAGACTTTAAGATTTGTGCCTATCTTTAAAAGTTATATACATATATATTCAAAACTTAATTTAAAAAAAAAAAAAAAACAGGTTCTTATTTTCCAGATAAAGAGTATTAAAAACTATTACTTACAACAATGGACTTGAAATATTTCGTCTCTGATAAATAAAACTGTTGTCCATTATCTGCAGAGCATACCCGCATATGTTTCACCTGACTCTGATAGCTAAAATAAATATAAAATCAGTTGTTACTCCTGAATTTAATTAGTTCCTAACCTCCATTAAACTGAAACATCAATAAGATCCAAACAAACAAACAAAAAAATTAAAATAACAGACAATAAGCGTAATAGTCGCGTCCGTCTCTGTCGGTGGTCGGGCAAACTTTTATTCTTTTGGTTCTTTGTAAGGCGCCGAACATTTCAAAACACCAAACAATTGGAAAAACGGCAGTAATGGTCCTTTTGGACGCACGGACGATTAGTGTCAAATCTGCCGTTTTGTCAAAGCACCAACAGAAAGAAGAAATTGCTCTTTGGGTGACCGCTTCGGCTACTCCAAGGACGAAGGTTAAAGGGGGGGGTCGATCTCCCCCAAATCCGAGGTTTCCTGTTGGAAAAAGGAAAAACGGGAGGGACTCCCGGCTGAACTTTCAAATGAGAAGGTTGCTGAGAATGAGCTCCTCTCTCAACAATTTTACCTATAGTTTCCTTTAAATGTTTTTGGTTGTAATAAATCAACGTTGTTAAGTTTGAACTTCTCTACGGCTGATCATTTCGTCTCCATACCTGCTCCCTATAAGAAACCCACGTGAAGTCATACCCAAATGACTTACAGTTGAAAATAGAACGTTCGCAGACTGCTCGGCGAGATTTACAATAAGTGTTTACTATTAAGAGGTAAAATATAAACAACTGTCATCAAATTTTATTGAAATGTTGTACTAATGAAATGACATAAAAATTAACTTGTAGTAAGTGTAGTTAAAAAAAGTAATAAATGCCAAGTTAATAGTCTTTTTAAGTCTAAAACAAAAACAAAAAAATTAAAAATCTTTTTTTCAGGAGTTTGCTTAGACAAAATTTGAATCCATTAATAGACTATTCAAAAAACATTTTATCATAAAATATCTTATTATTCATCCTGTTCTTTAATTTAAATGCTTTAGGAGCCATTTACTTATTTGCATTTTTTTTTCTATTTTATGACTTAACTATTTGAATAAATGAAATGTGTATTTATAAATTTGTGCATATTTATATATACATAAATATTTATTGAAAGAAAAGGGCTTTTGTCTAAAATGGAACTTTAACTTAGATCTACTTTCTGATTTTTAAATGTGTATTTTTTACAAAAACAGGATCTAATTTTTTATTAGTGTCTACATTAGAAAATTATATATTTTACACGTCTGCAGTACATTTTTATATAAGAAAGACTGATCTAGTACTTAATAATGGGAGCAATACTTTTTAGTCTCATTGAAATATGCATAGATGGAACGAGACTTGTGAAGCAAACTATTGTTAATTTTTTAAGTAACCTAACACTAATGAATATATAAGCTCATTACAATAAGCCTAATTAACAGACAAATTAGAAAGTTGTAGATAAATTTTCTTGCTGTCATTAAATACATTGTGATCTTCAAAATGTGATAATATTCTATCTAGTCAAGTTTAATTTACTATTGTCAGTCTACTGTTATGTGATAATATTCTATCTAGTCAAGTTTAATTTACTATTGTCAGTCTACTGTTATGTGATAATATTCTATCTAGTCAAGTTTAATTTACTATTGTCAGTCTACTGTTATGCCATTTAGATTTTAACAAACTGTTTATGTGAGTAATAATTTATTTATTACTTAATAACCGTAATTTCTTTCATAGAGATAGTCTACACTACGTCTACAACTTTCTCACCAAAATAGCTGGTATCTCTTTAAAGCAATCACTCTGGTAAATACTGAAAAAAAATAACTTTACTTTAATTAAAAACAATTTTATAAACCTCCACTATCTTAGGAATATTACAGCAAACCTGAATGAAACTAGGATATGTGAGCAATTACAAATCTTTTAACTGGTCTAAAGACATTCAGGCAAATCACAATAATCCTGAAATTCGAGAAGCTTATTGAAATGATCTGGGTATTTTCCAATTTGCCCAGGATACTGCAAAATGACTGGGTTCTTTAAGTTAGATTTTCCAATCTGTCTGTTACACATACCTTGATATCATGAAACAGCTAGTTCATGCTTCACAGAACAGGTAGTTGTCAAAAGAAGTTTTTAATGGAATTTGAAGTTTATAAATGGAATTTGCAGAAATCACTGCATTGCTCATGGCAAGTGTAAGATTAAAAACATCCATTAAAAAATAGAATATGTACTCAGAAAACAATAACACAACTTACTTAATACTGATAGCAAATGATCCATTTTGTTTAGGACTTATCCTCAACAAAAATGTCCCACTTGGTAATTCTTCTAACTTTTTGGTAGCTGTATCTCGATCCATTACACCTGCAAACCTTAAATAACAATTTTTTCAGTTTTATTATTATGCTTTCCTCTAGACAAACATATATAATCAAATCATTGCAAAGCACAATTTTATATTTATAACTCACCTAAATAAATCAAATATTAGTTATCTTCATTCAGTTTAGTTGAATATATCAAAATTAATAATAATATACTACAAGCTATGTATAATAGTAAATATTATATTTCAATATGTTCCATATGTAACCAACAAGCTGTTTCTGTGAAGAATCTTAAATCTATAATTTCTTTTATTTTAAGAACATTTATTTTAAAAAACAGTTTTTCCAGTGTCCAAATCCAAAGTTCTAAAATAAATTTTTTTTTTCTCCTCAACTAAGACAGGATTTTTCCCCTTTACTTTTTTCTTAATATTATGCAAATTTCTAAACAGATTTAACAGAAGAAAAATTTTCAAACTTCAAGTTTGCAAAATAGATTGTGATTGTACAAATACTTATTTTTAAATTTCTTTTCTTAATTTAAAACATGAAAAAGGAAAAATCTAAATCAATTTTGAAAATTACATTAAGGTATAGTCAGGTTACTCAAAGTATCCTTTAACATATTGCCTCTTATGGGGTCTCACAGTTTCCCCACTGTACTTTCCCCAAATAGACAAGCAGACAACTAACAGTGAACATTGTGCTTTATTAATATTAATATAAAAAGTACTTACCAATCATGCCCTTCTAACATAGTATTGATATAATCAGGAGCAGGGGACATTGATGCACAGTTGTTTCGAGAAGTAAAAGGATTCTCATAGGAAGGGGGCCTCTTCTAATAAAAAGGTAAATTTCAAATCATTACTTAAATATATTAAATTATGAAAACTTGTATTTTTTATCATTAGCTAGTTAACTTTCATTTCATAAATATGAAACATTTTACTATGACAATATCTGAAGTAACCAAATGTGATACAAATTACTTCCCATTTTCTTAGAAAGTCAATTATTCCTTTCATTCTCAGCCAGACAGTTAAAACTTTTCAACATTTTCCTCCCTTCTTTACCAGAATTTGCTTCTATTGATACAGCTTTGTGCCTCTATTGGCATGATCTAAAAATTTGCAGCATTCTGCCTGCCCTGACAGGTATAAGGTGTGCAATGTTTTCAATTTACCAATCATCTGATTTTAATCATTCTCTAGAGAAAACAGCTTTTCTTCTTATCCCATACCTTTCTTCTACCCGCCACCCTCTCCTACAAGAGAACATCCATGACCCATAGATTTATCCTACATATTTTCTGTGTTCAGGGAGATGTTTTACTACACAGCTGTGAGGTTCAAACCAAGTACCATAGAATTCTGTTCCTTCACTATAATTATATATTCATCTAAACAGATGAATATTAGAACAACCAATGAAAGAGATGACCCCTTACCAATAAGCAAAGATTAACTCATATTGTCATGCAACTTTACACTTTTTTTATTTTAAAAAACACTCATTAATTTAAGAACAAGAGAAAATAAAACCTAAGCTTGGCACTCTCAAATACAAGAGGATCACTAAATTTCCTTTCAAATACATTTGGTAGCAGCTGGTTTATTTAGATGCCCATTCCATATTACTAAACTTTTTTGTACCTGCACAATCAACATTTACCTCTCATATCAAAAGTTTGTGATATCGCAGTTTTCTATAACTTTTATTCATAATGGCACCATATAGTTTCAATACAACAGTACATAATAGTGAATAAACTATTTCAGAAATATGTTTAAAAGTTAATCATCATCCCTTTTAGAAGCAGTAACAAATTATTTCTTTTGTTCAGAATAGAAATCAATTATATAGTTGAAAAATGCTTATAGGTAACCTTATATACAAAGTCAGTTCTTAATATAAGCTTTACTATATATAGCCAATATATGTTTTTTTATAGGCTTTGCTTTGTTGATAATAAGAGGAAGAAAATGGCTATAATAATGAAACTCTTTCCTATATAAACAAATTACTTAAATAGACACACTCTAAAAATAAAACTGATAAGAAATTACCTCAACATGCTCTGGAGAGAAAAACCCAGTTTTGCCTGTTCTTGAAACATATCCCTAGAAAGAAAAAAAAATTTTTTTTAAGAATAATTTATAGCAAATTTATTTCAAACTACCTTTATTCCTCACAAACATAAATTAGAACAATGTAATCTCACATTAAACTTAACTAAACATACCCTCTAAAAATAGTACTGAAAGCCAATTTTTTCAATAAAAGTTTCACTACTTACTTCCCAACACATGTTATTAATTTGCTTAGTGACATAAATTTCATCATCACTATCAAATGAAAGATGATCAGGTGGTCCACGATAGGCAAACCTTGCTTTGACCTTAACTGGGGTAGAGAAAAAAAGGAATTAATAACATATTTTTTTCTTTTTCTTTTTGGATGAAATATTAAAAGCGCATAAAAAATATACTAAAATTTAAATCTCTTTAATTCTACTTTGTCAATTTAGAATAAGAGGTTTTAATTTTTTTTCATGAAGCACACACAAACATCAACTTAACGCAAACTAGTAATTACCAAAATAGTGCTAAGATATAAAAAACAAATGATTAACTACATGAAAGAAGTGAGTGCATATGCATGTTTCTGAGTTACTTATGTCAGATTAAAAAATACATTTAAAAGTTAAATACTTTAAAAATGAATAATTAATATTATCCCTTAGTGCAGATATTTATTTAAAAAGGGATATTTAAAATCCCTTACCATTAACACTTTGACTACCATAAAACACTAATTTGGTGACAATAAAAGGTCTGAACAGGATGTGTCACCCCTTATAAAAAAGATATAGTACCTGAATCATTTCTGCTGAATATGATTACATGAATATCTTAAATCTGAGTTAAATGAACTCCTGCAAGTATGTATATATATATATATATATATATATATATATATATATATATATATATATATATATATATATATATATGTATGTGTGTGTGTGTGTGTGTGTGAAATTTAAACAACTTTAAAAATTTTAAACTGTCCTAATTAGTGATAAGCTGTCATTTTAAAAAGCATCATAGGATAACAATGAAAAGAAGAGATGAGGAGGTAAATTTCTTGACAAGATATTTATTTGAAATCATGTCTGACTAAACACAGTACTGCAAAAGTGGAGTTTTATAATAGAGACAGCTATTCATCCCAATTTAAGTTGGTGTACCTACAAATTAAGGAAACTCATGCCTGAGCATAACACTAGATTTATGGACCGAGACAATTTGACTCATTAAAAATTATACTACTATATATATCTATAAAACTTTAATATCACTTTTCAAAAACATACGTTGGTTTTTAGTTAAGTAATAAAATATATGTAAGCTTTCATTCCTCTTCCCCGCAGACCCCTTCATTTCACATTATTAAATGTTGTATACCTATTTTCACGGTTGTGAGCCAATTTGACTCATAAAATGTATATGAAAATAAATATAGTATAAAGTAAATATATAGAAGAAGTCGAGAACAATTCCATTCCAATGACAGAAATTCATGCTACTGACGCACGGAAGAATAATCAAGTTCAACAATCATCCAAAAGAAACCATTGTGAAAAATGTAATAGAAATGTTTGCGGAAAATGTGTTTCAAAAACAGATTTTATATGTAAAAAATGTTTTTCATGAATTTTTTGATAATAAACATTTCATTTAAATTAATTTGAAACTATTTTCTTTGCAAAAAAAACTTCAATTTTCTTGTATGAGTCAAATTGGCTCACTTCAGTAAAAATAGGTAGTATCAACACCCATAAATCTAGTGTTGATAAATCACAAAATGTTGATCCATATCACAAAATTATTAAAAAACAGAAGATTCTTGACAATTTATGGGATTGTTTATGATGTTTCTATCTACATTCACTTAAAATAAAAAAAAAAAACCTTTCAAGAAAATATAAAAATTCTATAACTATTGTCTAACAGCCATTAAAAAGAGGAGGAAAGGGAAAATAATTATTAATGGGTTAAATAATAAAAACACTGTAAAAAAGCAAAATTTTTTTAAAGAATGTGCCTGATAGGCAGTATGTGTGAATTAAAGGGGATTATTTTAAAAGCCTGCTTGGTACACAAAGTTTTAAGAGTAAATAAGAGTAAAGGTGGTTTTTAAAATAATTTTAAATAAAAATTCTACTTTAGAAATATACTTTTATACTTAAAGAGACAAGGAGATTTTCAAAATGACAAAAATTGATCAGAAATACAAAAGTCTTCTTGTTTAGAAAAGTTCAAGCTATGTGTTGCAGACAAATGATTATTTTGTTTTATTTAAACATATTTTTTTTCAAATTCTCATTTTAAAATTTTTATTTTCATTTATTTTAATGGTGACTTTTAAATGTTTCATATGCATTACATAAAAGAAATTCAATACTCAGTTTTGTTTCTATATAAATCTTCAATAAACAATGAAATTCTGAAAGCAATTAATAGAATAATATGTGATGTACTACGGACATGTTTAATGACTGTTCTTAGTTTATCCAATTTTTTTTAAATATTTTTTATTTTATTAAAAATCTTTTCTTGTACATTTTTTAGTATCATGCATTTTATTTAGTACCATAATAAAAACCGCTGAAAATAATATAAAAAAATTATTGTTTCACAAATAAAGACTTAAGTTTTCTTATATCCTTAAGGTATCCATCTACATTCGGAGAACTTTTTTCTTTAAACATAGAAACTAGTTCATGTTTTTACATATTTTGATTTATTTTTTATATTATAGAGAATTGCATTTAAAAAATTTATTCCTGGAAAAGTTTTTATAAAATTTCTAATAAATAAAAAATAAATATATATATATATATATATATATATATATATATATATATATATATATATATATATATATATATATATATTAAAGGTCTAATTTTTCAACAAATTAAATTATTTCAATATTTTTTGATGCAACACATTTCTTATACACTGGACTAGTGAATACCCTAAAATATTTGCTTAATTTACAGTTGGTAAAAAGTTTTGGTCCTTCAAAATCATACACATTGAATTTTTAATGAATTTTCATTACCTTTATATCTAACTATGAGTGTAACATCATTAAAAATTATCCAAATTTAAAGCTTTTAGGTCATTTACTAGTAAATACTATCAAAAGCATTCATAATAATTTTCAACACAATATTTTAAGAACTTTTTGAGAAATCACATTTCAAGTTTCAACATTTTATTAAAAATACCGTTCTGAGAAAAAGGCATTTGAAGTTTATGAAAGCAACTTTAACTATTAAAAAATTAAAATACGTGTTTAAAATTCCCTCCAATTTCTTGCGTCAAAACTTTCTAATTCCTAAGTTGTTAATTATTAAAAATACTAGAAAAATGTTTAAACTACTCTTCATGAAAATTTAAAAAGTTTTGTCCAAAAAATGCTCTTTAAAAAGCTTTAAATTCCCAACTTCTGGTTCCAAAGTCGCTACTTCCGTTTTGTTTTGACAGCTGTCACTGATGTTTACACAGCTGTAACTTTTCTTTAAATGCTGTAGTAACAACACAAAAACAGATTTAGAAGCCTAAAAGGTGAAATTTTACAATAGAGAAATTTTAAAAAATTATGATTTTTGGCAAAATATGACATTTTTAATGTAGACGGATACCTTAAAATAGAATTTATTTCAAAAAGCCATTAAGTATTTAAATATGAATAGGGACAAGGAACTGAGGGTTTACTTTTTATAACCTTGTTCCAATAACTTACACATATATGGTTTACTGCCAGATGTTAGATTTCTTCTCAAAACATCAGGAACAATGACATTTGACGGAGGTCGTGGAGGTAAGTGAGGAGCTCCACAGCCTCTCACATATGGAATGCACTCTTTATGGACAGCCACATTGCATTCTGAAAGATAACATTTAACAACAATTAATTACTCTACTCTACAAACAAAACTGTTAAATACAGCTTGTAAAAAAATAAAACTTGTTCTCAACATACTATATGATTCAGGAAGTAGTTATTTTAGAGTATTATTCTTCAATAAAAATAAATCATTTTGATTGGATTGAAAATGGTTTAGATATATAGAATATAGAATTAAGAGATTAAACATGATTTAAAAAAAATTAAATTAATGTAGTTAACTTAATGATTTCATGGCACAAGCAGCAAATAATTTTAAATAAATAAATAAATCTGAATTTTACCAAGAAAGCCTCTTATATTCAAAATGAAATAAAATCTAAACACAAATTGAATTTTGACAATGGATTACTAATCTTTAATAAATATACACATTAATAAAATAATTAAAATGTAATATCATTCATATCAACATCGGCCAAGGTATAGAATCCTGACCTTTAATTTTAATTAATTTTTCTAAGGATAAGTGTTACTTTAATATAAAACCCACTACAGAGAATGAACAACCTTATAAATGGTTAAATTTAATTTTTTTTCTGGGGGGGGGGGTCTTGTAATAATATACTCAAATTTATCATTGTGTAAAGTTTAAGAAAGAATAACTAGAAAGCATTAAAAAGAATATTTTGCTATAATAATATCAGAAGAAATATTGAATCATATTAAAGAAAGAAAAAAACTAACTTACCTGCACACAAATAACCTTGGTTAAATATTCCCCTAAAAATTTATAAGTCAAATATATAAGTCATTATTTACTATGTAGTGGAGATATTAATAGACCATTAAAATACAAGAGAAAAAAACAAATTCAAAGAAAAGTAATGAAACGTTCATTTAAGTATTTAAATACATAAGAGTATAACATGTAAATCTGTAAAATTTTGTCATGCTTAGCAGCTATGTTAGAAAGGAACATTGTTTGTTATTTTTTTATATTGTTTGATTTAGAATGAACTCTCCCAAACTGAACAACCAAGAAAAAGGCCTAATATTTCTTATTATTTAATCAATGAGCATTCAAAATTATATCTAAAATCAGTATGCATAACATTCTGCCCAATCATCTAACAATGAATTTAATTAAAAGAAAGTAAAACAATGTCAAATTTAAATATTATTTCATTTTAATGAATGTTCTGCAAAATTAGAACAATGTTAAACAAAACAAAAGAAGTTCTAAATTTGAAAAATTAATTATCTATATATTTAACAAAGGTAGATTGATTGGTTTGAAGTACAATGATCAATATTTTTCTAAAAATGAATTAACAGTCATGATTTGATGATTAAAGGCAATTCTCACTGGCAACATAAATTCATAACAAGTGGGATTTGTATACACAGACTTCAGTACCATAAGCAGCACTCTCTATATTTAGTCATTCTCTTGTCATACTCTTGAAAATATGTGATTCAGTAAAATGCGTTAAGAGTGAAACCCTGGACTGCATTATCACTGAGACCATAGTTAGATGTTGATTAGTTTACCTCTTTAGCTTTATCAGCAAAAAACTAACATAACTAAATTTCATATATTTGTATCCTATTGGCAACAAGTTAACCAGTTCTTCCCTTTTTTAATTTAAAAAATTAAAATTTCTATTATTTTTTATTGTTTTGTATTCTGGTAATTTTACATTTAAAATGTTCCAAAAAGAAAGCAAAATCTTAACTCTTGGGACTTGAGCTCTCTTATATTTCCCCATTACTGTACAACAGAAAATATTTATACATATGTACACACATACCCTATGTTCAAGCAAGGACAGGTACTTTAGCTAATATTATATATAACAATCAATAAGCAAGTGCAGTTATGTTACTTATGATAGCTTATACAAAAAAAACCTGTTTTTTTCAAACTGTAATATTGTGCTAACTAAATTACTGAAATACAATTAAAAGAACATAAAATTTATAGTAATTAATGCAGTTAAAAGGTACTAAAAATGTTAACATCTATGCTTAAAGAACATTTTTAAGATACTATAAAACTTACTTTAGTAACTTCTCACATTCCACACATGTAGTTGCCTTATCGAAAGAATGTAGCTGAAACATATGATCTGTGCACCTCAAAGTTGATGGCAAAACATTGTCTCTATAACAGAAATAGTAACACTATTACCAATACATTTTATTGTAAAAATGTTTAGTTCAAAGAGAGAAATAATTACTATACAAATAAAAATATGATTAGATTATAAACATTTGCTAATAACTAAAGTATATAAAATAATAAAAAACACAATCCTAACACAAACTATTAATGATTTTCAGCCATTTTGATGCTCCTAAGAAAGGAAGATATTGATAAATTCCCTAAAGCTTTACATTCTATTTAGCTAATTTTGATAATGAAAATAAATTTGAATTGTTGAGGTAAAAATTATAAGCCATTTATTGTTTATTAAACAATAAAAATTCAATAAATATTATTTAATAAATGATCGTTTATTGTTTATTAAACAATAAAAGATTAGGGAGAACAGTAATACAATCTTAAGTATTTGATATCCAAAAGATTTGTACTAAAGTGCAATGTTTAATGTATCAAATAATTTAATACAACAATGAAGTAAATAAATATGTAAGACAGATCATATTAATGAACAGATTTAATAAACAGTAAAATATAAAATATTACAAAAAGCTAAGCTTATACTTACAAAGCTCTATTAATAGCATCAATCCATTTACGTTTAACTTCTTCAGTTTTGGCATACATAGTTAAAGCAGTCTTATTCTGTCTGTGCGCAAGTAGCCAGCAAAAACTCCACTTTAAAGTAAAAGAAGATTTTTAAGTTTTAATACAGCAAAAATTAATCAATCTATTTATAAATATTGATGTGAGTCTTAACACATTTCAAAAGCCACCTGTGATAAGTCCAACATTTGAAGCATGTTTTAGTTTCATATATTATTGAAAAAATTACCTAATTGCTTTTAAAATCATAAGAAAACCAGATTCTATTCCAAGTTTAATTTGGAACAGAATTTTTTAGTTTTTATTTACTTTATTGCTTGTTGCTAAATTTTATTTTATCTTACTAGGGCAAAACAAAACATTAATTACTTGAAAAGGTGTTGAGATTAGAATAAATAAATTAGTTGTTTCTTGCAACTTAGTATACTATTCTGAGTCCTGGAGGAACTAAAAACAAGTAAAATTACTTGAAGTGTTGATTACGCTAATATGTGTAATGAACTCATATATATGTAATATATAATTACTCATATATATATATATATATATATATATATATATATGTAATGAACAATAGAGCAAAATACAGCTATGCCAGTTGTGTGTAGAAGGAGGGGGGCAAATGGGTTCAAAGCTGGTGACACTCATTAAGAGTGACAGGCATATCTCAGCAAGTATCTTTATTTGAGTTCAGTATTTCCCTTGTTGGAAGAAGACTTTCCTTTCCCTCAGTTCTTGCATGGAGATTTGTAGTACATGATATGCTCGTATTAATAATAAGCAGCAATCTCTTAAAATCTATAAAACAATTAAAAATTTACAAATCTACCTCTCTTGTATTATGCATTTTTTTTTCAAAGCTTCCAAAGTAGTTAACATTGCTTTAGAAAAACTTATTTGACCCAAACTCTCAGCTAAGACATTACTTTGAATGTGAGTGGTCACTTCAGAGCTGAAGAAATAAAGGGAGAAACACAGAGCAGTTTTTATTCATTCCCTTAGATTGAAATCCCTGAGAATAATTTTGGGTTACCAGTCTGAGTTTAAGCAATAAATTCTCAATGAAACATTTATTTTCTCAGACTACTGAAAAAAAACTGACATTATATTTATTTGGAGATTATGAGAGACCTTCCATTAGTTTTCTATGTATGCTTTAAGGTTCCCATATATGCTCCTTTGTTTTTTACAGTTACATTATATATATATATATATATATATATATATATATATATATATATATATATATACATATTCACACACACAGGTATGCAAAGTTTTAGGACAAGTCAGTTAAAAGAATAACAAATTTTAGCAGTATTACAATTCCCTATGAAAAGGCATTTATATGACAGTAAATTTTTGCATCCTGAAAGCTGTAACATTAGAAATCATTCTTGCAATACTAACTCAAAATCCTAGATCATACCCTGTTCACAAGCACTTTTTACCAGTGAAGAGTAACATACTGCATATGTATGTTACTCTTTACTGATAAAAAGTGCTTGTCTTTAAAAAGATTCTGAGCATTAACTGATATGTGGATAAGTTAGAATGTAGTTTTATCAAGCAAGGGCTAATGATACTAGGACCTACTGCTTAAAACCCAAATAGCTAAAACATTCGTTCCTGAGTGGGATTCAAACCCACAAACTCCAGTACCAGGGAGAAGCAATTATCTGAGAGCAAAATAGGCTCAGTGCTCATATTAATTGTTAAACTGTTATTGCAAAGATATGATTTTCCTCCAGGATGTTTTAATTATACAATGTTGCAGTACACCACAAAACTCAAACTAAAAACAAATGACAAAATCTTTTTTTAAAAAATGTTTTTTGAAAAGTGCATGGCAATTATGTGTTTTTTAAACAGAGATAAAAACTTACAGAAACTATACAAATTACATAGTTATTTAATTAGCATTTTCTCAAATTTTAGTTCCATATTAAATATTTATTTAATTATACTTCCACAACCCTATTCCTATAAAAAAAATTTCAGGAAATATGTATTTTCTAAAATATGATAAACCTAATGGTTTACAAAGAAATTATAACTTACATACCTTATCCCTATTGGCAGTTCGGAGAGTATTGTGGATACTTGGAGCATCTTCAACTTTATAGTCCAATAAAACAAGGGCTTCCTTGTAACTGTATTGTTCTCCCTGAATAATTTTTTATTTATATCAGACTCCATAGAAAGATACAGGAATGAAAAAATATTTGTTTACAAATAACTTAATCATAATACAGTAAAGCACTATCTATGCATTAAATTTATATCATTAACATTTATACAAAGTTTTATCCCCGTCTTTAAACATTTGTAACTATTGTAGAGAAAAAAATGCTTTCATTTATACAATGCAACAGACACACAGCTTCAGTTACACACCATTTTTCTATTTTAACCCTTTGAGTCCTAGAGGGTTTTTTAAAAACACTGTCAAAGAATCCCGAACAGCACAACCTTGCTCTATTTTAATAGGTATGAGAAGCCCCAAGCAGTGCTATAGTTCTTCTTTTATGTTGATAAATCATACGCAATGGGATAGCACTTCTTCTACTTTATATTCTAAACATATATGCTTCAATATTGCACTATTATTATAGTAATGTGCCTATTGTAAAATGTATCATTTATATAAAAAGAGGAGTCCTGTGATGTACTTGCATTAGTAAATGTGAGTACGTGTGATGTACTTGCATTAATAAATGTGAGCATGTGTGACTTTGACATTCAATAGAATACCATCAGTGATCCACAGCACTTGGAATATGCTGGGTTTTCTCAACATAAAAACGCGATCATGCTGCTTGGGACTTAAACAGTTAATAAAATATTCATTGAAAATCTTATTTTATATGTCAAAAGTGAAAATGCATTCAATGTACTTAATTTAAATTATATTGCTGTACTAAATAGTAATATTCACAGACAAGCAGAATGTCACACGGTGGCTAAAGATATTTTAAGTTAATTTCATGCCTACTACCTATGTACACATAAATGGTATAATTAGTACTCAAAAAATTCAAGAAAAGAATTTTTCTCCCTCTTTAATGATGAAATTGAGTTTTAAAATTTAATTGCTACTGTTTTTAATATACTATGTTATGATATATGACTACTACTACCTTAAAAACATTTAACTAACTTTACTTAAATTGTTACTTTTGTATATTTTTTTTTACTTTTGTATAAATTTACAATAATCTAACATGTTTATTAAAATTTTAACTAGACATCTTTTCATTCATAGGCCATTTTATATTATACCCTTAAACAATATATAACCAGTGCTTTACTGTATTAAACTATCAAATATAGGTATTTTACAGTACAGATTGTTTTATATATAAAGGTTTGTAGCAATAGATGCAATCAAACCTATTTAAATAAAATATACTAGGATGACTAAAGAGCATTCCAATGTAACATTAAATGATAAAAAATTACTACAATTCCAAAAAGTTCTGAAATTCTTTAGTTTTTAAATCTAGAAAAGATTATTCCAATTTAAAAGTAAATTTTGAACATCCTGGAGCAATTACCAACGAAAACTATATTTTTCGATTTTTACGGGATTTCCAAACTTATTGCAGCATTATAAATTCAAGAAAAGTTTAGGGAAAATTATGAAAATTTGTTCAAATACAATAAAAATGAAAGGTTTCCTTAGTTTTCTTATCTGAGAGATATATTAATATATATTTTAATAGTAATCGCATTGTACACATCTGTACAGCATGGGATATGAAATTTAAAAACCAAGTCATCACTTTTAAATTTTTAAAAAATTAACTTTTACATTTTTCGAATGCTTAAACAATACTCAATCTTTTGAAACAAACCATGCTAAAAAAATTCTTACTAGAACCTTAAAAAAAAAATTAATAGTTTTTTAATGAAACTATAAGGAAAATATATAAATTTTTAATGTTAAATGTTTCACAATAAGCAGAATTTTTAAATTTGTTCAGACTCTAAATAAGAAACTATCTCATATACTGATTTCAAATTTTTGAGTTCTGTATAATGCTACAATACAACTCTACCCACATTTTATCCTTTATTTTTCTAATTTGGTATTCAGTTTTTTAATTTTTAAATACTATTTTAATTTTCCCCCTACTCTTGGTATAAAAACTTTTGTCTTATAAAATTTAAAAAATTAAACCTAGTGCTTATTGTTTAAAAAAGTGCAAAAATGATCTATGAAACTCAGTTTGTGCAGCTGCAAGTATGCCCAAAGAGTGACAACAAAATTTTGAAATTTTTTAAATACTTACTTTCTATTTCATAAGAAAAAATAAACAAAAGTTGGTTCCAGGAACAAAGTAAATTCGTGAAAATATTTTAATAAATACAGTAAATGCTGCAAGTGCCCTTATAACAACAAACTGTGAATTTCAAATTTATGATGGAAGCTTGCAACTATGCATGATGTAATACTAAATTTTAAAGAGAATGGAAATCAAGGATTTTTTTCTCTTTACATACATTAATCTCTAATTATAACTTCAAAACATGTAAAGAAATATGCACTGTTACTTCAAAACATGTAATGAAAATTTAAGATAAAATTATAAGACTTCACACAACTATTTCTTTAAATAAAATAACTCACTGAACTTTTGAAAATAAAATTTTGAATAAACTAGCACACAAATACCCAAAAGGCAAAAATCTTACCCCGAAAATCTTGTCCATTATCTGAGATAGCATGTGAATTGAAAAGGGTTAATTTAAAAAATGGAGATAAAAGAATTTAATAAACTATTTACCTCAAATAATCAAAATCACTTTAAATTAATTAAGTTATAGTAGTAGTACAGTTTAGGTCTGAGGATAAAACATTACAATGCTTCCTTAGACACCTTCAGAGCCAATAAATATTGTCCTAAAGTTTTGACACTTATAAAATCCTCTTTGCCTTCTTTTATCAAACCTGCCTTAATTTCATACATGTACTAGCTGCTTTGATCCCAGCCATTAGTTTGAGTATACAAAATTCCTGACACCAGATGGTCTTTTGGAAACACTTTAGTTGACTATTTCAATTTCAGGTAAATTATGAGATAAAAAAAATGCTATATCTGACAATGTTTCAAATTTTATCCTTATGCCTAACACAAAAATGGTTTCTTGTATATTGTAATTCAGCTTAATTTCCATGATGCTTTTCATAAAATAAAAGTAAATGAAGAACACAAACAAGTGTTAAGCGACAAGATGAGAAAGCCTAGGGAGAGTACCAAATTTCAGCAAGAATTACAATAGATTTTTCTTTGTTTATACTTTAATGCAAAAAATATTTAAAAATGCAGTGTGATCAACTTTATTTTCAGATAAAGCTGACATACTTTTTGCAAATGGTAAAATATAAAAATACTCCTTTACTGCTAACTGTTGTTGATCAACAAAATTAATATTCTTTATATTGTCATCTTATTAGAAGCAAAAATTTTTAATACTGACAGTGACACTTTGCTAATGTCAAATAATACCTATCTAAAAGTTAGTGGCTCTGGCAAAGCATATGGATTTCAACAAAAACAATTACACAAAGACGCTAACATATATATACATAGAGTGTAACCTGTTTAAGAAGTTCTACTTCAGTGGTCCCTGGTTTATTCATATCTATCTATAATAGTAATCTTCCCTGTTTAAAAAGTTTTATTTCCTCAAAACCTCCATTTCATTGTGTGGTTTAATCTTTGATTAAACAGAGATACAAAAAATATATTTGTGGAAGAATGGCAGAACAATAAACAATATTTCTTTACAATAACAATTGTTAAGAGTTATAAAGTTTTGACACTCTGTGTTGGGAAATTTTAACAAATAGATGGCACTGTTGCATCTCTTTTTCGATGTTATATTAAAGTTTAAGGATTTTTGTTTTCTTTAATCAGGTGTATATTCATAACATTTTATGATTAAAGTAGTGTTTTCTAATTCTGAGAGTTAGAATACTATAAGAACCTTCACACAACATTTGTGGAACTAAACAAGGCCAAATAGCATCAAATGAACTTACAAATTATGGTATCATAAAAAGATTATTACATTCTGTGTAAGTAAGGTAAAAATAACCTTTTACAGGCAAGATCAATTTGGTTCTTCTCACAAACCAATCCAAATGGGAAAGAAAGTTATAGAGTATAACATCAAATTTGCTATAAATAAATCAAGCAAAAACTTTCAGAAATAAGAAAAATATCAATGCAAATCCTATAAAATAATACGAGGAATGGTTGTCAAGTCGAAAATCGCCCCAGAATTAATAAACTGTAGTAAACTTGGGGATCTGGGGTTTTTGGTCACGAGGAATCGATTGGCATCGGTTTTGACGCGCTAAGGTCACGTAGTTCGGCGCTACAGATAGGGCCGGGTTCGAACCCCGGTGCGGGCAAACTTTTTTCTCATGCGTCCAAACCAAGTGAAAATTGGTACCCGGGGGGTTTTCGACCACGAGGAATCGATTGGCTGTAGTTCTGACGAATTAATAATAATAATAATAAAAGTCTTTATTGATTTGTCTTTATTCCTTGATATCGGTTTCCATTTTTATTTTAATAGTAGTAATAATATTCTAGAGTGCCACTGACGCTCCAGCGCGTCTGATGAATATTCTCAGAAATTACTGGTATATTGCATAAAATAGCAGTTTAAAAGGAATAAAACGGAATACCGTTCATATATACGTTCATATATATTCATTTATTCCATTTATGAAACAATACTGAAAACATTTACAAATAATAAGCACAATATACAGATATTGGCATTGTTGAATTATTACTTCTATTTCTAGATGTTGAAGCAAAATAATAATTAAACATAATAATGCAAAATTACTATCAACTCTAAATATTAAATTAATGTAGCAAAGTATATATAACACATAAACGATATAGTAAAAAAAAAAATAATGCAAACAAAAATTTTGAAAACCAACCACAAAAAATTAAAAAATAATGCTTCACTAACGTGCCGAAACAACCTCGCCGTTCAATGAGGAATTTTCACGTTTTCTAATTTTGATTTTAAACGATAGAAGACAAAAAAGTAAGCAGGACAGTAGCTATTTTTCTTTCATTTGGGGGCCTAATGAGTGATTTCTAATGGGTTTTATAGCGGACTCTTTAACGTCTCTCAAAAACGCTACTTTATCTCCGCCGAGTTTGTGACGTCATCGTTCATGTAAACACCGAGCTCCTATGCTGTTTACATGTTAAAAGGCGACTTTTAAATTTGTTTTTTGTGTAAAGTATCGCATATAATAGCATTTTTTTTTTGTTATGTCTGGCATTAAAAAATCATACTCTAAATATTGTATTGTGCCACTCTGTAAAAATACAACAACTAATTGCAATGAGAAGATATTTTTCAGCGTCCCAAAAGACCCACATACACGTAAAATCTGGACAACTGAGATGAAAAGGGATGAGAAATTAAACCTCAAATTATCATATAAATCATCTCTATGGGTTTGTGAAGACCATTTTTCGGTAAATAAATGCTTGCATTTGTTTAAATATTACTATTTTAGAACAATTAAAGTATATAAAATACATCTATACCTTTAAAAGGATTGTTGATTAACCACTGCTATTTAACTTTTAAAACTGCTAATTTTCGAGTATTATCACAGAGTTCAAGTACAATATATATTTTATAAAGCATATAAATATCGAAAAACATATAAATATCTAAAGCATATAATTATCTAATAAATAACTCGGGGGAGGGGAAGGTTATGTATTTTCAAGATATTATAAATATTTTCTTCAGAGATGCATACTTTCTTATGTATCAAATGTAACAGTGATATTTTTCGATTAAATTGGTGACTAATTTGAAAAAAAAAAGTATAATATTTTTAAAATACTTAATAATTATATTACTTTAAAAATTAAATTTAATTTGAGAAATTTTATACATTTTTTAATTTGACATTAATATTAAAGACAATAAAATTGTATTGCTATTTAAAAATGTATAAATAATTAAGTAAAGCCATTTAAAGATTTTAAATTTCTTTTCATCATATTTAAAATATCTAAGAATTGATTTTGTTTTGGTTTGGTTTTGGAATGCTACGGTCTACTTTTTGCAACACGAAGGCTAATGAGACCGGTCTCACAAAAAATACCTCCTCTAATTTTTATTTTAATATTACATCCGTCTCTATTTATAAAAAACGATGCAACTACAAATGTGTATGTATATGATATATGTATATTTATTTGACTTGTTTGTGTTTACAAACAAAAGAGCTGTGTTTAGCATGAATAAAGTATTAATACATGTTAAGTAAAATTGGAAAAAAAATATAAATGATTTTACACACCTTTGGGTTTTAATTCCTCTTATTTCTGCTCCCATAAAATCCGGGTTTTTTGCCAAGAAAGAAAACATTGACATGCTGTCAATTTTCGGGAGGTTGTCTGATTGGTAAATCCAGGTAGAAGAGACATTTATGACAAATTGAGATAACTAAGCTATCTAGATCGATAAAATAAACCTTCAGGTTTAAATAAAAATAAATTTTGATAGCTAGAAAATTTCAGGAACTTGCAAAAACAAAATCGGAAAATAGTTTTCGCTTAAAAGCAATACAAAAATATTGGTCTGCATGAACGATGACATCACAACCAATCACGGAGCGTTTTGATGTCACGTGATTTTCGCTTAACTTTAAAATTAATTTTTTAAATGATGGACCCAGTTTTTTACATTTTTGAGAACATTTTTGGAATCTACAAGTCTGAAATTACCAGAAAAACACTAAGTTGTTCGAATCCCCCACATGTGCAAATTCCTCATTTCCAAAGCCACACTAAACACAGAGCATATAACTTATCAAAGTCCGTCGCCGCGTTAGTGCGTCGTCGGCATACCAGGAGGTGCCGCTCTGACGCGCCAGTGCGTCGGTGGCAGCGAACGTGTTAAGGAACTGATTTCGATTTCAAATCACCGTCAACAAAGTTCGACATTTCAACATTCATCAGATTTCAAGCTACATTTTCAACATGCAGAACGCACCTCTACATGAAATGCTTCAAGGAGCCGGAAAATTTAAATCTTCGAGTTAGCTTCGATACCTGTTTTCTCCGAGCGGAGCTCGGTCACCCGGTACTTAATAAAATATTATATCTAGAGTTCTTTAGTCCATATATGTACCTAATGTTTAAACCATTTGAATTAAATCTTGGTTAAGGTTAATATTTTAGATGTTTGGAAATATACACTCTAGATTAAGCTAAAATGTTAAATTAATTTTTAATTGTAAAAAAGCACTATATGTCTAGGGGAACACATCTAAAAAAGAAAAAATGAATTACTACTAAAATTTATGTTAAAATATTACGCATAATACTTTTTGTTTTTTTCCTGTTTAAGAAGTTTTTCCACTTAAAAAGTTTTAATATCATGGTCCCTTGGAGAACTTCATAGCTACTATATATTCATGCAGATCTTTAACTGAAACAATGAAGCAATTACAGAGACATTGGAGTAATTTGGTTAAATATGTCAAATTAAGACAGCTTAAAGTAATCATTTACAAGTTTTGCCTATGGTAAATTTCAAATAATAAAATAAATTATTTTTAAAAATCTTAGACCACTGTTAATAAATCACAGTATAGACCTTAAATATAACTCTTGTCTTATGTGAAACAATGAAAAACATTCTCAAATTAAAAAAAAGGCCAGAATCCAACACCCAATAAACACATTGCATTTACAATTATTATTAATTTTAATAGCAAAATAAAAGAATGTACATAATCTCTGCTTTCTAGAATGATACAACATAAAATATCTGAATTAAAACAAAATGTTACTTACCCTAGTTGTTTTACACATTAACATGACCTTTTCAAAAATAAATACATATCTGAAAACAAAAATCTATGTAAGAAAAACAATCATTTCATTCTTAACTATTTAATTATACATTCTTTATATTTTAAATTTCTTCTATTACAATAATAATTAATACAATTTTTACAATAATAATTAATAGAAAAGTGTAGAATAAAAGACATTAATAAAAGTATTTTAAGCATATTTACCTATTCTTCAATCTATTATCATCATGCGATCGAATTTTTAGCTCCCCATCTTTAAGCAATCTACCATAATCTTTAAGTTCTAAGTCTTCAGGCTGAAAACAGTAAAGTTAGTTGCTTATTTTACATTAAAATAGATGAAAAAAACATTTGTGAATATTTACAGCTTCAAATTTAAAAAATAAATAAATAAAATTTTTAAAAAATAATTGTATTTTATACTTGTCAACATATCAACTTTAAAAACATTACAATTTTACTTGCTGAAAATGCATATTGCACATTTAGACTGATAGCCTATATATAAATCTCAATAGACATCAAATTTAGATGAGATATTTTAGTTAAGTTTAAGAAAATCTTTAAGGTTTAATTCACTTATTCTCTTATATGTAAAGGGGCAAGCATTTACAAGTGGCATTAAACAGAAAAAAACATTTAATTTTAGACACAGATATTTTATATAAGTAATCCCAAAAAGAATTTAAGGAAATTAAGAAAAAAAAAATCTCTTGATCTTCTCCATTTCCATTTTTTAAGGAGGAGGGGAGAATTAGAAGAGATTTACTTTGTATATTTTGAAATCCTACAATGCACTTCAATATACTTTTGAAATACTTCAGTCTTTGCACACAAACATATAATTATGGAATTAAAACATTTGCAGTATACAGCTAAAAAATGTAATTTAGCATGTATGATACTTTTTAGATTTAGAATAAAGTTTTGGTAAATAAAAGATCCTTTACAAAATCATTTAATGCATATAATCACCAAAAGTTTTGCTGCACACTATATCTATATACATAAAATAGGTAGATATGTGGCATCAAAATCAGGGAAAGAAATATAAAAAAATAACCAATACATGATTCTATTTTATTTTTAATAATTTTAATTCTAAAATAAAACAGTGTAATTGCTTGAATAAGTAAAAGTCTTTAACATTTAACAAGTGCCATGTCCTTAAAATATTTTAATTTTTATAGATATGTTAAGTTTTCATTAAAAAATTTAGATACTTTCCATTAGTCAAATGATGGATAAATTGTCAAATAAACAAATATTATTTCTTTAATATATTAGTAGGAGGGCTATGTGAAGACAGTAATATTTTAAAATTTGGTGCCACATTTTCATCAGCAATCTTAAATTGTCAATTTAACTATTGACAAAAATACTTGGAACTATTTTTCTGAAAAAAATTCAAATATTTTTAGCCTTAATCAAAGTTCTTCAGTTCATTCTTGCAAGTATTGCCCAGGGAGCAACAGTTGCTTATCAATGTCTTAAATTTCGCTTGGACAAAAGAGCTTCCTTAGATATATTCAACAGTTATAGATGGGCAGTATCAAGCCTGTTAGGAACCATTGCTGAAAAGTATATTTATTTCTGTGCTAATGAAAACTTTTTCCATTTCTTGTTTTAAAATTCTGTTTTAGCTACTTTAATGCCTATTAATAATATGTTCACAATATTAGAGAGAAAATGTGTTAGTAAGTTAAGTAAGTGGCTTTGATCATGTTCAAGTTATTAGATTTGTTGAAATCATCTTGTAAAATTATAAAAGATAATCCATCAGTAAATAAAGTTACAAAATAGCAAGGCAAGTTATTATGGAACAAAATTTTTTTAAACACCAGCAAAAAAAAAAAAAAGCATACTAACCATACGTAGATCAGTAATGCTATTTTGAATGTCTCTGATAATTTGCAAGGTCTCATTATCTCTTTTCACTTCATTAATGTAGTGAGCCAGATCCTAAAATAGCAAAGTTTAAGGATTTTTTAAAGTACAGGACAGATATTTAAACTTTATTTTGCAAGTAATTTGTAAGAGCCAGTATAAAGTTTAAATTATACAGTAAAAATTTATAAATAGTATAAATCAAGAGACAATGAAAAACTTTTTAAACCACTTAAATATACAGGTGTAAATATTTACCACCATAGCATCTAAAGCCTTTTGTAGATTGAAGTAATCATCATGTGTTTTGGGAGTATTCTTTATCAGCTCCTGAAAATAAATAAAGTAGTATAATTTTACTAGATAATTCAAGAGCAAGAATAGGGAAAGAATATCAATTATATACTTCAAATAGCTTGATAAAATAATTACATCGCTAAAAACCTATTTGGAAAAACATTCTAACACTAAAAATTTCTTAGCTAAGAATTGTTTTTATAATTCTTGGTGCATAGAGAATTTAATTTCATCAAAAGACATCAAAGAACATAAGTACTTTGACTTATGAGTTTAATTCATTCCTTGGCAGAAATTGAAACTCAAATTACTTGTACCTCAAATCAATTTTTTTCACTGAAACTAAGTGAAAAACTATTAATTTGGGTCCAGGAAAACTCTCATCCCAAGAAGAAAAGTCCTGTTTTGCAGGGAGAAATGCTGTTTCTAATAAAAAACATACTTAAAAATAACAAATACAGTATAAGAACACATTACTGTAGAAGAGGGTAGGCCAAATGTGTATATTGTAAGCAACTTTTTTAATAAAAGTATATCTGCAAGCAAGAGTACAATACATGGTTCAATTACAATTTAGAATTATAATAGAACTATGCCAAATTTAAAATATATATATATATATATATTTGTGCAAATGGCTATTTTAAAACACTTGGAACTCAATAGTTTTGAATTCTAACTATTTTATTATACTATATTTAAATCGACTCTAAATTCATCACTATAGTTTGCCAATGCTCACTTAAGTTTTGTGGACAACTTTCAGTAACCTTGTCGAAAATGTCTTGCCACCCCTACTTTAAGGGTGGCATAGAATTTGCAATAGAATATACATTTACATTACAGATTAAATAACTTAAAAATCTCGAAAAAAGTGCATGAATAAGGCTGAACAAAATAACTATGTCAAATCAATTTGGTCCCTTTTAATTAGTTAAAAGTGGAATTAATTCATATCAGTTTCTAAAACTAAACTTATTTTGTTACACATTCTCAACAAAATAAAAGTGTAAAAGCCGATAATATATGCAAACATAACTATAGGGGAAAAAAGTTTTAAAAAAAAAACTAATTTTCATGAAATATTTGTGTTAATTTTTTTTCACTTTTGTTTACAATTATTTCCTAGTGTTTAGAGCCACTTAAGCTTGCTCATATGTCAGATTTTAACTCGTAACTAAAGAAGAAAAAAAAATCAAATAATATCATATGGGAAACAGCTTGTAACTTGAAAAGTTCATACATTTAGTCACACATAAAAGTCAAGGTACAACTATACTTTAAAAATGAAGAATGATATTACAAAGCTATTAGTGATATTATGTTTATTACTCAAAGACAGCTTACTTGCAAAAGTAGGTGATATTTTAAAATTCTCTGCATTGGGACTGATAAGAGGTCTCTGAGCTTGAATTTTCCTCCATTGGCTTCCTGTTGGCAACGCTAAAATAAGAAAATACAAATGCACAAGGTATATAAAAAATAAGTCCCAAATTACAAGACAAGTAAAGATCAACACTGGCCATGCATCTTAATACTTACAGATTTAAGATATTTTGTTCAGTCTCAGAATAAGCATGAAATCACAAAAAAATCGTTTATCATTATTTTTTCACAAAATATAAAAATGCATTTGAAAATCAGTAAGCATTAAAAATATTCCAAAATAAAAATAAAAAAATCATTTTATAAAAAAATTCAAAAACTTCTTGTAGTCCACGGTTGAATAAATAATTTAAATAAAAAAAAATTTTTAAACATTAAAAAACGTATTGCAAGTGCATTAAAGAAAATTTTAAGATAACAATAAAATAATCTTAAAACATTTACAAAAATTTCTTTCAAAAAACAAAAATAGAAAATGGTTGAATTGGATATATCTCAAGAAAATCTGCAAAATAAACTTCTATACAAAATTATATTTTTTAAGAATGAATTCTTGAAAATATATACAACAATATCTTAAAACTATTTAACAGCAGTTATGATCACAGCTTCACCCTGCAATATTTTTCATTCAAGTTCAACTAAAAAAAAATCATATAACAGTTAAGTTATAGGTTTCATTCGGCAAAAAAAATGAAGAATTTTTGTGGTTTTCAGTTCAATTCAAAATTTATTTTATTTTATTTTTATTTACATTAAAAAGTTCTTTCAAAGTTTTAGGCCATATGTATAATATAAACAATAAGCAGAGAGTGAAATGCGATGGCATTGTTATCCACACTATTAAAATTGCATTTGACAAGAATGCTGATGATTATGTTCATACATATTGCTTGATGTTTGCCATTCATATTGTGCACTCTGCCTAACAATTATAGAAAAATTGGGTTTACTTAACACATCAAGCAATATTAGAATATATAATAATAAAATTACCTTTTATTATTATATATTCTAATTTAGTTTCATTAATATTACTTCTGTTATCTTAGAGGATAAATTTCAAGCCTGATAAGATCTTTTTAATACTAACTTATATGACTGGAGCTGCTAAAACCACCATTGCAATCTTTGTATAGATAAGTACTTTTACTCTCCTCCCAAAAGTCTAGATAGCAATGTTTTATATCCAATCTTTGTACAATTTTAAAATTATTTAAAATGAAATGAAGGTTGCACCAAAGGAGTGAAGTTGATTACAGTGACAACTGAACACTTTTTTTTTTTTTTTTAACAACAAAAATATTTTTTTCTGGTTTATAGTTTAGATCCAGTTTGAAGCCCAGGTTATCTAAATATGGATAACTTTTTTAACCTTCATAGTTAGAAAAAAATTGTTATTTTTTAACTGCAAACACAAACATCATTCAAAAATTGAAATTACCATTTGTATAAATAAGCCCAATCCATATTTTAAAAATTTAAATATAAAATGCAAAATTAAATTTTACTTTAAAATGTTTTTTTCTTTTCCTTAGATACAAGTACTTTTAATAGAAATATACTCAAGGCTTATCAAGGAAAAAATAACTTTCTCATATGTTAGATTTATTTTTAATTACAGGACAACATACATTTTTAATAGTTAAAGTCTTCAACAGTAAATTTAATTGTTCTTATATTTTTATTAAATAAAATGGAAACTGCTCTCCACAGTCAGGCAAAAAAATATATCTTACTATAACAGCTTGATTAATGACTTCATTCTTGTTACACAGTTCTTCAATATGTTCTTGTGCAGCTGGCAAGTTTGAACAATATTCTCCATATACTATAAATTTATTTTTCCAACGTAGAAAGCAATCACTGATTTTATAATGATTGGAAGTACATGCTTTGTATAATTCACTATGAAATCCAGTATGTATCTCAGCAAGATCCTACAAAAATATTAAAACATAAGGCATTTTACTTAACAAAATATTCACTAATAAATAAATGAGCTAAATATATTTTTATATCCTTACCTTGATATTCATAAAAATAATTTTTCTGGCTTCAGGTTTTAAAACTGTTTTTAATGGCCTCATAAAATGCTAGAAGAAATATTTTTTTAAAATTAGTTATATCAATAAATGATAGAAATAAAAGGGGGGAAAGGCAAAGTATACCAAACAATTTCAGAAAATAATCTAATATTAAAGATTTATGCTGATATAAATTGAAACAAGAAACCAAATAATTTTCTATACAATTTAAAATAGTGGTTTAAATCAAAATACAAAATACAATGAAATTATATTTTCTACTTTAAATCAACTTAGTATACAAATTATAACAAAGATTTATATTTTTGGAGAGTAAAAATGCCTCATTTGTTTTATTATATTTATAGAATTATTATATTATACAGACAATTATCCTGTATTTTATCCTGTAATTTAAAAAAAAAAACTGCCTTTGTGTTATTATTTTGATCAAAAAGTAAGTTTCACAATCACTGTTTTTGAATACAATCTGAAATGGAAACTCGTTTATAGAGAATTACCATATATTTTAAAATATAAGCCAATCCATATATAAGCTGAGGGTGCGATTTTTCTTCAAAAATTTATCCGAAGTTTAAAATTCATATATACGCTGAAATAATATTCAAATATGTTACCAAGAAGCCAAAAATGTCACCAAGCAGGGTTTTTTTTTTTTTTTTTTTAAACCATTTCGTTAATTTTTGCCAATCTGGCAAGATTTTTTGTCGCCAAGAAATACATACATTACATTTGTTATATTGATAATCCGTCCCACTTTCGGTCTATAAAAAGCCCCAAAAATTCTTGGCTTATATACAGTAAATAAAAAATGTTTATGCTTCACAATGAGCTTTTAACCCATATACCCTTATCTTATTTTGAGGACAGCATGAGTCTTTTTATGGAAATAATATTATCTGATTTAATCCCATTTAAAGATAACTTAATGCTTGAAAATAATTTAAAACACTTTCGTTTTTAGAAAAAGTTTAAATAAATTTTTTACATTTTTTGTAAAAATTTTAAAATGTCTCTAATACTTTTTCATTAATTTTTAACACAAAAACCTATTTAAATTTTGAAGTCAAAAAAAAAATATGTGTGCATTTTAATATAATCAATAAATACACACACAAAACTTATTAAAAATATTATCTGGAAGGGGGAGATCTCCCTTCCATTAGTGGCTGCTAATAATGCTGATTCTTTTTAGCTATATTACAAACAATTCTCTGGTGCTATTGACATGAAATCGTCACATGCCATATTTAATGCATAAAATATCTGGAATCTTTCCAATAGGATTCAATAGGAATTTTTCAATAGGATGTGTAAGAATTATTTTCAAACATATAATTGTGCTTTGAAATTCCTTTGTATTTTAATATTTCTAAATGAGACAGTTTAATATGCAGTCTCTTAAGTTATGGCATAGATTATGACTGGTACAGGACTTTATTAATTAACCCTAGAGTAGTTGTGTTGATTTTCAAAACGTTAATAGTCACACATTGGTAATTTCCCCACTATTAGATTAACTTAACGAAGAAGCCATCTGCAAAAAGGAAGATTCAGTAGTGGCATCATGGAGCAAATAACCAATTTCAACTTTCAAAAGTAATGACTTCCAGGAAAGGATCTTGATATCTCATATGTGGCTTGAAATAATACATAAGGTCAGTTACCAGGAGTATTATCAGTACAAGTTTAAGGGGAGAGAAACTGCAGGGGAATAATTGTAAAATGAAGTGAGGGAGAAGCAACACTCGACTACTTACATGTTAATGTATTTGAAACAACATATTTGGTTTCATGAAAGCTAAATAAACTATTTTAGTGACCACAATCTAAATCTACTGCATTTCTGAAAGTATGTAACAGTTGCTTATTTGAAAATTTCAATTGCAAAGAAACTATCTTCCAGAAAACTAAGTGTTAAAAAATGAAGAATTTTTAAGCTAAAAAATATTAGATATTAATATTAAAAAATCTTCAAAATGTTTATGACAAAACCAATAACTATATAAAAAAAGGTGTAATTTAGACTAAGCTTGAGAGGTTCTCTTCATTACTAATTATGTGAGCATGTATAAGAGAATTGTACTTAATATCTTTTGGACAGCATATACCAATAACCTTTTTTATAAAATTTGATAAGTGTTTTAATTTTATGCGTTATGTATAAAGGGTAAGTAAAATACATATTCAATATTTTATCTTTAAAAAATGTTATTTTCAATGCTTGGTTCACTAAAGGTTTACAGATATTTTAAATCATTTGAAAGGGGTACGTTAAAAATGGATCACTCTAAATTAAATACATAGATATAAAATATACTATAATAAATTTCACAATAAGGATTTTTTAATATCAGTAATTAAAAATATGGTAAGAAAAAATAAGAATGGGGAAGTTGAAGAACTAACCAAAATAAAATATTTTAATGAAAAACAATTTACCTTTATTATCATATTCAAAGCTTCAATATAATTCTTTTCTGTCTCAATCAGTTCCTTTATACAATAATCTCTTTTCTCTATAGGCACTAATTGAGATACAGTATTCTAAAATAAAAATTGTATTTGAAAGTGAATTACAATTAGCACGTATTTTGTCAATAAAATGCAAAAGAAAATTAATCATAATTAAATATTTAAATACTGCAATAAGTTATTAAGTTATTTTAAATATTTTTAAGCTGATAAGTTTCAAACAAATTTATTTAATTTGATGAAATACCTTTTACTTTCATTTTAAAGTTATATAAAATCACTAATAATGTATATGTTTTAAATCAGTATATCAATTTATTATATCTCATTTCATTAAACAACAAATTTTGAAACTTCAAAAATAATTACTCGCCTCTTTGAACATACAGTAAGACAGCTGCAGATTAAATAAAATACAAATTGTAAGAATCATAAAAAGTCACCTAAAATATACTCATGCCCAAAATTACCTTTACATACTCAAAAATAGTTACATTTAATGAAATATTCAATCAATGTGATCCATAACTGCAGGAAATGTTTGAAAAAAAAGTTTAATTTAACATTATTCAATCAAAAATAATGTTTCTGATAAGCAAATCTATGCTTACAAAGTTGAATCCAACACTTTGCAGAAAAAAATATCTGAGGGAATTTCTACAACATTTGATTTTAATGTATAAGGATGGAATCAATTTATTTATTGTGCAGAAACTATGAAGTAGCAACTTGCAGGCCATTTAGGAACAGGACAACTAAATACAGAAGTAGCCAGAAGTCTGGATATTGCAAGATAGACAGTCTCAACATTATAGAAACGACTTCAAACTGATACAACAGCTGGAACATTATGGAATGTGACCACTTCAGTAGAAGAGTGATGAGGTCAAAAGGAATAATGACTGATTGATGCCCTTAATAACTACAGATCTATGGCACCCAGAAATATTAGGATGAGGTCTTATATAAGAATGCATATGTTTCTGACTTTTTACTTATGGACAGTAGTGCTCTTCCTCACCGAGCAAACCTTGTTGATAAATCTCTTGAAAGTAAAGAAATTAAACAAATACCGTATCCAGCAAAGCTTCTGATTTTAACTCAATAGAGAACTTCTTCAACAACCTTGAAAGAACAATTATGCATAGATACCCTCCTCCTAGAGATGTAAATGCTCTGAAGATGGCATAACTGAAAGAATGGAGATTAATTCCCTAATCTGCAGTATCAGAGTAATTGCCAGCATGAAAGCACATTGGTATTTGTGTACACACATCCAGGAAGATCACATTCCATATAAATTAGTTAGGATTAATTTATTATTTTTTTATGAATTATTCCTTTTTTTTCTAAACTCTTTGTCATTTTTTATTACCACTTTGTTGTTTTCTGCTACAATTATATATCATATGCCGTGCTCTTATTTTCTCTTAATCTAAATATATACATGTCAATGTTATTTATCATTACAAAAAAAATCATAAAATTATAGTTCAGTTTCTGAGAATTTCGTGAATTTATGCATGTAAATATAATTTGGGACATGAGAGTAGTTTATAAAATTCTAAATTTTAAATTAAATCATACTTTCTAATACCAGTATTCATGCATAACAAAATAATTTCATAAATTCCAAAAAAATTCCATGATATGAAGTTTATAAAAAATTTAGATTTGTTATGAATCAGACATCAGAAATAAAGAAAAATTCACAGACAAAATTATACGAATGGTTAATATGGTTTTAGGAATAAATAGGCAACTACAAATGCATTAACATATATATATATATATATATATAATTTACATGCTCTTAAAACTAACCCTGTGTGGTTAAACACTAATTACTCATTTTATGACAGTATAAAATACCATTTTTAATTGAATAGGATAGACTTATCATCATCTATTGCTTAATATCAAAGATTACTATAATGAATATATTGAGAAATTTGGAAATATATATTTTCTTCTTTTCTTCTACTTTTAATGCCATTACACAAGATCTATTTAAAATGTATCTAAACACTGACCATAACTAGCCACTTACCCTGATGGTAAGTGGCACTATGCAAGAGAATCACTTCTATTTAGATCCCCCTTCAGAAGGGGAGACTTTTTTTGTTTCTTGATTCCATACCTCTTTTTCACCTGCCAAACTGCCAGTGAGAGAATGTTCCAACCCAGATTTATTCTATATATTTCTCTAATTATAAAGGAAGATGTTTTGAGCATCTATCTGGATTGAATCTAGCATCTCAGCATTCTAGCTTTATATATTAACCACTTGATCATCTTATGAGGATCATAAATAATGAAATTATTTACTCAATAGTTTTAAATATTATTCTTCTTTGACATAATGAACTTGGAATTTCATACTTTTTTTCCTAACAGAGTTACTTATTTTAGAATTGCATGTTTATGATATGCCAGGAAATTATGGAATGTATCTGAATATAATGATTAAATCTCTTAATAACTGTGTAAATAATTTTCACTTTATTTCAAAAACTAACTAAATTTAAGCAAAACAAAAGTTATGTAATTCTATCAGAAATCATAACTGCCATACAGTTTTTAATATTATCAGATATTAAAACTTCTTTAAATTAAAAATTACACTTCAAAAAATTAAGAAGACTGATTTTACAAATCAAATATCCATTTTTTAAATTATTAAAATACTCAATTCAACCATTAATATTAAATTTAAATTTTAAACTAATACAGAAAATAATTTGCACATTTAAAGCACAATTTGTTCAAACAAAAGCCAAGTAAAATAATATATAATTTGTAGACAAAAAAAAAGCAAAAAAAAAATATTTAAATTGGTTTTGCTGAAATTTTATAAAACTAAAAGCTAATACAAAAGCACAAACATTTTATCACCCTACTCAGATACCTTTGATGGTGGGTTGTGCACAATATCTTTATAGATATCATCTTCTCCCTCTTCATCCACAAAAGCATATGGTTGGTCCATATTTGCAGCATAATCAGCCTCACTGAGTGGTAAAAAAGCATGCACCACACAAAAACATTAAGAAAACCATGCATATATTAATATTGACACAGCAAATAATCATGCAATATCTAACTATAAGCAAAGCTTTAACTACAAATGGGACACAGCACTACTAAAACAAACTTTATCAACACAATGTTACAATTAGGACTTCATAGACTTTTCATTACCTACTTAAAGCCAAAAGTTAACAAAGCTCAAAGATTTAAGCTTAATGAGAAGTCATAGCAATGTTTCTTCGTTCCTTACTCCAAACTCAAAAAAATAACGTTAATTATTTTTTTCTCATAAATATTGTGTTCTGAAATGCCTTAAAATTGGACTTAGGCTCTCACAAATCCCCGACACTGAAATTTAATGCTGGATGTTTGATTGAATAGAAAAGTATTTTAGCTCCAGCTAAAATTTATACAACAGCTCCAAAAAAGACAATCAACCATTGTTTCTAAAATGAACTAAATTACGATTCTGCAGGTAATTTGCTATGTCAAAGCAATGAGTTAAGCACAGAATTTATATCTGATATACTACAGCCATGCACATTCAAGATGTTATCATGCGAAGGCATGCTGTAGGTACCTCAGGAATCCTGAGAGTAACATAACAAAGGTCTTCATATATATCTTCCTCTTTACTTCGACGAGGACTTATTGGAAATTCAAGGGAAACCATAGTTTCTTCTTCATTATGGCTGTAAGGTTAATTGTTTTCATAGTCAATCGAAATATTTCTTTCTCATTTTTAAAAATTGTTACAAATTCAGCCTTCAATTTATTTTTAGGAACTTGTGACTTACAAAACTTTTCTCAAAAATCTATATACAGTCTGTCAAAAAAATACCAAACAATAGATCCAGAACTGCATTTGGTTTCTACAAAAATGTATCAATAAGTAACACATGTAATTTTTTTTTTTTTTTGAGCACTTAATTATTTAATAAAAGTATGAATAGTCAAAATAAAGGGATAAACTATATGTAACCAAAGCTATGCTACAGAAATCTTTGTGATTTTACATACCAGTAATGTGCGTTAGTCATCATTAAAATGACATTTGTGATTACAATCCCCATTTTGGAAGTGATAAGATTTCTTTTAGCAAATGGAAAGAATTTTTGAGAAAACCATTCCCAAATGGTTACAGAATAGACTATTTTTTGGTCATAGAAATGTGAGAAGATGGTTGAAATTGTTTAAAGGTAAGTCAACTTCAAACAGGCTTTGTGACAGTGCTCTACTCACAGCCAATTGAATTCTATGAGACTGTCCCTTTCAAACTGATCTAGTTCTGGGTCATATGTCTCAACATGAATGACACTTAACCAAAATGTAATAAATTTGTTATACTTGCATTTCCATTTTATATTCTTATTACATTCTTCTTATTTGCATTCAAAATTATGTGCATTACTTATTGATACCATCTTATAGAATTTGAAAATATTTAATATCATTTTCATTTGAGAACTTTCCTTGGATCTGCTTGGATTCTGACTCAGAGGAAAAGGAAATAAGAAAATAGCACACATCATTTTCATAATCAAATTTTGCCTTAAGTTGTTTTAACAGTAATGAAATTTATCTTAAAAAGTCTTACACACATATAAAAAAGTCAGCATAAACACCTTAAAAATGAGTATGATGGACTGTCAATTTGCTTTAAAGGTACATTACAGCAGAACAAAAGTGCTAGAGAGCTATGAAAATTGCTTCTGAGTGAAACTTAGCATTACTTTATAAAATGGACAGTATAAAAAATATGTATAAATATAAAACTAGAAATCAAATATTAAAAAAAACCAGAAAAATGTGTAATTAACCCAAAAAAATAGAACAAAATGATATAGAGACAGAAATGTTTTCAGTTTAACTAAATATTTTTTTTCTCTCTTTTTTTGTGTGTGTGTAAAAAGGGGGGGGGGTTTCGCTTTATGAGAAAGTACTATCACCAGATATTTTTACCATTTTTAACAAAATAATAAAATACACATCTGTGCATCAAGTCAACTAATCCTTTACACTAAAATATTTGAAATATTTTGTAGATAGTCAATATATGTCCCAAAAAATAAATTCTAATAAGAAAAAAAGTAACCAAGATTTTTTTTTTCTTTATATGAAATGTTTTGATTTGTTACAAATTATTCCCATGTCATATGACCAGTCACTTCAAGCAACTACAAACATCCATGACAACAATAATATATACTGTACATAGGGATTCTGATATGGAACTTTTTGATATTTAGAATACTTTTTGTACATTTTTTATAAAAAGAAAAAAATGTTAAATGATCAAATATAAGAATAGTACTTTCACAATAATAGAATGTTTTATACAATTCTCTTAACATTTCTAATTACATTTTACACATTGCCTTTAATTTAAGAGAGGGGGGGAAATAAAGTTCTCAAATGAAAGGTGTTTTAAACATTCAAATTTTAGAAACTGAATTTAATACTGAGTTCATTGCTTTGTATTTCTATTGATAGACTGTAACAAAAAGAAAATTATATTTATAAAAATTTAAATGAGAAATTAAAGTAAACAATTTATGCATAATAAATGAGGATTAACTAAACAATATTATATTAAAAGAACTAAAAAGTTCGATGGACTGAATTTTAAGGAATAAATAACTTCAGACCCAAAATATATAAATTTTAAAAATACACTAAACAAAGTATAACATAATTCTCAGTTGGATTTATTAAAATTTAAATATTAAAAGTTATAAATACATATTAAAAAATTCAAAGAAATATATAATATTAAAGATTCTTACTTTGCCAACTCTTCAAGGTTTCTATATATTTCATCATTATAATAATCATGATTCTTAGTAAAGGATGGAAAACCTCTAAAAAATTTGAAAAGAAGAAAACTATTTTAATATTTCCAAAATATTTAACAAAAGGCAATAAATTTAACTACTGTTAACAATTTTTAAAAAATCAAGCCCTATACAAAGGAAATATTTTAACTCCTCCCCTAAAAATAAATGAAATTATTCATAAATATTCTTCTACTTTATTTAGATATGTATAAGTTAATACTCATTAAAAGCATTAAAAAATGCACTGTCATTCATACCTTCGTTTTAATATGGAAACATAAAACTTACAATTATTCAGAAAACTGAGCAAAGATAATTGCTACAGATATATTAAAAAATAATTTCAAATGTTGAAAAATAATTTTATGATCCTATGAATAAAACAGTTATCTAACATATTAGATGTTTTGAAGATTATAAAGTAAAATAGAAGCTTTTACTTAACTTATTTTTACGTTAAATTATTTTTTTTCCTTTCCTATTTTTTCTTTTTAAAAGCATTAAACATGGAAAGATAATTTGTGTCACTAAATAACCAGGATGTCAATTACTTTATTGCTAATAATTATTATGTCCTCACCATAACCATTTTGATGCCTGTATTATTAGTAAAAAAAAATTCCCTCAATGTTTAATCAACACATCCATGCAGAAAAAGAAAAAGCATCTAAAATTATTATTACAATAATAAGATAAATTACAATGAAAATCAATAGAAAACATAAATAACAAGAACTGAAACTTGCAACAATGATAGAAATAAAAACACCTTATTTTTATTAAATGGAAGTTAAGTGAAAATCTCCATTAGTAAATTTATTCATAAGAAAAAATTATATAAAAATTATATAAAAATAAAGCCCCTATCTAGACTATTAAAGGGAGAAATGGAGAAAAATATTTGCTCCACAGTAATCGCTTTCAGTTTATTTTCCCGAAGATTAGAAATTGCATTTTTAAACTTTATAGCAACTGATATAATATTGTTAATCTGTAATATACACAAAATATAGCAATATTTCTATATTAATACTTTAGAAAAATCACTTAGGAAAATTAAAAAATTAATAAAATAAAATTGCCGAGTATATTTCCGATATAGAACTCTTCATCCAATTTAGTTTTAAAAATATTTTTTTAATGGGAAATTATACCAATTCAATAGTGGAATATTTTACCAATAAATCTGAAACGGCTAAAATTGGTGGAAAAGAAACGCAGAAAATGTTTTGAAGAATTTTTTTATTCAAAATCAAATACGGATGAAACTTTGAATTAATAAATGTGCGTGAATTTCATAAACAGGAAAATACTGGTCGAATAAAGTAGAAATAATTAAAAATCGGTTAAAAAATACAAGAACAATAAAAAAGTTAAATAAAAATTAAGCAATTAACTTTTAAAAAAAAGAGGCATTTTCCCAATACCAGACTTGGAAGAATTGAAGTTTTTGAACTATAAATTAAATGAGGCAATAAAGAATTTTTTAAAAAATTAAGATCGTATTAAATTTTCCCAACCTGGCCAAGGCTTCCTCTTGGCGGATGACCGCCCATTTCAACATCCCAAAATGATAAACACCATTCAGCGTACATACGAAAACACTAAATTAAAGGGAAATCGCGAAGAACTGCGGAAAAAAAAAATAACCCGCGAAATTCTTGGCGCGGAGCAGGACCAAGGGGGTCCCCATCAACATCGCGTTGGTTCAGAAAGGGAGTTGCCATGACAACACACGACAAAAAGCATTATCGGCTGCTTGCGAGGATTAAAGAGCGATTTCGAATGTTTTTTTTTTTTCCCTTTAAAGAAAAGTAATACTAATAAAAGACTAACAAGCACAACTATCAAATGATCAGGAAAAATGATGCTGGGAAAATCGTTTAGCAAAGTAACAAAAAATGCAAATTCCAGTAAGAATTAGTCACATACACAAACAACTCACGATAATAAACGAAAACAAACTTCTTGTCGAATTGCTTCTGGGCAAGCAAAGTTCGGTGAGAATGCGATAGAACTACAAATTTTGCTCTTAAAAACAAACTCAACCTTCGGACCTTTTGTGCTATCGACATTGACCACATATTGCACAATCATACTTAAACAAACACCATTAATTTTTGTTCAATGAATTTCTCAGAAGTGTTAAACCCTCGCTAAGTAAAAAGATATTAGTATTACTAGTAAATTCACTAGCCGACAACGTCTAAAAACTAAGAGCTACTTCCTCCTTTGACAAAACTTCAATTCAAAATAATTTGTGCCCATTGCTACCGCAGCTTCACTACTACTTATTTTTAAACCTATTTCAACCGCATGACACGTGTTACTAAACCAAATGACCTCTCCCAGCTCCCATTATTGAAAAAAAAATATCTAAAACGAAAAATCCCTTCGTTTTAAACCACATTTTAGCATTTAACATACTAACACAATTTATACTTATCTCTTTTATTTATTTATTCTATTCACTTAATACATACCTATTTCTTTTATTTCTATTTTAATTCCTTACCCATCACATTTTTTAAATATACAATACCGGCCATTTGACCGATTATGGTATGTTTAGTGTTAACTAAAAAAAATTAATTTTGACACATCTCCGCTTCCATAATTACAATTGAAAAGACAAAATAGAAGTAGATATATAGACAAAAAATGCTAATATTTAAAGTGAATATAGGATTCGTTTAGAATAATAAAATCTTTATAAAACGAAAAACAACTGAATTGAAACATCTGAAATAATTCAGAAAAGCTAGTTTTCGATACACCAAATAGTATATTTATCATAAATAAAAAATAATTTTTTTTTTCTACAACTTGACTTACATTATCCGCAAACTTTATTAATACTATATTACTTATTTTTCCTGTTGGCAAACAGAAATTCCTAAAACAGTGAAGGTGAACCTTTCTGAGAAGTGAATAATGAAATTTTGATCATTATATCTTTATATATTAGACTTGTGAGTCACCTGGAAGTTGAAGATGATAAAAAATGGCACAAATAATTTGGGCAAAATATTTTTAATTGATAAACTTACGCAACAGCCAGGACCTGTTAACCAAGATTAAGATACGGGAAGCACATGCTTTCCTTAAAAATTTTAAAGGGGATTCCCCATCCTCTTAATTTTGTTTTTAAAATATCTATTACACTTACACTTTTATTTATAAGATATATATACACACACGCACGCACGCCCCCCCCCCCCCCGCTAAAAAGATGCTACAACGCTTCCTTTAAATTGAGATCTTAATCAGGCTCTATTAAGGTTACCAATTGTTTAACATTGCGGGCTGGTAGAGTCATAGTTCTACGATTAATACTTGCACCAAATTTATATGAGTCATACAGAAGTGCAGAATAGGATGGAAAATTAATTTGCCTACGACTAGTTGGAATTATTATGTAAATTTCAACGTTGAATACTTCTACTTTAATATTTCCAATTGCCTTTTGGGATATAAAAATAAGTTTTATAAAACCAACGAGTGCGTTATTCGAAAAGCCTTCGTGTGTCAGTACCTAATTAGATGACTACATTTGCCCCTTCCCCCCCATTTGGTGCCCCAAAATAAAAGGAAAACTTGGGGACGGGGACTTATTTGGGGATACAACATAGTCGCATGTATACCATACTGAGCCGAAGAGTTAAGTAAAAGACGAATCACTTAATAATTATCGTAAGATCGTTTTAATGACATGATAACGGTAAATTGTTTACATTTTTCGTGAACTGACATAGGTACAATGAAAAAGTATCATTAGCTATTCCTCAGGGCATAACCGGCAAGTGTAAATGTGTATATTGCATATTAATGCATTCCTACATACATTATTAGTTAAGTTTAAACAATTGGTATGGTTTGGAGTGCTACGATATACTTTTTTTGCTACACGAGGAGTAGGAACGGGACTCACTGCAGCAGTAGCCGATTCCGAATGGCGATGTACATCAATGCCAACAGCGGAATTCGAACGCACAAACGCCGATACCGAAAAGCAGCGCCCTATCATTCGGCTATAAACAGATCGGAGAGTATGTGTATATATATATATATATATATATATATATATATATATATATATATATATATATATATATATATATATACTCTCCGATATAAAATGAACCGCGATAACTCAGCTCTAATGACCACTGTAAGACGAGTTTGTCTATAGTACTGGAATTCCATCGTTATACTGCAAGTATGTTTCAACGACGGCATAAGAAAAAGGTTTTTAAAAAGACCAACACACATTTAAGGAAACAATGTTCGTTTTAAGAGTCGCAATAACTCAGTAAAGCCATAGATCTCGTAACGGTAGAGGAGGTCCCGGAGGGTAGCGGGATCGAGGCTCGAGCTAGCCCGAGACCTATGAGAACCCCACTGGATCTCTCTCTAGCTGTGACGTCTGCTCAGTGAGATCTATAAACTCCCCCTGAGGAATACTGTATAGGATCTACCACCATTGTATCTCTCCTTCGTATTTCTACGCACGTGCTTTACTAGCGCTTGCAATTTCGCTTACAGTTTAGTAATAACTGAATTAATTTTAATTTATAATGCCTAGTCCATGTGTAGTACCACTGTGCAACACTAATAAAAACGGATCGCAGTTAAAAGTTTATAGCTTTTCGAAAATCCAGAATTATTCAAAAAGGTGAATTGCTGCTATTAAACTAGAGAATTTTACTCCTTAAAAATATAGCAGGGTAAGTTAATTTTTTATTATTATTTTATTTCTAAACTTTATCCATTTACTGATGAAAATCTTATTTATATCTTTATGATTGTGTGTTTGCAATTACAATAAATTAATATTAATATAAGCTAGTATTTTACATTAAGCTAATATTAGCATACGTTTCTCTATATTAAGTACTATTTGAAAAAGTTATTTACATACACTCAGGTGCCAAAACATTATGACCACCCCTACATTTTGTAATGAACTCGGCTGGATGACGTGGAAGGCACGTGATCAGGTGGAAATGGTATTTAACAGCTGAGAGTCTGATGAATCATTCTTTCTGTCCCCGACGAAGACAAAAAATCTAAAACTTATTCAAAATTAATAAAAATTGTTTTTTTACGTTTATTTATCATTATTTAGCCCCTTTTCGGATTTTTAATACAACTTATTTATTTTTAAAACATATATTTTTATTTTTTCCAAAATTTTTTAATTTTTTCGATCTTGTTCAATATTATTCTACTTTTTCGGCTTTTTTCGTACGGATGTCACTGGCCACAAAAATATTTTATGTTTTTCTATTCCTAAACTCTCTACTCTCTAGTTTTGTGTTATGAACTCACGAATCCACCCTTCTATCTCTTTGCTCTTTTATGTGTTTATTTTTCGCTCGTTGTCATTTTTGTGCTTACTGACAGAAGCCTCTGGATTGACGGGCTCGGACCATATGGTCCAGTTGCATCACCACCTTTGATGCCTTTGATGAATCATTCTTTCACTTACTTCTGTGTGTTATGGGAAAGACTGCAAATCTAAGCGATTTTGATACAGGGCAGATTGTAATGGCTCGAAGGCTCGGAAGGTATTTCCGAAACTGCACGACTCGGGAGTTGTTCGCGATCTGCAGCTGTTAGTACTTATGCAAAGTGGATGAATGACGGTGAAACCAACAGTAGACGACATGGTGTTGGACGTCCACACGCTATCAAAGAAAAAGGTCCTCGGAGACTGTCTCGCATGGTGAAGCAAAACCGGAGCCAGACAGTGGCTCAGCTGACAACCCAATACAATGCAGGGCCAAGTAGAATAGTATCGGAGCACACTGTTCAGCGGACACTGTTGGATATGGGGCTACGCAGCAAACGTCCCACTCGTGTGCCTTTGCTGACCAAGCGTCATCGCCAACTGCGCCTACACTGGGCCCGGGAACATCGCGACTGGTCCATGGATCAGTGGGAAAGAGTTGCCTGGTCAGTTGAATCACGGTTTGTCATTCACCACGCCGATGGCTGTGTCAGGATACTCCGTCTTCCAGGCGAACAGTTGCTCCCTCAATGTACAGTAGGTCATACACAGGCCGATGGGGTCAGTATTATGCTTTAGGAGACGTTCTCTTGGGAGTCTCTGGGACCCGTGGTTGCGGACTATGAATGCTACAGGGTATCTGAACATCATTGCGGACCAGTTGCACCCTTACATGGCCTCTGTTTTTCCAGATGGAAATGGAATGTTCCAACAGAACAACGCCCCGTGTCACAAGGCTAAAATTATGCTGGAGTGGTTCCAGGCACATGATGCTGAATTCCAGTTAATGTCCTGACCGCCTAACTCACCGGATCTCAATCCTATTGAACACATTTGGGATGTCATGGGACGGCAGATCAGAGTACAAAGACCATCAATTCGCAATATCTCGGATTTGCGAAACCGTTGCTTAAACATCTGGCATAATCTGTCTTCGGCCATCTACCAAGGACTTGTGGCATCCAAGTTAAGGCAGGTTGAAGCTGTGCTGCGAGCCAAAGGTGGGCCAACTCGTTATTGACAGGTGGTCATGTTATGGCTCTTGAGTGTATATTAGAAGTAAAAATGGACAGTAAAGTCAGTATTAGGCCGTATTTCAGAATTTAGCCAGAAAGGTAGTGTTTGATGAAAAAGATTTTGCACACATTTATGTTTTATCCCCCCCCTCATATATTTTGGTTTTATCAGTCTTGACCACATCACATCTTAGAACTTGGCTTATCATGAAAATGATTCCAAAGTAAAATTACAACTTGCATATTTACAGAATCAGAATAACAGAAAAGAAAAAAGTTGCAGTTGTGCGAAAATTAACTTTTTATTTGTCAATTATTCTACAAAAGTTGGTCAGTAGTTTTAAAAATCAGTCAGTACTTCGGTCCTCTTTTTTCCAATTTTGGTCAGTAAAATCAGTATTTTCAAGCCTATAACTAGTTTTCATACATGATATATTAACATTTTATTATTAAGTTAATAAGTCTCAAATATGTTTTATACATATAATTTTTTTTCTGTTAAGGTTTGTAAATTATACTCCACAGATTCAGATTTTCTTACTTCTGCTAAAGGGTGTTGATGAAAAAACTAGAAATGTGATAGAAATCCCCTTGAAAATTAGAAGGTATATATAATAGCTTTTAACTATACTTCAAGTCTTATTGTGTCATATGTTTTGAAAGTTCACGTAAATTGTTTATCCTTTGTAATTTTAGTTTGGTTTGGTTTTGGAGTGCTACGGTTTATTTTTTGCAACATGAGGGCTAATGAGACCGGAACCTACTGCTTAAAGCCTGCACCTTAACCATTCGGCCAACGTTCGGGCCCTTTGTAATTTAGGTTATGAATTAAAACTAGAGACTGTGACTTTTTTTGCCAGACTTTTTTTTTCTAGCCTCTCATGCTAAAAAGAAATTTAAAACTTTGAAAAGAAAGCTAGAAACATTATGACTCCCTTTAAATAAAATGTTGTTTTGTGTGTCAAAATATTTTTTACTCTAAAGTGTGTTAAAAAAAATTGAATAAATGATTTTTGATGAAGCATGTAACTGAAATAAAATAACTGAAAATTAGCCGTACTGTTATTTATGAAATTTGTACTTTTTCTTAATTGAATTTTACAGAACCAAGAATTAACAGGCTTGCAACTGCTGAGGTAGTTTCAAAAAGGTGAGAAAAGTGACAATACAGAATAAGTGGCTAAAAAGTGACTAAACATTGAAAAAGAAAAGCGATTTTTTTTTCTCCTCTTGATTACAGATGCTATTCTTAAAATTTTTCTATTCATTTTAACTCGAAATCAAATGATTCATGCAAGACATTATTTTAGCGTCAAATACAAAAAAGGTTAAAAATTTTGTTTAACACAACTCAAAATTGCTTTTTATTCAAGAAAATCTATAAATTAGATTTGAATACATAAAATACATTAATTTTATAATCACAATTTTCTGCATATATTAATGATGTTTTGAAATATGTACATAGCTAGATTAAAGTATCTACACAAAAAGTGTGAAGAAAAAGAAAAAAAAAGAAATATGTGCTTTGATGTAAATTACTTTAATGTATTAAATGTACATTTCAGTACAAATGTAGATTACAGGAACTTTTTTATGACTTTTTAAAATCACTAAATTCTGGAAATCATATGACTAATTACATTTTAATAAAAAAATATGATTAGAGCATTATATTTTTGGTCTTTTATTAAAATATTTTGTTATTAATTCAGATTTTCTTTTCTCAACAACAAGATTTTTGCTGTGATACCATGAAAAAAGCGACTAAAAGTGATCAATTGTAAAAAAGTGACTAAAGGTGAGAAAAGTGACGGAATTGCAAGCCTGAATTAACAAAATAATTTTATGGTTATGATATTTTTTACTGAGTTAATTTAAATTAAGTTTTTTTTTAATTCATATTTTAATCTCTTCTGTTTTATTATGGTGAAAGTAATACAGTATTCATTTATGAATACTTGGATTGTTTAAAGCTTTCCATAAATAACACAATGAAATTCTTTTTAACTATTAATTCACAAATTCTCCCCCTGCTATGATTATAGCTCAATTTCTGGTCTGCTACTGCATCAGTACAATTCTACATTCCCTCCTTCTGATCACAACTCTGCTGTGGTCACTGACTCATGGCACTTGCAATACCATGGATATTTTAGCCAGGGACTGCCAAGTAGATAGCTCAGTACTTGCAGTCTGCCAACCATTGTCAGTATACAGATCTTTAGAAAAATATTACTTTTTTATGTAGCTCATAAAGTTTAGAAAATACACTATTAGTATGTTAAGAACCAAGAAAGAACATCAGTTGGTTGGTTGGTTGTGAGAGAGGTATAGTCAACATCTGTACACAAGAGCTCAAAGAGAGGCAACCTGGCAAGATGTGTAAAATATGGCACTAACAACATGTTTTCCAATTTATTGGTATCAATGCATAAAAAAAACATTTTTCACTGCAAAATATTTCAGTACTGTAACTACACTGTAAAATTATATAAATGAAAACAAATACAGTTTGACTGAACTAAATAACTTACTTTTGAATACTAGCTTGAAATTTTACAATTTTCATAGGGTTAAAAATTTTTATGATTAAAAAGAGAAAAGATCACTTTAAAAATTTAGAACAGAAGTATGAGACTACTAAATGTTTATTTTTTAAATAAAAAAGTGTTGCATGCATGCGTGTGTTAAATATAACAAACAGTTAAAATTGAGCAAAAAAGACAGTTACAGAAAAGAATATTTAAGATGAATAACTTTAACATGTAATTCATAAAAGTTGGCAGGTATTATACAATTGGCATACTACACTATTAAAATAATACATGAGCTGCATTAAAAAATGAATACTGAAATTTTGCTATTGCTATTAAACTAAATAAGATACAATTGTATTTCTAGATTTTTATTAATCAAAAATACAACTTTTATTTGTAATGAGGTTGTTTTGATGAGCAATCTATCCTTAATCAGGTATAATATGAATACTATATCTATAAATTTGAATAAAACACATACAGGAAAATTTGACCCCTGAACAACCCATCCCTTTATTAAAAAAAAAGTTTAAACTTCAAGATTTGCATTATTACATACTGTATTGCTGATTACATTCTTTAAAATAAATGAACTATACAAGTAATATTATTTCCTATTTTTGGTATGACTCAAAAATCTGAAAGGAGAATTAGAACGTGACAAAACTCACTTGACACCAGATGCTTGTGCTTTATCAGTCTTTGAGAGTACAGACAATGTATGCAACACCTAAAAAGAAGAACATAATTTAAAGAATTTGAAAGCATATTTTTAAGTTAGAAAGTCATTTTAACTTTCATTATCAACTTTCAGATACATAAATTTTAAAAGATTAGAGAAATATTCTCAAAAAATGCATATGTATAAACCAAGAAATAAGATTCTACTTCATAAGAATATTGTATTTATTTCAGACTGCTTAACACACAACACAATCCTTCTTATTTTCCAGAAGTTATTAGACTTTTTGAAAATTTTCTGAACTTGAACAAAATATACTAATTTTCTAATAGCTGAGTAACTCAATAAAAACAGCAAACATCTTATAAATCTTTCATTATAAGAAAGATTTTGGCAGAATTGAAGCTGAGTGACATTTTTATGCTACAGCACATGGTGAAGGGGTATGTGAAGGAGTAGGTGACCCAATAAAAGCTTGCTATTAAAGCCAGCCTCTAAAGTTTAACAAACAACTATTGATACCTTTCGAACTTTTCCAGTAGGAAGTAAAAACTTTTTATCACATTTTATGTGAATATATTCAAGAAGAGAAGGTTTTAAAATCAAGATCTGAGAAAGCTATAGAACTTGTTAGAACTTAAATTTTTTTTTTTTTTATCTCCTTCAATAAAGGTAAATTCTAAATAAAAATTATTTTTCTGACACTAAAGAAACACACTAAGTTCAGAGGAGCCCTAGTGATGAAAATATTTCTTTAAACAAATTGTGGAGAATGTCTGCTGTGTCAATGAGAATGTGTGGTGGTTAGCATGCATTCTTTTAAAAGGTCAAGTTGATGAAGTAGTTTCTTTCCTTCATCCACATAGTTGATATCATCCAACATTTTCCTAGCCCAGAAAAGCGGACATTTTGATAGCACTAAAATACTTAATTTTGTTCAAATTTTATCCAATCACGGCAACAGGTAGGTTGGTTTGTTGATTGATTAGGATTTATGGCATAAAATCTATATGGGACAAGCTGTGCAAGACAAACTGTAAAACTGCAACAAACAGAACTTACAGAGTAATAAGTAGGAAAAGGCAAGAAAAACCCAAATTTTACATAAGAAATCATGCTTATAGTAAGTTTTTTACGCAAAATGGTATGAAGTTTATTAAATAAATAGATTTGTTATAAAACATGTAAAATTTATAATTTGGCTTGTTATAAAACAAATTATTCTTAAATATCTCCACTTATATTGTTTCCATGCATATATTGTATATTTCTGAATATCAGAGCATTCCAAGAGCAATTTTTCTTCAAAAATTAACCCTAAACTCAATTTATATATAAGCCAAAATAAAAATAAAATTTTTTGTAACATTCAAATATGGTGCCAAGTAGCTGAAAATGGCATCAGATAAAATAGAAGAAATATTTTCAGTTAAATTGCTGTTTTTTTTTTTTTTTAATGCAGGGCAACTTGTCTGTTAAGCATTCACCAAAATATCTGCAAAGCTGTTACTTATTAAGCACTACCTGGGGGTTAAAATATGCTACAGATGCAAGTAATATTTATACCTGCTGTATTGAGATATATATAAAGAAGAAGGGACCAAGCAAGAGACCAAGCTTAACCTGCCACTTCTAGAGGCATTCTTTGACAACTTAAGAGGACATTGCAACCACAAGCATATTTTAAATGCCCCAGTTACCATTAATGAACACAGCAGATCTTAGGCTGGATTGAGCTTGCAGGTAACAAGATAGCTACCTTTACCGACTGAGCTACAACAGCTCTATTGGGGTTAAGTAAAACACTAGATCAATGCTTTTAAAACTTTTTTTGCTTCAGAAAAACAACTTACATTTTAAGTAACATCATGCTGTTTTTATTAATTTCTCAATTTTATGATTTTTCTAGATTAGTGTAATGGCACCCAGTTTCAGAATCATGATACTAGACCATGCAGCCAATATTTTAACTTAGACACCAATGACAACAGTTTCAATTCTGACAACACTAGCTAAACGTAGCCCTTTTTCATAAATTTAAGCAATATAAACTAAAAGTATAAAGTGCTATTTTTAGAGATTTATAGATTGTTTCCAGATTGCATAAAACTTAATTTTTTAGATGATTAGATAATCCACTGCAGATGTATTGTTTCTATTTTTGACCCATTATAAAACAGATAAAAGTCATTTAAAACTAATTTTTCAATTTTTTGCATTCTTTTTCATTCCAAATTTTTTTTCAAATTTCAAATTTTTGCAATTATAAATTTTTTTCATTAATGTCTGCTTTAAAAACAGTTTCACTTATTTTCCTTAATTGGCAACTTTTTGTCACCAATTGCTAAAAACGTCATCACATCTGTTCTATGGATGCATATATAAATTGATTCCCCACATCAAGACTACAAGAAGTCCTAAAATTCTTAGCTTATCCAAGGAAATATAGGGCAACCCTTCAAGGCCGTAGGCAGGGGGAGGTATTTTGGGGACAGTTCCCCCCCCCTGAAATTTTGAAAGATCATTTTGTAGATAGACAACAACCCACGTTTGTATCTGTGCTATCTGCCTAGATATTCAATAACATGGACAGTTATTCTCTTAGAAAAAAAAAACACTCAGACCATAAAAGTCTTGCTGGACAAGAAATACAGTGCTTTTCCTTTCTTCAATTGAAGTATCATACACAAATAAAGATGTCTTTCTCCCTTGGTCCCCCTCCGAAAATAATTTCTGGCTACAGCCCTGCAATCCTTTGAGCTAAAATGTATACACTATGAATAATTGAACGAATTTGCCTTTTAGGGAGCTCCTGGAGGATTCCCCAAGAGCTGAAAATTGGGACCAAAGGTCTATTGTACCCACACTCAGGAAAAATACACAACCTAAGAGCACCTAAGATAATAGCCCACAGGCTTATTCAAATCTCAGCAGACAACTGACAGGAATATACTGCAGCTCCCAATAATTAAGAAGGTGGTGAATGAGGTGCTCAAACCTAAGAACTGAGAAAAATTCACAATCTCACTAAATGTGACAAGCAGTCTCCTCCTCAAGAAGGCAGTCACAACCCAAGGAATCAGGACTGATCCCCATAACATTGAGATGTCTTCTGAGGGCAAAGTGACCAGTAAGACCAACTGCCTATGTAGACCATTTCTATGAAGCAACAAAAGCAGTTTATGGTGCAAATTGGTGCAGTCAAGATTGAGCTTTTTGGTTCCACTACACCAATTAGAATACTTAAAATACTTGAAATAATAAAAAAAGAATTTGTAATAGACCCAGGAGCAATACCAAGGATGGGCTCAGGTCCAGTAAAAGGGATGCTGGACAACTTCCTAGCTAATTCATCAATTAGCTCATTATCCTGTATACCCATATGACTAGATACCCAGTAAAGATTGACCTTGTTACAAGAAGCAAGGTCACAAAGAGCTTCAAAACACTCCTAAACCAGAGACAGGGTAACACTGCATTTCCACAAGACCTGAAAAGCAGCTTGACTGTCAGAATGTGATCACTTTAAAAGTTTTTTTTTGTTTTGTTTTTTCAGAACTTATTTGAAAATTTTAACATAACATACAGTTTCAATTATGATACTGTAGGAGTATCATCTTGAAATTATAAATAAATGATGCTACTTAATAACAGTCTGAATGAGAATTGCTGATAACGAAAGATAAAAATTTTATTTGTCATTAATGTCACATCACAAAATTAAAAATTTTTATCAATCTGTTATTACAGTTATTTAATTACAGGTCATTTTAAAAAAAATGTTCCACATTAAGTCATTTTAATTTTATTGCAAAAAAATGCTGCCCATGGTACCTTGACCTTGTGATCAATAGGAAGGGGTTTGTAAAAAAAAATTTAATTTATGAAATCTGGTAATAACAATAATCCAGAAGGCAGTCTAAATTATCCAAATTAGTTTGAAAAATTAAACTAAGATATTAACTTGAATGTTTGCTTCATTACATAGAAATCTAATAAAAATAAAGACAAATTTTACAATAGAAAATCGTGGCATGAAAACAGAGATCCAATATTTAATTTTAAAATATAAAAAAAATTAAATACAAAAGAAAGCTCTTACTTTCCCAAAGTCTGTACAATCAAATAACATAGATGGCTCAAACAAATCAGATGGGGAGATATCAAACACATTTTGGCAGGTTTGAAGAAATGTGCGGATGTTTTTTAAGCAAAGGAACTAAAATTAGAAAATATACATAATTAAAATCTGAAAGAAACAATATTTTTTAAATATTACACAAATAAGATGTCAAATAATATTTTCAGAAATCAAAATATTTTATCACTTTGAATCAAAGTGATTCTAGGAAATGCCTGGAGGAATCACGATCAGGGAGAGCGCAAAAAGAAACAAAGACAAACGATGGCTGGTACACTGAAAAAGGTCGTGAACTACTAAAATAAACAACTTGTCCAAAAATAAAAATTTGAATCATCAAAACATTTTTTTTAATATCCAATAAATTTAAACTAGACTTTTATTTTACATGCACTGTTTTGCATTTTATTTTATAAGCCTTTATTGAAATTAATCTTATAAATTTATTTCACTGATAGCAACCAGATATGATATACATGGTGCATCTGAAATCTTTCAACAAAGAAAAGAATGATAAGACAATGGGAATATGACAGGAAAAACACTCCAGGAAAACAACAAAAAAAAAAACATTTATCATACAGAATAGGTGCAAAATAGCTTGTTAATGTCCATAGCAGAAAAAAATCTGTTACAGACAATGTTGGTATTGCCGGCTGCAGCCGTTATTACATATTATTCAACAGACGAACAACTGGCAAACATTCAAAGATGACAGGAATTTTTTTGATTTGTACTACAGCAATCGCAATCCTTGTTATTACTTTTGTTATATCCACTGACATCTTATCAATTAGGAATTATAACTGCCCCCAGAAAAAGAAATCCAAAGGGCTTTGGTCAGGCATGTTTACCAGTTGTTCCTATGTTACTGTACTCTATGAAGTAAAGTTCGCATGTAGCACTTTGAACAATAGTTTTAACCTTTTATTATAATTCTGGATATACAAAGCTGTTTTGCACATATTCTGTGCAATGTTTCTTCTGAGTATTTCTTTTTTGTAGATACATTTTCATGATTTTCACCCATTCAAATAATTTTTGCAACTGATTGTACTAATGTATTTTTATTCATTTTGATAAGTCCTATCATAAGGATTTTGAATACACTGCATGAAATCTTATAGTACCATATAACATTTTACCTAAAATATTTAATGAACAAATTAGCATAACTATTTTAGTTTACCACAATAATAAAACATTTTGAAGGGTAACAAATTGTCATCTTTCAAAATATTATGGATCAGAAACATTAAGATACTGCTCACAAGTAAAGTGACAGGGCAAATGCATAGTATTGCCACATGAGCTTATTCATACATAAGCATATAAACACATATATAAAGGCAGTTGGTTTTGAGCACTTTGTTCTATTTTTTGCTATACAAATTTTCTTGAGACTAAAACTACTACTTAAAGCCAATTCCAAACAACTACAAACATCCATGCCAACAGTGATATTCCAACACATGAACAAAAGAGCAGCACCTTATTCATTTGGCCATCAAGATATTGGAAGATACATATAACAAAAGACATAATAAAGATAAATAAAAACTAAACTCCTCAGCACAACAGCCCTTAGGGGGCCTGGGCCTGCAGTGCTAATCTCCATTTATGTGATCAAGGGCCCTGGGATGAATGAATGAAATCGCTTTTAGGGCAGCTCTTGGGGGATTCCCCACGAGCAGGGCACTGCAACCAGAGGTCTATTGTACCCAAACCTAGGAAGAACAAAACACGACCCAAGAGTGCCTAAGAGAAAAGGTCACAAGCTGAGGCAAATCTCAGCAGACAACTGACAGGGATGTCCTGCTGCTCCCATGGCTCAAGGTGACAACCAAGGTGCTCAAACCCAAGAGCCAAGAAATACATGCAATCACACAAAATGTGGCGAGCAGTCTCATCCTCAAGATGATAGCCACGACACAAGGGATCAGAGCTAATCCCCATAAGTTCCCTGGGATGCAAAGCATATGTTCCAGTTAGATGGTCAATCTTATTTGGAACCCCCAGTGTTTAGTTCCCAAGCACGCTTGGTCCTCAGTTCATCTACCCACTTAAGGAATGAAAGGCTAAGTCAACCTTTCCCAGCCCTGGGATCGAACCTCAGACCTGTGTCACGGAAGCACAAAGCACTACCCCAACGAATAAAGATAGATAGTACTGTTAAAACTGATCCTTTTAACAAGGACACTGTTTTGTGAATTTGTGAAAATAGGGTCCTATTTTTGTAAAAATATATTTTATACATATACAAATTTGTTAAACGTCCATTTTGGAGTAAGTTTTATTTTTAAAACAATTAAAAATATGTATGTATATTTATGTATATACAAACATATACAGATTTATTAATAAACATTTCATTTATTCAAGGAGTTAAGTTTTAAAATGACAAGATAAATAAATAAATGACACCTAAAAAAATTAAAATTGAAAAACAGGATGAATAATTTTTAAAGATACTGCATCTGAAACTTAGAATCTTTAGATTTTTATTTATTTTAGTGAAGGAGTTGTAATAGTAAAAATTTTGAATATAAGAATAGATAAGCTATTAGCACTGAACTACAGAAAACACAATAGAGAAAAATATTTAAAATCTGTTTTTCCATAGAAAGCTTTTTGTGAAAGGTCCGTTTTAAAAATGAAAATATTTTGAAGGTTCCATTTTTAAGATAAGATGTGAAGGATATGTTGAAGAACCCAAATTTTGCCTAAACAAACCCTTCTATAGATTAAAAAAAAGCATCCAATTAATGGAAGACATTAAGGTTTATAATTTTCAATACTATTTCAGAATCTCATAAGATGTAAATAAAACCTACACTTTTGTTTCAGCAAGTATGACGAAAATCAGATATTTCTCAGGCACATTTAACTAAAGAATTTTAAAGGTAATTTTTGTGTTTATAGTAAAGTTCTTGAAAGTTGTTTCCAAAATTACATAGCTTGTAACATAAGTCTAAATAACTATGGTATAAAACTATGGAAAAAATACCTTTCTCATTTCTTTAACACCAATATTAGCCCAGGCTCTAGTGACTGATAGGAATACCAATTATAGTGTCAACAAATACTTATTGAATATATATGTAATAACCTAAAAAATGTACATATTCGATTTCCACTGAATATAGAACCACTTTAATTAAATAGCATGTTTAGAAATTATGGAAAATGTCTGATGAATTTTTTCATGACTATCTTTTGAAAACTTTACTTAAGTGTACATTTTTAAATTAAATGTATTACACTTATGTTAATAATTTCGCGGATGTGATCTTACCTGCGAAAGCTGAGGTCGCAAGCTAATTTCTTTTAAATCAATGCAGCCAACAACTAATTTATTAAGAAGCTGGCACAAAAGAACTCCATCCCGAAGGGTGTATACTAAATCAATCACTTGAGAAGATGGCCAAGTAACTCTATGATCTGGTAATAGCACATTTTGCTTTATTAACCAATCAGCACATTCTCTCCACAATGTTTCAGCCATTTCGATAACTACCGTCAACTAAAATCAACAGAGTTATAAGTTAAAATGAGCATGTTTCGACAGCATCAATAAATTTATAAATAATCATCTTGGCGATCATATAGATGCTGATGCTGATGCTCAGTTCATCAATCAACTACGACTACTTCTACTTGATAACATGTTGCCATATTTGAAACAATGTTTGAAATGTATTTTTAATCAGGAAATATACAGGTCGCCCTTCCCATCTGATTGACCTTACGAGGGACTACGCTTGATGACTCTAAATTAGAAATAATGAAACTTCTTTACAACAGCAAATAGCGTTATTAAATTATATTCAATAATCTATTTCAGATATTTCCCTAAACACCTGTGCTTTTCATCAATCTGTATCATATGCTGGATTAGGGGCCATATTCACCCTCATTTTAATACTCGGATTTAACCGTGAATCACATTTTTTATTCATCGAAAATCTGAGACTTTCAGTTCATTTTAATTCCTTGTTTCTGATATCCCGAATTTGGAAGATTAAAGTCTATATTCATCATGATTTTAATACTCGGATCTAACCGTGAATTAGCGTTTTCGTATTCTTCAATCAAAATCCGCGGCTTTCAGCTCATTTTAATTCCCTGTTTCTGATCCCCAGAATTCGGAGGATTAATAGCCTAATTCACGGGTACACATTTTACGAGTAGGCACTGCGTTGAAATCAAACATGAGGATAAGTTATCAGATTTGAGGAAAGCTTGAATATTTAAGAATTTTGAACAGAACTCAAAAGATGTGGGCATTTACATAGAACAAAAGATTTGGAATGCATAACTTGTATGATTTCGACTGCATAATTTTTTGGTCGCGTTGTCTTTAAATAAAAGTACAGCCGTGTGATACGAACCTAACTAGTATGACGAAGGTATGTTGACATATTTATCACTATCTTTTGTAAATTGTTAATGATCTTTCTGTATATTACATATTTCGTCTATGGATGATTTCGGATTTCGATGGCCTGTTAATTGTGTGCATCATCTGTTTAATATACTATCATACTAACTTTTGGTTTGTTTAAGTTTTTATAGCTTTCTTTGGCTTTACACATGAAAATATTTGATGTTTGAACATTATATTAATTACTTTATGATGGGTTACGGAGCAAGCTTTTGACTCTGTATATTTGTACTGTGAAAATGTCACCCTTCAGAGACACGATTTTCCCTTTTTTCGGGGGATCTGTAATAATATCAATATCTAAGTCCCTAAAGTCTATCCAAAATTATACCTTTTCCTCATTCATTATTCTAAATCTTAATTTCTCGTCTTTATATTAAACCTATTTGCTCAGCCATCAAATTCGAAAGAGGAAGTTTTTCATTCTTTCAGCCGAACCCTGAAATTCTTTCTTTGATTCTTAAAACTGAAAATGATATTACTGGCATTTTAATAAGGAAGTGATAACTCTCCCAGGAAAGATCTGTAACGATCAGAAATAATATTCATCCTGAAATCCCCACTTTGAAAGATGTCTGCAATCTAAAATAACTTTTTGAGAAATTAATTGTTGTCTCAGCATTTTCCCACCAAACTTAAACCCCACATGGCACTTGGTCCTCTCTCGCTAAAGGTTGGCGTTCCGCAATCTATACAGAGAGAATTCTGGCACTGATTTAAAATTTCAAAATTATGTTCTTCCACGATAACTGATATGTTTTTTCAGGACAGAAGTTTAATGGGACTCTTAGCAGCCCAGTATGCCCGGGTGAGAAAAATAGGGACAATTTAAAGGAGGTTTCCCATATAAATTTGGATCCGATTTGTCCCATCGTTACAGAGAGTCGACAGGAAAAACTGTGTTTATTTCGTGTTTCAAAATTTTGTGAGGTGAAACTACTATGAACTTCGAATCCATACGGATTAATCTTAAGTGACTGTGAATTTAGGAAGTGAATCTGAAGAAAAAAATAAGTGAAAATGACGAGTAATAAAAAAAAAGGATACTTGAACTGATGTGTTTGTTCACGGAGAATACAGATGACCAAAAACTGGACGAATTAACTTGCAGCATGAACAATTTAAATATTTTAACGTCTCTAAATAATATCAGAAAATTTGATCCTAAAGATTGAGTCACCATCAGGAACTGGATTAGATATTTCGAGAGAAAAAAGGCTACTTTGACATAGAACGAACGTGTGGAGATAGTTTCTGATATTTTGGAAGGAAGACACTTGATCTATTCATCGAAGAAATGTTAGATGTGATAACATGGGAAGAAATCAAAACATAAATGATCGGATATTTTACCAGCGAAAAACAATATTCTTTTAGCGATTTCAGTGACCTTATATTTGTACACTGCGCTGACTTGAAGGAATATTTTGCCAAAAAAAGTAAGCATAGGAAAATATTTAAATTTATCTCTATTACTTTTAATTCAAGGATTGACTGACGGTTTGCCTGAGAGAAAAAAAAGGTAACTGTTTCTCCTTAAAAAGATAAACAGTACCACAGAATGGATGAGTCTACCACAAAAGCTGATAAAGCCACATGCTGAGATAAACCAACGAAATTCAAATCAAAACAGTTATCCGATGAACCAGGCTGTTGAACCACAGAATAGAAGTAATTACAAACGTGAGGAAAGGCCACGCTTCCAGCAGAATCCGATGCTGGATGAAAGACGAAGGGAGCCTCGAGCTATGAGTGGTATAGTGCGACGTGACACCTGTTCGCAACTGACATTCACTTTGGAATAACCAGAGAGGATGTCCTTGTCTGTGGATTAACCATTAATATAATGTCTTTCCAAACATTTAATAGACTCTCAAGACAACAAACTGTTCTGTTTAAAGACTTGGACTTAACAGATTTGGATCATATAAACATCAATATCATTGCAGGTAAAATAAAACCTTTTCATAAAATTAAAGTCAATTGTCAAGTAAGTAGTAATTCCGAAGATGTGATTTTTTATATTATTAATTCTCCCCTTAAGTTTTGCATTTTAAATAACGAAAGTATTAAATTGTTTAAACTTAAGTTAAATTTTGGAGATTTTTGTGTGTTTCAGAATGGAAAGAATATTGGTAAAAGGTTAATATTAGGAAGTGCTCATAGTAAATATAAATTCTTAACTTATGGAAAAGATGAAAATAAACATGTAAATCATTCTTATTCTGAGATCATTGATAAATGTTGTAATAACTCTCATGGTGATAGTAGTAATTTTGATTCTGTTAATAAGGAAAATATTGAATTTAATAATTTATTGAGCGATTATGACCATGTTTTTGCGATAATTAAATATGATATCGGGTGCATCCACATGGGATCCCTTAAAATAATACTAAATTTGGAGCTGTCAATATCACTTAGCCCTATAGAGCGTTTCCAAAAATAGCTTAGAAATCGAAAAACAAATAGAGGAACTCCTGGGGAAAAATATAATAAAGCCTTCTTATAGTCCTTATGCGTTCCCAATTTCTCTAGCTTATAACAAAGATAAAAATTCTAAATCTAGACCAGGGATGGACAAACTTTTTCGGCCTTTGGCCAAAAATCGAAAGAAATAAGTTTGTCGGGCCAAGATAAATTTTTCTAAAATTTTAAAAACAATATACAAGTACCTAACTGTTTAAATACGTTAATGAGACGAATGAAATTGCGGTTTCATTTTTAAAAATTCCTTATACTGAGGTTCGAAGTGAGATGTATTGATTTTAAGGAACGATGCTAAATGCTCATATGTCAGTCTACTTCTGAAATTATTCTTTCTAAGGTTCAGCGTTGAAAACACTTGTTCACATATAAGAAGCATATATACCGCTGATCTTCTGGGCGTGAGATAATAAATTTGGGATATAATATTTAAGAAAAATAGAAAATGGATATATAATGTATAAATATATATTTCTTTTAATTTGCCTCGGACCGGCAACTTAAAATTCTATCCGCGGGCCGGATAAAACCTTCAGGCGTTCGTAGTTGGCCCATTGCCATAAATAAACATGACTCCTAGCCTATTTTCCTTTTTTCAAATATCATTGATTCTTTAACACAAGCTGAAATAGTTTCAAAACTTGATTTAGCTAGTGGCTACTAGCATATCAAACTAGATGAAAGAGAGACAGAGAAACTAGCATTTACTTCTAATTGTGGACTGTTTGTATGGAATAGATTACCGTTTGGATACCGGAATGGTCTAGAAATTTTTCAAAGAACTTTACGACAAATTTTAAATAAGTTCCAAATTAAATTAGCGCTGAACTATTTTGATGACATAATTAATTTTTAGAACTCTTTTGAGGAACATGTAAGTCACTTAAAGACTATATTTTCTATCTGTGAAAAAGAAAACATAAAGTTCTCACAATGCCAATTCACTCAAAGAAAAATTAAATTTTTACAATATGAAGTCGAAGAAGGTAAGTACTCTCCCAGTGATGCAAACATACAGGTATCAAGAAACTTCACCTAGAAATATAAAAGACCTACAGAGATTTTTGAGAAGGGTAAATGTTTCCAATGAATGTATTCCAAATTATGCAAAATTGCGCACACCACTAAATAAATCCCCTATATAATAATAGCCTAAGTTATCTGTCCGTCTGCCCTCGAATTTATGAAGCGGTTGGACCTGGAATGGATAGAGACATCCATATTGGATTCTTGATGAGTTAGGGTTAGCAAAATTCAAATCTAGTCATTAAAACTTTCGAAATTTCCTCCTTCCCCCCTTTTCAAGCATTTAATGTCATTATATCAAGCCCAATGTTCCCGGGTTAAGAGCAGGCGATTAAGTTTATCACATGATAAATAGGTAAAACTAACATTTTTTTCTAGCATTGTGACGTCGTACCTTTAACTATCTCATTTAATCATTTCTTATTTTAAATTCTTTAAATATCGTGTGTATTATTTTCATACTTTTTTCACTGAACTTAGATATTACGTAAATGATTTTCTTTTCTATTTGTCTTAAATAATAGATTAGGTACATATGTGATAATTTTAAACTTAATCATAGATTATTTTTTGTTGCAATGAAAATTTTATCACCGGTATTGACAAATTTTTTTTCATAAAAGTCTAGGTGTCTATTTCACGGACTCATAAATATTTAGCATTTAAGTTATATATCTTTGAAAATTAAGAAGTTTGTTCATTTGTGTGTTTGCTTTTTATACATAACCACACGGTTTGTAATCGATTCGCTCAATTTTGGAAATCATTCATATATATCACCAAATAATCACTGTCAATTTTAAAGCCTCTGCTGTTCATCCTATCACGTAATATGGTAAGATAAATTAAAATTGGCAACTAACATGGGGTCAGTAAAGATAAACAAATTATTGAGCGTGTACCAGATAATTCTCAGCCAAAAAACAAATCATTTTTTTACCTGTCTCATAGGGTTGCTTACAATTCTAGAAAATTAAAAATTTTACTGATCCCGTCATATGACGGGCTATATGCTAGTTATTAAAGAAAGACGTAAAGTTTGAATGTAATGAAGAATTCCAAAAAGCTTTTCAATATTTAAAAGATGCTCTCCTTTCTAAGCCCATTTTAACAATTTGTAATACTAATTACCCATGTCATATTTTTGTGGATGCTTCCGGACAAGCGATTTGTTCAGTTTTAAAACAATTACACCCTGATGGATCGTTACATCCCATTGCATATCGATCTAGAAAACTTAGACCTTGAGAACTAAATTATGCTATAACAGAATTAGAATACTTAGCTATAATCGATGCAGTTGATAAATTTTATTGTTACTTGGACGGAACTCATTTTACAATTTACACGGATCACGCATCTCTTGTTTGGATAAAAAATATCAAAAATCCGACAGGTAGATTGTTCCGTTGGAGTTTGAAGTTATCAATGTACTCTTTCGGTATAAAATTTATAAAAAGTTCAACAAATTATAAAGCGGACATGGCACCTAGAAACCTGATCTTTAGCGATGTAACTGTACTCGAACCACTTTTAACGTCGCAAGAAATAGAGCAACATTAAAATTTAGATGTTGGTGGTGCAAACTATACAAACATAAATAATATTTGGACAGTTAAGAAACAAGGTTTTATAAAAATTCTCGTACCTTTCTCTTTAAGATTAAAACTATTGGAAATAACTCATAATGACCATGGACACCAAGGAGTCTCAGCAATGATAAATTTAATATCTACCCAATATTATTGGAATGGAATAACAAAAGACATAAGTAACTCAGGGTTCCCGCTCTTTTTCCAGAAGAAAAATTAAAGACTTTTTAAGGACTTTCTAAGGACCAAAGTAATTTTTAATAAGGACCTACTTGAAATATAATGCATAACGAGATAAACCCTATTTCCTGAGGTACATATTTTAATGATTATGAACCAGACAAGGCATGTTCAAGAAATGCCCTACAATATTTCAGAATTAAGTTTTTAAAAATGTATAAAAATTAATTAGATAAATCTATTTGACAAAATCTAATTTTGAAAGTGTACATCTACAGTTTTTTGCGGGATCAAACTAAAAACAAACTGTGAATAAAATACAATATAATAAACGGTACTTTCTGATGGTTTAAAAATGACTGATGTATGTTTTTATATACTAGCTGATTATACCCCACGTTGCCTGGGAAGGAAGAAAGTTTTAGACTTTTCTATTACATTCAATCCAAAGAAAATTAAACTTCCATAAGTAACTGAAATATCTGCTAAACCCCCACCCTCCATGCTTCATTTAGTTAAAATCTGCTTGACTGTTAGCTATTAGAAAAGGGCAACTGACTTTATACTTTAAGCCTCTTCAGTATGTGAAAGATAATTTATTTGTAAAATAAGTTTTCTAGGTCGTGACCGTAAAAAATACTAATAAGATGAAAGTACTTTCATAATTTTTTAAGGATATCAAGGAAAGGAATCTTGAATTACTACAGTAATATACTGACAACATATATATTTGAGGATTTTCTTTACTATTAATACTGCACTTTTGGCTAGAAAATGTAAAAGAATGTTATTAACTTTAACAAATATTTATTTACTATTTACAAAGAAATTTACAAAGTGCAAATTCACATACATAAATAATTTCATTTTGAAAGTTCAACTGGTTTCTTTTTTTGTATCAGAAATTTTTTAGCTCAAGCTCTGTAACTCAGCTACTTTTTCTTTTATAGCTTTCCATGGAAGAAATTGATAGAGTTTCACTTTCAAAATTACGGAGTTTTTAAGGACCTTTGATAAAAATTAAGTAGTTTTAAGGGTCCTTAAAAATGAAAGCTAAAATTAAGAAGTTCTTAAGGACTTTTAAGGACCTTGGGAACCCTGTAACTATGTTAAACACTATGAAGTATGTCAATTAAATAAGATCCCAAAACAACCTAAATTTGGATTTTTATAGATGTTACCCCTACAGACACCCCTTTCGAAATTCTTGCAATCGATACCATTGGCCGTTTAAATTATTACAACTCAACAAAAAAAATTTACACATTATCACTGATCATGCTATAAGATATATCTGGACCTTTGCTTTAAAAATGTAAATACAGATACTTATACTAATTGTTTGAAACAAATTTTTCAAAATAAAGTACCGAAGAAAAATTTAAGCTATAAAAATGCTGCATTTACCTCTTCCAAATGTAAACGTTTTTTAAGAAACAATAATATTAAACAGCTTTTAACTACATCTCATACCAAAGCACCAGTTACTATCTGTTCTCCCCTATAGCTACTTTTCAGAATCCTAATCTCGCAGAAATTAATTCCTTCACTAATTCTTCCAGCCAACTTGGTGGTATCGTTAATGAATTAAACGAAATTAAAAGTATGTTGGGAATCCAAGACTTTAACGATTTTACTCAACTACCGACGATGCCAAATTTTCTAACACTTGTAGAAGGACGAGACTCTTATTTCAAAAGAAGTTTAGAATTAATTTAGTTTATTTTTTTAGGAACCATTTTTATTTCCTTACAAAGTTCCACAACACAGAACACAAAACAACAAAAAGCACAAAACACACTCTCATAGACCACTGACACTATATTAGAACACACTCGATGGCTTTCTAGCGCCAACTATCGTAATAAAGGAGAGGGGGGTAATTGTACCGCTACACACTCAAATTAAATTTATATTTTCTGCTAAATTCTTATTCCTAAAGTTGTTTTATTAAAAGTTGTTCAAAGTTAATTTTTACTCTTTTTTCAACTTATTATGATTTTTATTGTTTTTATTTCATTAAATTTACGTATTTTGTATGGGTGTCCCTAGCCGCATAAACATTTCTTTTTTTATATCCTTACACTTTCTTCTCATTTATTTTTATGTGTCCCTTTCACCTTTTAGCTGTTAATTTTTTCTGCTCGCCTTCATTTTTGTGAATATTGAAAGAAATCTCTGGCATCACTATCATAAAATATTATTTTGAATTTATTGTTAATAGTTTTATATACTTCAGATCTTTTTTTTTTAAATGTTGCTAATTAAAGAATTGCATACAATAATAACAAAAAAATATTAACTTTAAAATATTCTTTGCCACTGAATCTTATTTCATGTTCTGGAATTTCACATAAGAGGCAATACGTTCAGGAGACACTGATTTTCAATAGCTCCGTTTGACTTTTTAAACACGTTCTGACGTGCATAGTAAAGGCTTGATAAGCACGAAACTCGATTGTATTTACACGCATGGATACTTGCGGGCGTGGATGCATAAGCACGGGAACGTTCTCCACACTTGTCGACTTTATCAATCAATTATTCGACATAATTTGGATACATTTCAGCAATAATTATGAATATCGCGTTTATCTGGTAAATAAAAATTAAAATTAAAAACCTAATTTTCGGGCCTCAAAAATTACTGGCACTAGGCATGTGCCTAGGTTGCCAAGTGATAATGGATATGGCTGGTTACTGTATTACTTAATAACATACCTAGCCAATGCCTTTTTTTTCTTTATTTCAAGGCAGCCCACTTGTATTTTATCCCTTTTCTATCCCATGCAGCAAGCATTTACATAATTTGCAATATTATCCCACTCCTTTTCTGCAGATGGGCAGGTTCTTGTTGATTCTATTTTAAGTGACATGTGTTTATTCATGAAAAAAGATCTTGAAAAATTCGGGAAGCATGCAGTTAATCGAGTACCTATACTTGCTTTAATGAACGAATAAAACCCAAAACATTTGAAGGGGAAAAACTACAAGTTTGAATACCTATACTTTCTTTAAAAAGGTAACAGGAAAGGATGATAACCGTAATTAGAATAAATCTTAAGCACACTAATAAAAAAAGAATAACTTCAACATTCATTAAAATGTGGAATCAAAATTTTCATAATTGAATAAACCCCTAAAACTCGGGAGGGGCAAAACTACATGTTCGAATATTTATACTTGTTTTAAAAATGCCCCAGGAAAGAGCGATAACCGTAATAAGTCTTAAGTACACTAATGAAAACAGATTAACTTTAATATTCATTAAAATGTCGAATCAAAACTTTCATACATGAATAAAACCCTAAAAACCTGGAAGGGCAAAACAACAAGTTTGCTCCTTCTCTAAAAATTCTGGGGGGGGGGGCTTGCCCCTCCCAAATTACGCCCATGATTGCAATCACAAAAAAGTTTTAAAAATTGTCAACAGAAGGTGCTTTGTGTGAGAAGAAGAGCAGTAATTAGCATAACAAATTATGACAAAATAAAGACGATGTTCTTCAGAATAAATGAACTTTTCCGTGGTCCACCCTCATTCCTCAACAATAGCTGTAATCGACGGACAATGTACATATTTGCACTATACATCATATCTGTATTTATGGTGAGACATTGTCATTGGATGCTGTTTTTTAGCAACCTTATTGAAGTTGGTCGATCGCTGTAGACTTGCGACTTCAGGTAATCCCGGATCCGATCATCACTCGGAGTGAGATCTGGGGACCTGGGAGATCAAGCATGATGAAAGTAGCTTTTCATCTCGCGATCTTCACTAAACGGCGTGCGCATGAGATCTTTCACACGTCTAACAATGAGGTGAAGCACTATCCTGCATAAAAATCGTACTTTCCAGCAGGTGTTTATCAGCTAGGTAAGAGATGATGTGATTCTGTAACATATCGGCATACCACTCACCACTTATGCTAACAGTTACAAAATTAGAATCAAGCATTTCCCTGACGAAAAGGGGCCCAAGAATGGTAAATGTGGTAAATCCACACCACACCGTGTGTTCTGATGCACGGATTCAACCATCCATGTTTTATTTTGGAAGAGCTTTCGATTTCAATTCAAACTCTAATCATGTTTCAAAGTAATTTTCTATGACTATTTATTATGTACATCTACTATATTACACTATATACGTCCTATAATTTCAACTTAAAATCAAAGAATAGGAATAGTTCCCTGCTCAAATCAAATTCCATTAAGAGAGCCCTAAAAAACCGACCGCTTTCTTCCGTGTTTTTTTCTATCCCCTGTTGCTAAATGATATAAGAGAAACTTTTCCATATTTCACGTTCATGTTGTAACACCGTGACTTTCTTGTCGTGCAATAGAATTGGCTCGAAAGTACTGGAATCTTCGGTAGCTTAAATTCTGCAGTTGTGGGACTTGGCAGACGCTCCGAGTGTGATGTGGATTTCATCGGTTCACAACTTGTTAGATGACCCACCGTCATTTTCCGCCATCTTTTGAAACGTCAGCACATTAAGCCGAACGATGGCCGATTGGTTAGGGTGCTGAACTTCGGTTCCGGAGTTCGTGGGTTCGAATCCCACTGTGGCATGGATGTTCGTAGCCGTTCGGAATCGGCTCTAAGCAGTAGGTCCCGGTCTCATTAGCCCTGGTGTGCAAAAAAGTAGACCGTAGCACTCCAAGCCAATCTAAATCTCAACACATTAAATGGTCTCCGCTTGACAAAATTGTCGTGTAACAGATCTAGATGACGCTGAATTTTGTACGAAAAGCATTGGAGGGTACGCCTTAGGGCTACAACCTAAGCAGTACCATGATACCCGCTAATTGTATCCAAACAGTAGTGTATGGAATGCAAGTTAAATTTCATAAGCGTTGGCTTCCCCATGCTTTGACGAACCCGCTGCAATATTTCTTCCTTAACAATCTCAGTAACATTAGCATTTGTGTTTTATCGACCACTACGGGGCCCCATCGTCTAATACCCTTATTACGGTTTACTTCCAGAGGGAAGTTAAATATTTAGGAATATTTTTAGACAGTAGGTTAACTTGGAAAAGTAATACTAACTACACAATTGCAAAATTTTATAAAGCTAGGAAATCTATTGCCCACCTTCTGTACCATAATCAAATGGGAATGGGAAATAAAGTGTTATTATATAAGATGGTGCTTAGACCCATTCTCCTCTACGAAGCCCCGGTCTGGGGTTCGGCTTCCAACACTCAGATCCAGAGACTGCAAACTATTCAAAATAAAACCCTTAGAATGATAATCAAAGCTCACAGGTATGTCAGAAATGACATTATTCATAACACTCTTAATATCGAACCCATTCGGGACTTCATAGCAAAGCTATCCAATAACTTTTTTAATAATCTGAACAATATAAATAATGAAGAAATTTTCAACCTCCCCGATTATGATCCTGCAGAAAATCGGCGCAGGCCGAGAGCCACCACTTTATTATCGGGCATTCGCCCTCAGGTTTAAAATGTCAATTCTAATGTTGTAAATATATTGATGCCAAAAAAAAAAAAAAAAAAAAAAAAAAAAAAAAAAAAAAAACCCCTCTGAAACTCTCTTATTTGATTTATGTAATTTATTGTATATCAACCAATCTCTTGTTTCTAATCTTGTCTTATACTATGTTATTTAACTGATTTTGTATTGTACTCACCCTTTGTAAAGAGAATATTCAGAGTGGAAAAAAAATATGGGAAATGTTTATATCCTTATATAATTGTATATCTTGTTTACTTTTATTCTGCGCTGTGTTGTCTATGTTCTTTTCTCTTTTCTCTTTTCCTCCCCCTCTCCTCTTTCCTTTTCTATATATATTATCCAAATATCAGCCAAAGGATTAGTTGTAATGTTGGTCACATATATATGTCCAATACTGGGGATAAAGGGCCCTCGGCCCTAGGCGCCCCGAAATGTTCTTTTCAGTGTCAGTGTCATACCCTTGTTACAGCTGTCGCGTAAGATGTATGACGTCTTTAACTTTTGAAACTTGTGACAATGAATATTATCACTGAATTTATATTTTATCGTTCGTGAAGTGAACCGAGTTTTTTTTTAAATTTAACTAACAAAATTTGACACTCAATTAAAAAAAAAATAATTTTTTAAATTTTGAGAAATGTAAGTCACAGTTAACAACGTGTTAGCTCCGAATTCCAGATTCCCTGATCCGTTCTTTGATCCTTGATCTACTGAGTTTGGTGAATCTGGCCTGATTATTTCATATTATATTGACTACAGTTAAATATCTGTTAGCTGTACCAGAGCCCCTATTTTATGAAGAAATTTAAATTTTTTTACGTATTTTCAAGAATCCTTTCGTGTGGTGGTAGGATAGTTAAGCGTCAGTATCAAATTTCCCATAATTATACAACTTATTAACAGTTCTTTTTCTAGTAACGTCGATATTGTACGATTGCTGAAGCACTTGATTCCCTCCCTCATTATAATTCATTTTATACAGATTTTCATACAGCGTCTTTGAAGCTTTGCTGTCGAATGCCGTCTGTTGACCATTTCTTAATATTATTTTTGTGGTGACAAGAAAACCCCCTGTCATTCCAAGCAAGTGTGTCAATTTTTAACACTATAGCTATATTATTCTGTCAACCATTACTTTTTTCTAATGTATACTCATTTTCTGATCACCCGTTATTTAATTTATATCTGTAAATTTTAAAAACACTTTCCGTTTATACTTATATTAATTATTAATCAATTATAATCTGCCCGTGTGCTTCGTCTTTTTTCCGTTAAGTATATTATTTTAAAAATGTATTTTTTTTTAATATGTTTTAAAAGGAAGTGATAAATCGTCAAAGGTTGTTCAGAGATAAAAGACGCCATTTCAATTTTTTTCTGTGGGCTCAATTATTAAAAATGTATTTAAAACTTCGATCAAACTTTCATCGTTCACATTTTCCTGCGAAAATGCGATCTGGTTTTGACAGTGAATACCATAATTATAGGATCTAGAATCCATAATTTTGTCTTAAACGATGGCAACACAATAAATCGCTCACCCTCAACTAAAATTTATCTCTCGTAGATGTTAGCTAATTCACGTGGCAGATTTTAGTTTTATTCTCTTTTACTAGTGGTGTAATTAATTTCCACTTTTGAAACGTCTGAAGCTGTAATTTTCTGTTTTTTGGCAAAAGCCATCTTTGTTTTGATGAAAGACGTCTAAAGCCTGTATCTTCGGAACTAATAGTCATGGGAAAATCGATTTGACTTTCAGAATGTGGCGATTTATCTTATAAGCATATAAAAACCTTCTGTTAGATTTGACTGTGTTTAATTACAAAGATTGGTTATAATGTCTCGTCGAGGAAGAATACCCGACCGCTGGCTTGATTATTCGCCGATGAATGAAGTTATTAAAGATATCAAAATCGTGCCTTTCAAAGTGCCTTTGCCTAGAAATTGCTTTCAAAATAATCTAATGGATTGTAGGTGGACACCAGCTGATGTTATGCGATCTGTGCCTGATTTAGGGTTAGTTATAGATTTGACTTTTAAATATCCATGCTATTATGAACCCTTGGACTTTTTAGAAAATGGCATTGACTACATTAAAATCGGATGTGAAGGACATGTTGTACCGCGCCAGGAAACCGTTAAGAAATTTTATTCTACTATTGATGAATTTCATGAAAATAATCCAGATCTTATTGTAGGTGTTCACTGCACACATGGTGTTAATCGTACAGGTTATATGATTTGCCGATATATGGTTGAAAGATGTGGTTATAATGCCAGTGAGGCTTTAGAAACTTTTGCAGAAATGAGAGGCTATAAAGTAGAGAGGATAAATTATTGTGAACATTTACAGCGGTTAGAGAATCATAGAAGTTAGACAATTGAAAATTTTATACATCGAGTAATAAATTTTTAAGAAAAGCCTTGTAAAGGTTCTGCTGGAGTAATAAAATTTTAACTTCAAAAAACAAGAAAAATGTAATGACCATAAGTCGAGTGAGAACTAAAAACAAACTATTGAATGATCACATATAGTGATCAAGTGCTCCTAGTCTTAGTGCATACTGTGATAACAAAAATAAATGTTGAACAGTTCAAAAAATAATTTTTCCCTGTATTTTCACAAAAGTTTTTAATTTTTTTTTACAGATATAAGATGGAATTTCTGATGAAATTGTTTTGAAATTTATTTTGACTACTTTTCGGAGGTAATTTGTAAGGAAAGTAAAGTAAAAATTGTTTAACATTTCATCTTCATTAATCTAATGAATTGTCATGTCAATAATTTTTAGAAAAAAACTTTTAATAAATTTTACTTTATTAGAGGAAATAGTCTTGTATTTGCTTTTGGTATTTTGTGATTTGTAATACTTGGTTGTTAAATTAAACTTTAAATAATTCATTAACATGTGGAGATCTCATAGATTTGTGTTAATAAAAAAGTTTTATTTCCTTTTACAAAATAAACCTTTGTCATGGTAATGCAGGATTATGTCTATACTTTAGAAAATATCTTAGTCATTAAATATTTATTAAAATTAATTTAAATTTTCCAGGAGTTATGTATGTTTTTGACACTTTATATTTTTAGTCAATTTTTAAATACTTTTGTTTTGAACCCTCCATTTATAAAAAAAATAAAACTGGATGATTAAAGTATTTGTTACATGTAAAAGCATTACTGTAAAAGGAAGTTTAGTAACAAATACAGCTATTATTTTCGCTTGAAGTACCTGTCAAAAAAATAAATTTCTATGTGATATTTGGAAAATTATGAAATAACAAATCAAATGACAAAATTATAAATATCTAATATTAGAAAATTTGGTAGATTGTTTATAGAATTGCTGTCTCTGAAAGGAAAAACCTAGTTCTATGAGAAAATAAAAATTTATATATTGTTTAGTAGTTCCTTAAAAAAAAGGAACAGTAGACAGTAGTGGGTTAAATTAAATGCCAAAATGGTAAAATCCTAGTTCCGTGGGCTGGCTGCTATGTATTTGGCTATATTTTTGTACAAGTGACTGCCAAGTGATGTTTACAATTTGTTCTTTATTTTGCATTAAGTTTATTACTGACTTCTAAACATATTTTGAACAAAAAAATGTTTGGGATTTTGCTAAGGTGAATACAAATTTAAATTGGAGTTTTTAATGTCTTTAAATGCACTTTTGAACTGTTTTTTAAACTAAATAGTGTGGAATTTCTGTAATAGGTTCAAATTAAGCAAAATGTAAACATCACTTTGTTATATCTAGGAGGTTATGCTTATAAAATACTTGGTTTTGTACTACTGCTGCTATTTAATGAAATTAATGATTAAACTATCAAATAATTATAAAGTAATAAAGTACATTACAAATTGCTTTTAGCAATTTAGCATTAAACTGGAAAGAAAATGATGGAGTAAATGTTTTAGAGAAATTATTTAAAATTCTAAAGAAAATAAGAAGAGCAAGAGTTATTGGAAAACTTGGTTCTAGAATTTAGTGGTATTGCCTATGCTTGGCACCAACTAAAATGGGTTTGGCATACCCACCAAACTGGGATATGGCCTCTTTAAGTCTCACATAAGTAATATTAATCCTTTTGCATTCATTGGTTTCCTGTGGAAGCCACACATTGCAAAAATTTGCAAAAAACTATGTGAATTCTAATTTTGAATTAAATTGTTGGTTGGTTTGGTTTGGAGTGCTACAGTCTACTGTTTTGCACACAAGGGCTAATGAGACCGGGACCTACAGTTTAAATTGTTGGAGAATAGTCTTTAGTTCTTTCTTTAACAAATAGATGGCAGCATTACACTTAAAAAGAGCATTTTCTCATAAGGGATTTTTAAACCACTTCATGTTTCGTAAATTTAAAAAAATAAAATTTTATTTTCTAAATCAAAAATATGAAGTACAGATTTACTCTACTTCAGAAAAACACACTCTGGATAAGGTCTAATTTCATCCGATGCGCTTTGTGGGTGGGTGGGCTTTTGGGCAGTAGCAAGGTGCTTTGTTTATATCTTATGTCATTGACTTACCATGTGACTGAAGCACCCCTTGGTCACATGTTACTTTCGTTTATGCTTTTCAGAGGGGGGGGGGTATAGAAAGGAAGAGAATTCAGAAAGCATTTTATCTATCACTCTGATCTCGACAGTGAGAAAATGTCTCATTTTTTGTTGCGCTTTTAGTGATCATCCCCATTTTTCTTTTGAATAAAAGTTTATTTTCGTGATAAAATGTCGAGAAGACTATTAAATATTATGGAAGCTCTAGAAATATTCCAGAACTTGCCATCGGATGAGGACTCTGTTGAAAACTCATAGTGATGCAGACATAAGTGATCACTCGATCCAGATATCTGATGGTGATGTAAATTTGCCAGGATATTACTGGATTTCTAAAGTATCTTGGATAAAAAAAAAATGTGTAATAAACGAAACATGGATTTTAATTTACGAAGTGGACCATCTAAGGACATTACTTCAAATGTGGGCCCGACACCTGTCTCTCTATTTTTTACTCTTTTCTTTGCAATTAATCGAGAGTATTGTATACCAAACAAATTTATATGCCACACAGAAGGGAACATTTTGTACCTGCATGCTTCCAGAATATCTGATAAATTTGGCAATGGAAATTAAAAAATTACCCATTTATCGAGATTACTGGTCAACCAATGAAATTCTCCTTGATTTTTTTTATATCTAAAATTATGCCTGTAAGAAAATTCATTTGGATGCTTGGAAATGTACACCTGCTTGGTAATAACCAGCAGCCTAAGAGAAATACCTCAAATTTTGATAAACTTTATAATGTGAGACCTGTGATAGATCACCGCTTGGAGTCTTGAAGGCTCTGAATCCTCGGCAGATGCAAGCCGTAGATGATAGTTCAAGGGCAGGTCATTTCTCAAGCAGTATACGCCGAAAAAGTCTATCAAAAGGGGCTATAAAGTTTGGATGAGGTGTGATGAAAGAGGGTTTGCACATGAGTTCCAAATATGTAAATGAAACAGCAGAAAAAAATCTTGGAGAGAGCCTAACTCAAAAACTCTTGGTGAAAAAATCCTATTTTTTTTAATAATTATTTCACTTCATATGATTTGCTAAATTTCTTCAGACCCACAATACTGCCTGCGGCACAATATTTAAAGAAAGAATTTGCCCACAAATTTCATGGGAGACAAAAAAATAAAACATGGACAATTTAACTGTGCCGTAAGTAATGATGGTATGTGCTGGAAGTGGAAGGATTAAAGAACTCCATATTTTATCGACTCTGGATGAAAGAACTAAATCGTATAAAGTGCAACTCACAGAACAAGATGAAAAAAAAAAAAATGTCCCAAATCTATAATAGATTATAACAAAAGCATGGGATTTGTGGATGCATTTTAACAGCTAAAGTCTCTATCTGAGATTGACAGAAAGAGTAATAAATGGTGGTATAGAATTTTTTCCCATTTACATTTTATACAACATGCAGACACCGCAGCGCTCCTTTTTTTCCTTTTTTCTAGAAATTTCTCCTTTTTTCCTTATTTTACAGCATTCCTCCTTTTTTTTTTCGCCTATTCCCTCCTTTTATTCCTTTTTTCTTTGGGCCATTCACTCCTTTTATTTGTTTTTTCTTTCTGGACATTTACGGAGTTATGTAACGGCGGGACGGACTGCACACATCGTCTTTTCCATGTTTTGACAACATCTTTATTTTTCTATTTTTTTTCTTTCTGTGAACGAACCCCCCCCCCCAAAAAAAAAAAAAAAAAAAAAAGTTTTAGGCTATTTATTGGCGGTACAGGTGTTTGAAAGTTAGCGAATAACGATCAAAGTGTCAAAATTAAAATATTTTTAATAAATATTTTTAATTATATTAATGGGGGACCCGAATTTTACGATTGTAGTATCGAGAAATCTGTTTAACCCGTTTCTGAACCCAAGAGTGGGGGGGGGGGAAGAACCGTTACTCCGAGCCCGTGCGCTTAAAAATGGACTGCCGCATCGCATACTGAATTCAGGGATGATTCTGTTCCGAAATTTTTTGTGGGTTTCTTAAAAAAATAAATAAAAAAAATAAACACAGGATTTTTTTTTGGGGGGGGATTAAAAAAATGAAGGAGGTATTTTTTTTATCTTACATATATTTAAATTTTGACGATAATCAGAAAAATTTCTTCCCTTTTGTCTCTTTTTTTCTCTTTGCCGCGTCCACAATTTTTTTGACAGAGCAGGAGAAAAGCGTTATCAGTTGATTCTCCCAACACGTGCTTCAAGGTCAAAAAGCCGTGTGACACGGAATAAATTAAACACATAGAACTTGTGTGGTTTTAGTTGTAATAATACAGCTAAGCCGAAATTGTATGTTTTTGGTGAAAAACAACCGTTTTCTGGATTTCGGTTCCCCAAAATGCGCATTTTTTAATGGGCCATTATAGTTAATACTGCTATCATAATGTGGGGTCTCTCAAACGGTAGAATTATGTTTTAACAACTTGCGAACTTTAGATATCCCCCGAACGCACGTGCATGTAGACCGATCGTAATACTGTTTTATATATCGATATTTTTTTAATATCGCGGTAACAGTATTAAGATTTCAATCCCTCCAATAGTTATTTTAATGATTCTTCATCTTATTGACTGAATTTTTGTGCAATGGGCATTGTCTGTGAGAAAATGAGATTGTTGCAAATAACTTAAGGGAATTTTGGATAAGCACGGAAGTTAATTATTGTTGAAAAATCCGCACCTATTTTTGTTGTTCAGTTTTGCATCTATATTGAAGTTGATGAAAAAATTTGCTAATGAAAAATCGTAACTTTTAACGGCAATCCCGATAAAAATCAGCCCTACAGCTGAATCGGTAGGACGCTGCCACGGGTTCGAATCCCGCCGCTTTGTTCGCACCCGTTCAGAATCGTAGTAATTAAGTAGTAAATTCCTATGTCTTTAGCCGTCGGGTAACATAAAAGTAAACTCTAGCGCCCTCAGAACAAACTAAATGGTTACAAATCTGTTAGTCTAAAGTAGAATTCGAACCCACTGGCTCAGATACCGAAAGAAAGCCCGTACTATTCGATCATCGTCCTGAAATTTTACTATTTCAAAAAATTTTTTTTAATTGTCCACTTAAAAAAATAGCTTTATACTGTGTATATGTTATTTAAATCGTGAGTTTTTAGGCATTCATTAAAATTAAATCTAATGATAATTATTGTATCTTTACAAACTATTAAGGTATAGATTTTACTTCTACTTAAGAAATTCTACAGTCACAAAATTAAAAATTTGTTTATAGAAATGCCTTCTAAAAATTTGATATCTAAAATGCGCATTTATATTATTAGATTTTTTTTTTTTAAATTAGGATATTGAGAAACTTCTGTTTTGAACATTTTTTGATTAGGAGATTCGAGTAATTATTTATATTAATAAAAATTATTTAGTTTCTTGTATATTTCATACTTAGGTACTAGTTTTTGCATTATGTAAATCAAATAAATATTTTTAAATTGTTCTTTACTTTCCGTTTTTCCTTCTTCATTTTCCTCCTTTTCTTTCCCTCTTATATTTAACTTCTGAGTCTGCTACTTTTATTAAAAAAATTTTGAAATTGTCCATTTAAAAAAATTAGACTTATACTGTATTTTTTAAATATTAATTATAAATCAATGTAAGAAAAATTAATAGAATTGTACAAAGTAGTTAATAACAAATTTTACTGTTACAAAGTTTTTAAGTTTTGTTTAGAAGTGCATTTTAAAGCTTTGCTATTTGAAATGGCTTTTAAATTATTAGTGTACTGTTGAAATCCATATTTTAACAGCTTATAACAAATGAAATTTTGATCTCATGATTTTCCTTTTGTTTGCAATGTTAATTTATCCATAAATGGCGATTCTCCATTTTATACATTTATAGTGAATCTTAGGAATGAGGTAGAAGGATCCTTTCTTTCAGTCATTTACTAAGTTTTTTTTTTCTTCATTTTTTATAAAAAAAAATTTTCAGTTATAAAAGCAGATTTAAATATATGTTTCTAGATTTAAAAACAAAGTGCATGAAATTAATAACATCTTGTCCAGCCACTCAAGGAAAGAAAATTTTTTTTGTTGTATTTTACAAAGAAATTCTTTAAACTATCTTCATACTGGGATCACGTCTGTAGAATATTATAAATTAATTCAGTATTAAAATAGTAATTAATAACTAAAGACAAAATTAGTTTTGCATTTGTCTACATTTTTGGTCATTCTAATAGTCAATCGTTCAGTTGTTTGGTTAAGGTCAATTAAATTTATTAAAGATAATATTTTTATAAATCTTATACAAGTTATAATTTTCTGAGATCTAGCATTTTTCTTAAAGGTTCAAGTATAACAAACAATATGGTTCCTCAAAGTTTAATATAATAAAGTTCAACTTTATTGGTGAATTTATTGTTTCAATTAGGCATATTGAAGTAGCATCTGATTTGAATCTATTTTAAATATTTTTTTACTAGGAAACTGGAATACTTGCTTATATGGATAAAAAGTTATTTAGATACTTCTATATTTCATATTTAGACACTTATTTTTACATTAAGTAAATCAGAACATTAATTTTTAATAGTTATTTAACTTCCTCTTTTTTGAATTTTTCTCCTTCTTTTTTTCCCAAAATTTTGACTTCTGTGTCTGAACATGCTGCAAGGGGATAAAAATCCATATTATAATAATATGAAAAATTTCCTTCTCGATCTTATTCCTGCCCTTGTTTCAAAAAGCCACCAAGTAATTGAAAGATCCTCCACTATACTAACTCCACATGCAAAGCCTGTAAAGCTGAAATTCAGGAAGCATAAGGTGTCTGGAAAGGGCAGACTGAAAAATTGGGATTTCCAGGTATTGAACCCAGCGAGGCCACGCTTATACTGAACTTGCCTCGATCAGCTAAGCAATGTTTCAGGTTAATATGAAATAAAAAATTAAAAAATAAAAAGAATACAAGCTATATATTTTTACTTGCATGAAGTACAATATACCAAAAAGCTTGCCAAATCATCGAGTAAATTTAAAAACTCACGTTAAATAATAAAAAAAAATTAAAATTTTATAATTTATGTTGTTTAAATTTATCAATTTGATGTGGTTCTGTACTATACATATAATTTTCACCAATTTAGTTTGTTGATCTCATTTTAAAACAGAAAATGAAATTTTATAATTTTGATGATGTTCAAATTCTCAACTTGATATGGTTATGTACTACTTAAATTAGAGAATTTTATTGCTTACATAAAATTAAGAACATATGGCTAAAGAAACTATTTTAAACAAAATATACCTTTCAAGAAAAAAAATCTATAAAAAAATACATTGCAGTAAAGAAAAAGCATATTTAAATCCTATGGTCACATTCTAAAGTGTCTATATAGGTTAATTTTATAGAAAATCAGATTGCTTATTTATTCAATCTAACAAAAAAAAAAAAAAAAAAAAAAAAAAAAAATTGTTATTTACTCTAAAAAACATTAGTCTCTGTAAGGGAAAAAGTAAAAAATATATTTTCTTTAGAGTAAATAAACAATATGTATATCTAATAAGTAATTGACAAACAAAATTTAATTTTCATACATTTTTTATTTTCTCTTATTCTGTAGTAATTCAAGTTAAACTTACTATGGAATCAATTTAACAGGGCTGATTGCGCCTAAGTAAAAAAGTTTGAAATTTATATCATTCACAATCAAAAACTCTGAACTAAAAAAGTTAATTACATATAACAACTGCATGCTTGTAATATTAGGTTAAATGTATTGTATTTATAATTTCAAGGAGTGATTTTAATTGTTAGTAAATTAAAGCAGTCGTGAACATCGATGCAAGCAGTATGATTTGAGTCCACGAACTTCGGTACCAAAAAGCAAAATCGGCGGAATAAATGCTGCTTTTATTGGCCCTTTTATGGCATTGGGAGAGGGTGAAAAAACAGACTGTTGAACCAGAGCGAAACGAGCATCATACCACATTTAAAAAAAAAACTTTAAACATACTCTATCTTAACTCACTACGTTTCTCCTCAAACAAAAATTAGCCAATCTCATTACATTTCATCGAAAACTACCCCTTCTAATTCTTTCTTTTCTTTTGACCACTCATATATATTTACAATACTCCCCCCTTCCCTCATCATACACAAGAGTGGCGAGAATGTGTCATCGCAACGAGAGGCATAACTTGGCAGTTTTAACTGGGGGGGGGATATGAAAGTATAGTTTTTTTTTTCACTTGCCTAAAAACTGCTGCTTTTTATAAAAATTATCCGCACCATCACATAGTTATTTATAAATATGTACATTGGACAGAAAAATTATACAAGTTGGCAGTCATAACAATGCATTATATGACGTTTATTTGAGTCTATATAGTAAAACTCAAAGTTCTGGAAAAAGAAGATACAAGAACTTATTTTGTTTTTTTATTCATAATATACTTAACTCTTTAAATTATATGCTGCATTATGATCTGTTGCTCTTTGTGTATTTTCACATTTATGGGCAAAGACTCTTGTAAGGTATATATTTTCTATCATTTATTTGAATCCCTTGATAAGCAATAACCCTTTTAATAAGTCAGGATTAGATAGTATATGCTTGTTTACCAACAAATAAAATATTACTGTTTATTCCATTATAAAAATAAATGTTATAATTAATAGCCATCAACTGAAAATCAATTACTTAAGACTAACACACATTTTCTCCTACAAATAATGTGCCTCATGGATTCAATATGAAAGCAATTAAATAATTTAAAGTATGGATGCCCAGTGCTGTAGGCTTTTACTACCCAATTTAGAAGCCAAATTTGACCCCTCTATGACAACAAAATATATTATTATACAGATAAAATTATCTAGAGTAAGGAAAATGTTAAACTAACCTCTCCTCCTTTCAAAAAAAAAAAAAAAAAAAAAACCTAACATTTTTTACAAATTATAAAATAAAATTTAATTGTAAATACATCTTTTGAAAATCTAATATTAATAAATTATACCTAACAGTATTATTTTATTAAAAAATTTTTGTTAATCAAAAATTATACTTAAAAAACTACTGATGTAATATGATAAACATTTCTTTTTTCATTAAAGAAAATAATTTTTAGCAACAGCTTTTAAAATAAAAAAAATATTTTACCATGGGTCACCTTAATATTAATTTAGCAATAGGAACTTTGCCACAAGGGGTAGGTTATTTCTAATTGGTGTGTTTTTTGGCCCCCTTCTATACAATACTACTGTGGGTTATAGTATATATTTAGAATAAAATCCATTCTCCTAACAGTAAATCTATTTAACCAATTTTCCAAACATTACATTCAATATTTTAGTTTATTTATTTATTTTTAACTCATTGACAACTTGGTTACATGCTGTGTTATATCCAATTTTATTTGCTATTATGTAAGTTCCATGCTCTTGAGTTAAGACAGACTTTTGTTCACATTTCTTCTATTTAGTTTTAGAAGACTAAAAATAAAGAAGTGGAGTTATTCCAAAAATATTAGAAATTCAATACCTCTGTATTGAAAAATTAAGTACAGTTGTATGTAGTGGAGTTATTAGTAAAAATGTATATACAAAATATCATTTTGTGAAAAAGTTTATTAAATTTACTAATTATTTTAATTATTACATATGTCAATCATTTTGTTTCATTGCTTGGGTAGCAGCTATGCTTGGATTATTTATTGTCTCTCCTAGAGATTCTAATAATTCCTTTCTATAGTCATCAAAGTCTCCATCAATCTCATCGATATTTTGACTTTCAATTATCCAAAGTTGACAATTTGTTTCTCGTATAAGTCTTTCGTCGTGAGTAACAATTACAACACCTATATAAAGAAATAAAGTTAATGCACATACACATACAATAATATTAAACACAAAAGTGTATATCTTTAATTTTGTACATGTGCCGGATTGGTGTAGTGGATAGCCCTGTTTGTGTTTTGTGCCGTTCACAAACTGTTATAGATTTTACTTACTTGGGATAAGCTGCTCAGTGCTTTCTTACCTGAACTTCTCTACTGACAACTTTGTTTCCAAGGCTAGTTTTTAATTGGGCTGCCAGAGGGCTTATGGCTGATGCAGCCGCAGCCTTGACATGAACATAAATTCAATATATATATATATATATTCTTAAGTATTAAAGTTGAGAGCTTAGTTCTAATAGGTAAATAACTGTATTGTCTCAAATTTTTTTATGGCAGTAGAAAGGTGATATATTTAAAATAATTTTTTCTAGATTTTTACTAATAAAGTTTTAAGTGGGCAAGTATTTAGTTTCCATCTAATTGTTAATTTTTAATGGTATTTATCATTTTCATGCACAAGCACAAATCAAAATTTACTAGGTAAATAGCCTTATAATATTTTTAATTTTATTTATATTTATTTTTCATATCTGCCAGTTTATATAATATTCTTGACCCCAGAATGATAACCATATGTTGATTTGACATGCATATGTGCATATATTTTAGCTTGTGTACACAATATGCTTCTTTAAGTGGTAATATATCACTAACTGTCATTGCATTATGGATAAATGAAAAACACTAAAGGTTAAACAGTAAGGTTTTCAGATATTTTAAATGTGCTAGTTATGTCCATTTGAACTTTTCAGAGTTAATGGTTGGTTGGTTGAGGTTTAATGGCGCAAGGTCCAAAGAGGACAAGATGCACCAGACAAAAGGTAAAAAACAGCAACACATTAGGATTTAGAACAATAGACTAAAAGTAAAAATTAAGAGTACAAATAAAACAGATTAGAGTAAAATTGTCCAAATATTAAAAACAGAACATGACTATGGGATGAAAAATATGGTGATGAAATGAAACCATTATAATGAGGAATAAAATCCAATCCGCTTGAGAAAGTCGAAAAGAGCAGGATGTGGGGATTCACCCAGAAGGTCATTTATATTGGCATTACCAAAATACATGCGATAAAAACGAGTGCAAGAGGTTAAAAAAGGATGGACTGTGAGCTGACAGTCACAGCTTGGACAACGAGGAGGAGGTTCCCCCAAAAGCAAATGTGAGTGGGTGAGTCTAGTGTGACCAATACGTAGCCTTGTCAAAAGAACATTGTGTTTTCGACCAGAAATCAAAGCCCAAGTGGTGATGTTAGGTTTAATATTATGAAGTTTATTCTGCGTTTCTTTATTCCAGTCGTCAGTCCAACTATTTCGAATAATAAGGTTAATCGCATTTTTTATATCTGTATAAGGGAGAGGGACATTATAATGATTAGTAGCTGTCTTAGCAACAGCATCAGCCTTTTCATTCCCCGCAATACCTGCATGGCTAGGCACCCAACAAAAGAGGATATGGGAACCACGACAGATCAGCTGCTGGTACAGAAAAAGGGTCCTATAAATAAAGTAGTTCGTTATGACACCCGAACTGAGGCTATCCAATACGCTTAGTGAGTCAGTATATATTACAAAATTTTTCTTACTGCTATGGTATATGAAATTCAGAGCATCATAAATTGCAATAGATTCGGCAGTGTAAATAGAGCAAAACGAAGGCAGGCAATAACTCCGAACAGTAGTGTCACACACAACACCAAAACCAACATAGTTTTCAGATTTAGACCCATCCGTGTATATTTCGTTATAACTAATGTATTCATCTCTATGACTGTGAAAGAGTTGTTTATAAATATGAGGATCGGTTGCATTTTTTGTGTAGCCCTTAAAAGGATTCAGATATGAGATTTTAAGTTCCTTCCAAGGAGGGATTTTAAAATAGGGGTTAGTCGACACTTCCTTGTCCTTGAGTAAAGAATTCTCTAAAATCCTGTGCACACAAAGACCGAAAGGCGGAATGAAAGATGGGCGATTAGAATAAAAATGATCATGATGACGGTTTAAAAGAATGTTTTTAATAGGGTGAGAAGGATGAGATAAAATACGATAAAAAGTATTCAGTGAAATATGAGAGCGGATATGATTCAATGATGGTTCATAGCAGTCAACATAAAGACTTTGTACAGGTGATGTCCTAAAAGCCCCGGAACAAATGTGAAGTGCAGAATGATGCACTGTGTCCAGTTTGCGTAAAACTGATGGACGCGCTGAACCATAAACGGAACAAGCGTAGTCAATTTTTGAGCGAATGATAGAGCGGTAAATCCGAAGCATAGAACAGCGATCGGCTCCCCAAGAGGTATTAGCTAGGACTTTAAGAAGGTTGAGCGTTTTTTCACATTTTTTTCTGATAAAAGAAACATGCTGAGCAAAAAATAATTTTTTGTCGAAGATGACACCTAAAAACTTAGCAGAATCTGTGACATTAATTTTAGTTGACCCAAGATAGATTTCAGGGTCAGGATGGATACCACGTTTGCGGCAAAAGTGAACACATGAAGTCTTCTCATTAGATATCCTAAAGCCGTTGAGGTTAGTCCACTTAGTAATATTACGAATGGCCCTTTGAAGTTGCCGCTCGATGTACCGCATATCTTGCCCAGAACACGAGATCTGGAGATCATCGACATAAAGGGTAGCGCTGATGGAAGGAGGAAGCTGAAGTAAAACCTGATTGATCTTAATACTAAATAGAGTCACACTCAGGACTGAGCCTTGAGGCACTTCCTCTTCCTGAATAAAAACATCAGAAAATGTGTTTTTTATTCGCACACGAAACTCACGGCGTGAAAGAAAATTTTTTATAAAAATCAGCAAGTTAACCCAAAAACCCAACTTATACAGATCATAAAGAATGCCATAGCGCCATGTGCGATCGTAAGCTTTTTCTATATCGAAAAAGATGGAAACTAAATGGTTCCTTTTCACAAAAGCATTTCTAACCTGCGTTTCTAGATAAAGGATGTTATCAATGGTTGAACGACCTTTTCTAAAACCACTCTGGAAAGGTGGAAAACAGTTATTGGATTCTAGAACATATACCAGACGAGAATTGATCATTCTCTCAAATATTTTACAAAGGCAGCTAGTGAGGGCAATTGGGCGATAATTTATAGGGTTAGAAGAATTCTTTCCTGTTTTGGGAATAGGGATAATGATAGCAGATTGCCACTGAATAGGAAAGGTGTGCTCTGTCCAGATGCGGTTTTATAAGCGTAGTAGGTTTAGAAGAGAGCTGTGTGCTAGATGTTTTAGCATTTGATACGTGATGTTATCAGGACCGGGGGAAGAATTTTTAGGGTGTTTTATGCTGTTAAGAAGTTCAAGTTCAGTAAAGGGACAGTTGTAAGGCAGGTTAGAGACAGTGGTGAAGTTTAAGGATTGCTTTTCAGCTATGATTTTGTGGCGTGAAAACTCCCTTGAATATGAGGTGCTATTTGAGGCGGAAGCAAAAGAGGAAGCTATGGTATTAGCAATATCTTTAATATTTGAGATAGGTTGACCGTTATAAATTAGACAAGAAACTGGATGGCTATTATAATATATCCCCATAGCACGCCTTGCTTTTGTCCAGAGCTGCTTCGATGAAATGTTAGAGTTAGTACTAGAAACAAACCGTTGCCATGAATCACGCTGGCAACATCTCCTGACTTTTCTCGCCTGGGCTTTTGCTTTTTTGAATTTTAGTAGGTTCTCAGTACTGGGGTACCTACGGAAAATGCCCCACACCTTTTGCTGACTCTTCTTGGCTTTACGGCATTCTTCGTTCCACCAAGGCTTCCTATTTTTAAGAGGGCGGTTACTGGATAAGGGAATGCTGGCATCAGCTGCTTGCAGAATAGTGAAAGTAACAGTATCGACAACCTTATTGATATCACCATCGATCATGTTCTCAGTGATGTTCGCTAGGAAAGTAAAGGTATTCCAGTCTGCCTTATCATATATATAATGGTGAACAGAAGTAGAGTCTCCAGTGGTCGAATACCGGGGAGAGAGGAATATCAGGAAGTGGTCACTATTATATAAATTATCTGAAACCCAGAAGTGATAAAACAGAAAATTGGAGGGAGAGCAGATAGCAAGGTCTATTGCATGGAAAGTTTGCGTAGGGGTGTGAAAATAAGTATTGTCGCCGTTATTCAGAATGCATAGGGAAAAGTCATTAATAAGATTTTCAACGAGTTCACCTCTATTGTTCAGGTCAGTGCTTCCCCAAATGGGGCTGTGGGCATTAAAATCACCGATTATTATAAAAGGAGGAGGGAATTGATAGATAAGTCTATTTAATGAATTATGTGACACTGATTCGTTGGGAGGGAGATAAACACAACAGATAGTAGTGAGATGCTTTAAATGTACCCGAGCTGCAACGGCTTGGAGATTTGTGTTAAGATTGAGTTCCATGGAAGGAGTGTCACATTTTATCAAGATGGCGACTCCACCAGAGGCACGTTCACCCAAATCATAATCTTTTCTGAGAGTCTTGTAGTTATAGAGTTTGAGATTACTATTAAGATTGAGGTATGTTTCCTGTAGAGCAAGGCAGACAGGGTCATGGTTGAAAACGAGAGTTTTTAGGTCATCAATCTTGTTGCGAACACCGTGGCAGTTCCAAGAAAGAACAGCCATCAAGAGCAAATTTTAAGGGGATTGTCATTTCTCACGCTCTCTTTTGCCTCATTTTCAAAAACATCTTCTTCCATTGATTCCCCAGAGAGATCAGAGTCCGAGGCACGTAGATTTAGAATGCTGTCGTCTATGTTGGGTTGCTTGGGAATCTTTTTGACTTTAAAATAGTCAGCTTTATAGGTAGATCCTTTCGTAAACATCGGTCTAGAATGGCTATTCTCATTTTTCTTTTTGACTTTTTTCGGTTGAGTTTTTGTTTGCGTAGTCTGGGTACAGGTTACATTTTTATTTTTCTGAACTGGGGATGTAGGTTGGGGAGAGCTGCGAGTTTGCGACGAAGAGAGAGATGTGAAAGTAACTATTTTAGTAGGCGAGTCAGTTTGAATACCAACAGATTTCATACTTTTAGTGGCAGCAGAGTAAGAGAGTCCGGGTTTGGGGGTACTTAACTTTACTAAGTTACGTGCTTCTGTGTTCGAAATATTTTGTTTTATTTTAACAGCCTGTATTTCTTTTTCGGTTGCCCAATTTGGACAAGATCTTGAATAAGAAGGATGGTCACCCTTGCAGTTGACGCATTTGAATGGTTCCGAGCAACCTTCGCTGCCATGTCCAGAGGCAGCACAACGTGGACAAGTAATATTACCACGGCAGGAGTTTTGTGAATGACCAAATCTTTGACATTTAAAGCAGCGTAGGGGGTTAGGAATATATGGTCTGACAGAGCAATTCAGGTATCCGGCTTTGATGGTAGTAGGAAGTTTAGGAAGGTCAAATGTCAGGATTAGATGTTTAGTATTGAAAATATTATTGTCTTTGAGGATGGTGATTCGGCAGACTGCACTGACATGTTGCTGTTTTAGATTTTCCAGAATTTCAGATTCAGATATATTTTGAAGATCAGATTCAGATATAACGCCTCGGCATTGATTGAGTGTTCTGTGAGCAGACACGGATACAGATTTTAAACCAATGCTCTTAAGTTTAAATATGTTTGCTGCTTGGACTGCATTCGCGACTTCCACAAGAAGGTCTCCAGATTGCAATTTTTTAATATTCGTTACTTCACCGACAGCCGATTGGATGGTTTTGTGAACAAGAAAAGGGGAGGTTTGGTGGAAATTTCCTTCGATACATTTGATTATGAAAAAACGAGAATATACATTAGTTTCAGAAGTTTCACTTGACGACACATTGACGGGGAGATTTTTGTGTTTAGAACCCATAATGAAAGGAATAGAGATTCGGACCCGACCGCACCACCCACCATGGAGCCCAACAAGGGGATGCAGGGTTCTGCACCAGTGCTAGCCGGGCCTATACGCTCACAGTCAGGAGACCGATCGCTTGAACCGTAGCAGATGACAATGTCTAATCCACCAGCCGATTGATACGCACCGGAACTTACGTACCCCCCGTTTACCCGAAGCCGAGGCCAAAGCAATGTGTTAGAGATTCCCCGCAATAATGGAAATTCCATTCTGATGATTCCCCTACGGGGAAGCCCCTCAATTATCAGGATCCCCATTTCTGAGGACACGGGTATCCACGCATGGCAAACACGTGGGTAGTTTAAACGCCAAGAGGAGCAAGAAACAACAGAGCGGAAACAGCTACTCAAGGGGTGCCCTCACCTCAAAAGAGGAAACCGCAACGTGGGAGAAAGATAAGAATAAAGTAGAAGAGAAGAGGAGAGTAGAAAAGAAATGAGAAAAGATCGCTGGGGTACCTCGGGATTGCGAAACCCGTGTTTACATGAAGTAGGTAAACCCCCTGAGGGGATTCAGAGTTAAATATGTTATAAAACAGGGATGGCAGTTACATGGAATGAGAAATTTTAAATTCCTATTTGCCATCCTATTATGATACAAACTCAGGACAGATATTCAAACATATGAATTTATTCAAAAATCTTTTCCTTTTCTTGTTTAAAATATAACTATCATTATAAATATAAAACATTTTATAAGTACAAAACATACCTCCTTCGTATTCATTTAGAGCTTCAGCAAGGGCATCAATAGATTCAATATCTAAGTTATTTGTAGGTTCATCCTGTAGTAAAGAAAAAAATTAAATATCTTATCAATTACAAAACCTAGTTTATAATATCTTCAGTATTTATATGTACATATAAAACATACCAATATAAGTACATCAGGAGCTCTTAGAGCCAATTCTGCTAAAGCTACTCTTGCTTTCTGACCACCAGAAAGATCTCTATTCTTAATTGTATGAGCATGACTCACAAGTCCGTAACTTCCAAGTTGTTTACGAGCATCTTGATATTGCAGATTAAAAAGTCTCTGTAAAATATCATACAAATAAAGGAATTTAACAAGCATATAAAGGAAACAATACAACACAAAAACTATATTGTGTTTGAGTTTTAAGGCCAGTTTAAATAAAACTAATTTTTTAAACATGTATATATATATATATTATAAGATAATTTTCTTTCTCTTACAAGATTTGAAAATTTTATGACTAAAATTAAAATCATGAGGCACTTATATATTTTATACCTATAATTTATAAGTACTTATTATTTGTTTTATAATTTTATAATTGAATGTACTATATGCATTATATATGATGCACACACACATGTATAAATAAATAAATATATATATATATATATACATACATATATATATATATATGCACACTACGTTATTCTAAAATATATTATGAATATAAACACTCCAAGCTTGTAATTTTAGTTATAAAACTTCCAATGCTTCCAGACAGAAGCAAAGAGAAATTATTTCATTATTTTCAGTTCTTTAAATAAAAGCCTGAAAATAAATTTATATATATTTTTATTTTACTCTTTAGAGCATTTGGGAAAACTAATGATCATTTTTTCAATCATCATGCATACTGTACAAATTAATGAATATTTTTATTAAGTATTTTAGATTTTATTAAGTATATTAGCATGAAAATTTTATTAAAGTCTATCATAAATATACATTGTGATATGTTTATAAATTTTAATATCAATCTTCTAAAAATGCCATTTTTCAAATTTTAATGTTCCTTAAGTTGTCAACCACCTTGGTTATAATTCTCTACACAGACAAAACAGCTCATTGGAAAAGCAAAAACCAACCAAATTGCCAAATTTGCTTTGATTCACCTGTTCAACAAATTTATTTTTTTATTTTTTCAATATCCAAATCTTTCTTCATTTAAGAATAGGATATCGAAATCCATGTTTTTAAGGTAATTTGATTATAACACCTTTTTTAAATGATTTTTTTGCTATTTCCATGTGGATTAGGAATTTTTTTTTTAAATCTCTTAATGTTAACTTTTTAAAGATGGGTGTTTCATATATGAGTTGCTGAGATAAATGATACATTCACTTTGTTTATTAACCCAGTAATGCTTGAATAATTTTTGCCAAATATATATTGATGAATATCAAAGTTACTATGGACTTAACAGAGAAAAAGAAATATGAAATTGAATTGAAACAATTCTTTGACAGCCTGTACTTATTAGTGATCAGCTATCATTTTAAACACCTTTACATGGCATTTGAAAAATAATAGTAAAAAGAAAAACTCCATGTTGAGATTTGTTTGGTATAATATGAAAACACAAGACATTAAAATAAAATTTTATGATAGATACAGGTATGTTATGATTTTAGTTGATATGCCTAACAAAATTAGCAAATTCATCGGGGAAGGGTTAAGAATTAATAAAATGTCAGTCCAAATAACAGAATTATAAATAATAGCAGACATTTGCAAGATTGTCATTTATCTTTACTAAAGTTAATGACATTCTTCTATCTTATTCTTTTTTCATTTGTGGCTCTAAAAATAAGATTGTCTCAAACATAAAAATTGTATTAACTACTTTATAGCTGTCCTTAAATGTGCTTATATATCCCTAAAAATGCTATACATTATTAGGTTAAAGATGATAACAATGAACAATAAATTTTGTTCAAGTAACGTGCAAACTTTTTAATATCTAAAAATATATTTATTGTATTTCATTCTGCAAAAAATGGACTTAACTACATTAGCCTCTCAGTGACACACACATATGACTGTCATCCTATAAGAATTAATAGTTTGCTACTTTGTTTCTCTATAGTTTAAAAGTATATAAACAAAATTAAATATGAATATGATATACTTTAGCAAATACAATACCTTCCATTCTTTTTTTAAAGTGTGTGCTTGGATATTAATTTAAAGTAATTGCACAAAAATGCCAAATCATGGTTTCTCTCATGTAAAAAAACTTTATATGCTGACTGAGTTCATATATATAAAGTATTTAAAGCCATGACCACTATTAGAATTGTGGAATGGAAATAAATATGTCTAGATACTAAATACTGCCAAACATGTTTATTGTGAACACTGATGTAAAAAGAATTTTTTTTAAATAAGTAGTTTAATGTTAAAAGGTTTATACAGAACTCTTTAAATTCAAATACAACTTAAATTCTCCCTTTTAATGAAGCTTAAAACTATCTTTCTCATTGCTATCATAAATTTTTAGAGCCACAAATAGAAAAAGAATAAGATATAGGTGACTTAATCCTTATCAATAAATAACTCAAATTACAGAAACAGAATTCTAAAACTATACTATGACTGTTTAACCAGAAGTACCAACTGAGGAAAAAACATTTCAGAAATAAAACACCCTTAACCCTTTCGCGCCTACTGTCCCAAATACGTGCCAGAGAGAAACACACTCACTTCCCGTCGACACACTGGCGTGCCAGAGCATTTTCTCGTTCACCCTGAACATCACATATGTGTGCCAGTGTTGTGGAACATTTTAAAAACTATAAGTTTTGACACAAGATGGCATTGTATGTCAATATGGATTTAGATTCATGTAGATTTGACCTTGTACTCGATAGGAGAGTAGTATGATACATATACAAGTGGTTTATGATTATATAAACATGAGGGTAAAGGAATGTTTCCGATTGACATGTTTTATGACGGCTCTTTAAATTTCCACGTGGTGTTTATGTAAGCAGGGAAGTTTTATTTTTGCTAAAGCGTTGTGTATCTCGGTTTACAGTCCAGTTTTTAGTACAGAATTAGATCTGACATATTTGATTTTTTTCTCTTTTTGTTAGATTTACAAAGTGTTGAAAGTGTTTAACTGAGCTTGAAATAGCTGAAAAGAAGAAAAATATTTTAGATTTTGATTCTGAAATATTTTAGGATAGTAATAATAGTGACACTTTAATATATTCTGATTGTTCTTTCTGTTCATAACGGATCTAGTGATTGTAATGATGAGGAAGACAGTGACAAAGATCATGATGATGCTTTGTTTTTTTTCACATTCCAGGAAAAATCCTCCAAAACGGCAAATGAGTTACTAAGAATTCAAGGACTGTAACGTAGGATTGTATGTAGATCCCTGTTTTAAAAATTTTTCATACAAAAAAATAATTTTAAATAACATAGTATTCAGTTTTGTAATGTTAAGTCATTAAATAGCAAGTAAAGAATGAAAAAAAAAAAAAAAAAGGTATAAAATATCTATTTAAATAAGAAATAGCCTAAGTAAATAAAGTATCTATAAACATATAATATAAATCCCATTCCATTTAAATACTTTATGCAGCATTATTAAATAACACGTTGCTACTTTGTTAATTTTATGAATTTAGGCTTAATAGCATAAAACCCTCCGGCCCACGATACTCATTCGCAAAAGTGACTGCCTGCCTCAGAGAAAAGCACACGTTTGCGCTTCCCGTCACGAAAGGGTTAAGAGGCATCATTCAATGAAATCAAAAACAGAGTGGAATATTCCAAAAATACACAAACTTTCTCAAAATTAAGAGGTGTCAATGACAATGTATTCATGCTTTAAGCGTGGTACATTGAACACTTCCTTGACAAACAAAATTAAAATCTAAATGAAACTGATGGGTTTTTATTATTTTGTATAAATGAAAAAATATAAAAAATTAGCCATTTTAAATTGTTTTTATTAGCATATATCGAGAGATTGCATAACACATTTAAATTTCTATCATCTTAATATGATATGGAATCCCCCACACTTAACAAGTAATGGAAATGAAATTTTTATATTTACTAACAAAATAGGCTGAATATACTTACTTGTAGGTATTCAACTGGTGATTCATCTAAATTAAGTTGTTCACCAGAGTGCTGATCAAATTTTCCAATTCTCTGAAAAGGATATAATTAATTGTTACATAGCTAAAGTAGGTTTGTGTAAATTAACAAACATATGTTTTATATGGATTTTCATCATAATTTCAGTTTTTTTTTTAGGCAACTTACCAAACGATGATTTTGTCTTTGTTCCCCTCGGCTCTGTAAATGGAGAATTAAACGTGTTAAATATACCAATACAAAAGAAACAAACTTGATAAGTAGTTGAGACATAAAATATACATACAGGTGATATTTCCGCAGTAAGCAGCCGTAGGAAGGTAGTTTTTCCAACACCATTAGGTCCAACAATAGCCACTATTATAAAAAACAAAAATTATTCTACAATAAAACATTTTTTTAAATGTATTTAAGCAATAAGCAGGTCACTAAGACAAATTTTTTATGTTATAAAATACTTTAAGTAGCAATGTAATTACAAAAAGAGAATTTATTCTTCTTCTTTTAAACTGAGCAACAAATAGAAAGCATACCTCTTGATGCCATATCTATACCAAAATCAACATTTTTGAACAGAGGTGGTTGATCAGGATAAGCAAAGTCAACATCTAAAAATAAGAAAAAAATATAGTAAACTTAATGAGTGACATTATCTTTTTTATACACAGGAATCCACAATTTTAAGAATTCTCTGATGCATCAATAGAGAATTTTTTTTCTATATGAAACAATTATGGAAACTTCAATCATTGAAAAAATTAAGTTTTTCAATAAATAGCACACAGTATGACTTAACTCAAAATACAGAACTCAAATTACAAACAGAAAAAGAAATTTAAAGAAAGTGATGAAATATTTTTATCATATGAATACTTACTATGCAGACCCAAAATTGGAGGATTAAGTGGTGGGGGATTTGGGAAGTGGAACTTAACCAAATATTCTTTTGGCCTCTTAATTAATTCAGTAGGTCCAGCATCAGGATCATTTTGTTTCTTAGCTTGATTTTTTTGTTGCTTTCTTGTAAGAGCTTCTTTTGTAGCTTTTTCCTATAAAATAATATAATTTTACTTATATGTATATAGTTGAGTAACTAGGCTGACAAGACTTTTGACAAAATAATTTTACTAAAAATCAAAATAACTGTTTTCAAAAGTGAGAATGTCCCTTCTCCACCCCTTAATACCAATATATTTCTTTTCCTCATTTATTAAAATCCTATACTTGTTTCCAACTTCTCTACTATCAGAGTAAAACAATAAAACAATCAATGAAAAAAGTCACTAAAAAACTTATAAAAAATACAATTTATGATTTAAGGAGAGCTTTTTAACTGGTCTTTATTCTTGACCAATTGTTGACAAAGAACACAAACAGGAAGTTCTTTTAATATTAGTCAAATTTTAATGCTCTTTCTGTTTAATCTAAAGCACGTTATACTCCTAGTCCTAGATATGGAACTCAATACACCAAAATTGATAACCAGGAAAATATTTTTATATTTACAGGCATTTTAGAGTTAAAGCATCCTTTCCTCTCTAATTAGAGGAAAATGCATAAAATTTATAAGAGTCAGATTAGAATGGCAGAATTAAACTGTGGAGTAAAATAAAAATGGGAACCCAAGAATCTATAAAAAATACAGCACTTTATAAATTTCATAATTTTACTATTATTGCAGTATCTCTACAAAGTTATAGCAAAATGTTCTACAAGGCAGAAAATCATGCTATAGATCAAATATACTCCAGCTACAAATTTCTATGTGAAATTTTTCGTATTAAGCAGTTTCAGTTCAGTTTAGCTGGAAATGCTAAGGCCATTTTTTCTCTCTTCTGCAAAATAAAGGATGTATTTTGATCAAGAAAACCTTCAGTCTTCAGATTTTGACAGAAATAACCATTTTAATCAAGCCTGAATTAATTTTGACTAATTCATGCATTGAGTCTGTACTAGGGATAGTACTAGTTACAAATCAAATTTCAAAAATACTTAAGAAAAAAAAAATATTCAGGACATAATTTTAAAGTATACATTACTTCAATTGCAATTTTGTATAAGCATATTTGTATTTTAAAAAATGCAACTAAACTAATATTTAATAGTCAAAAGTAAAAAAACAAAAATTAAAATGAATAAATTTTATAATTATTCGAACATAAAAATAACAAATATACAAAATGAAAATCATTAGCAGAGAAGATAAATTCCTAATACTTGCTGCTATAATAGCTTCTGATATTGTTCTGATTTCTACAAATAAAATTTATTTTCTAACATACTGTGAGTTTTTCTGTTGTTTTAAATTTTTAAAATTATTCTTGTTTATATAAAAAGTGAAATAATTCAGTGATATTACCCCACAGTTCTTTTCCAGTTAACTGGTCAGTATGAAAATTTGTCAGATCACTTAGCTAACACTACATGAAGAGCTAACTGATTTATTATTTTAGGTTATTGTTGAAAATACTTGATACAGCAGGAAATTATCAGCTTGAGAATATTTTTGAGAAAAATAAACACATCTGCTGATTATCACTCAAAGCATAACATTTTTTATAGTTAGAAATATAATGCATTTCTGGCTTCCCATAAATTTATTTATGGTGAAATTTTAAAAATAAACTTTTTGTTTTGTTAAAGCATAAGACCACAAACAAGATTCAGAAACCCAATAATGTACTTTCTAGTTTGATGTTGAAATCCAATAGAAAAAATATTAACACATTTTGCTTACCAAAGTTATGTTCATATAAATATTTAGTTAGCTTGATCTCATGGCTTATTAAAAAGAGGAAAATTATAAATATTTCATGTAAACTGATAAATCTTTAAATATGTTAGTTGCAAAGTCTCCTGCATTTAAAATTAAAAATATATATAAATTTTCAAAAATGTGATTTAATGTGAGTAAAATGTTTGCCATAAACAACCAATGAAAGATGCTTCTCACTGGTTTTATATCTGTATAATATCTGCTATAGGAGAGAGTGCTATGAAAGTTTGTGTCATTGTAGCAATAATTTTCAGGCAGCTTGTTAATTGTGATACTAAGGAGAACTAGTCTCATTATTTACTTGAAAACACTAAGTTGCATGTAATTTTTTCAGAAAGAAAAAATTCATAATTCTGCCATGATTTTTGATTCCTGTTCATATCTAAATATGATTTTTTCCTCATCTAAGAACATATATCAAATAACTGATAACTAATCTTTTAGCTTATTCAAATAATTTAATTAATTAATGACAATATTAAGGAAGATTTCTACAATTTAAGGATTGAAATGATTTCAAATTTTTTTCCTGAACTATACTATCTTAAGATTTTATTAAAAAGGGGGTCTCTAATTATGTCTTTAGGATTTCAAAGAAAATCAGAAGCAATGTTATACAGATAGGAATTTTCTTTGTAATACAACTTTTAAAAAATTTAGTATGAAAGTGATTCAAATCTAGAGGTTGGATGATTTATGCATGAAATTTATCACATCCAATGTTTTATATTTCGTCACAAGGTTTAAAAAATTAAAATAAACCACTCAATATGTTAAGAGTGTATTTATTTTAAGTGCATACCAGAGTGATACAAAAAGATCAACTTACAGCTACTTTAGTTGATTTGCCTGATGCCTTCATATCCTTTAATCTTTTTTCTTGCTTTTCATATTCTTTAACCAACTCTTTTCGTTTCTGGACATACATTTTCTTAAACTGACCTACAGAAAACATTTTAAAGATTAGTAAAGCAAGGTATATATATATATATATATATATATATACACAGTAAAACCTCATTAAGTCATCATTTTCATTTGGCCCCAAGGTAACATGCAATAATGTAAAATAACCCTCCTTTACCCATTCCCAATTTTAATTCTACTCCAGATACCTTGTCAACCTAAAAAAAAAAAATAAAATAAATAAATAAATAAATAAATAAATTAAAAAAAAAATATTCAAAGGGTCTTTCTTCTCCATTTTGAATGTCCTTGTATTGTTCGTCCAACCATGCTCCTACATTTTAAAGCTTTATAAAGGATTTTTGAACATATTTGTCACTTTAGCTAAATACCTGTTATTGAGCATTCATTACCTACCCATTTGGGAGATTTGGGCTATTCGAATCTTGCTCCTAATCAATCTTAATAGCCCTTATAGTGAGGCTTACTTAATATAAAGGCTATTTTTTGATTATGTTTTTAACATACAAGGGAAATGAAAACTCACCTCATTGCCTTTTAAGGAAAATGAACGACCTTATTATATTTATTGAAAAATTAAATGCTTTTAAAACAATAACTTTTATGAAAAAAAATTTAGGGCAACATTAAATGACATTCTTTTATTGAATAAGTCATTGAAGAAGCTGACTACAATGACAGAAGAAGAAGAATGAGGAAATTGAATTTTGACGAGATCAAGCAGGTTTTAATTTGACATCTAAAAGATGCCAGATTGAAAAATGTTCTGATTTCTGCGATTCTCACAGAAAAAGCCATAGAAATTATAGAAGAGTTAAGCATAAAACATTTTCTTATATTTGGGGGAGGGGGGGAATTTTTTTTTTAAATATCAAATCCACCTAAGTTGTTAAAAATATTTGGTCCCTTGAGTGATGACTTAAGGAGGTTTTACTGTATATATATGCATATATAAAATGAAAAGTATTATTTTGAATAAAATAAAAACAATCTTATTCTTCTTCAGATATAAGTACTAGATAGTATCTGTTGAAAAAAAAAAAAAAAAAAAAAAAAAAACAACGAGAGAAAATTTTAAGAACATAACATGCTCTCATAATGTAGGAGAAAAATGAGGGAAAAAAATCAGCAGAATTGAACCAACATAAGTAGAACAAATGCAATTTCTCTTTATATAAAAGAACTTGTCTGTTATAGAATCCTATTCTGTTTCACTGATCAGAAACAAATTTGGCACAGTTAAATCTTCAGAACCAGAAAGGCAAAGCAGCAGAGATGAAAGTTAAGGCTCAATTAATTCATCTTTGAATTTACCCTTTCCACCAAAAAAGAGGGAGAGAATCACAATTAATTTTTCAGGTGTTGTTTCTGTTTATATCATGGTAGACAATGTTTAATTTTTTCATGGCAGAAATCCTGCTAAAAAGATTGTCATGCTTTTAAACTTTTTCTTTTGTATATGTTTATTATGTCTTTTATGTGTGTTAAATGTTTTTGAAAGGACAGTTTGTTCTGTAACTTTAATGATAACTGCTAATTTATTGGATAGATGACATTTTTTCCCTAAACCTTGAGCAAGCCAAGTTTTTAGCTTATCATTATTATTTTATGTCATAAGTAAAAAAGGTTTCTTATCTATAGGAATACTGCAGTACAATGTCCTATAATTTTAATTTGAGTCATCGTTAAAGTATAATTTATCATGTGTTTCAACAAAGTGACCCAGCTCTCTTAATCTCAGGGTCTGAAGTTTGAGCCCCACGTTGAGCAAACAATTTTTTGTAGAATAATGGCCAATTAGTAGGGAACTGGTCTTCGGAACTGGAGTTCGGCAGTTTGAATCCAGTTGTGGGCGTGGGTGTTCGTAGTTGTTTGGAATCAGCTTTAAAAAGTAGATCCTGGTCACATTAGACCTTGTGTGCGAAACAGTAGACCATAGTGATCCGAACTAAATCAACAATAAAGTTAGTATTTATATATATAATGATTAATGGTAACTACAGAATCTATACAAATAAAATTGGAAACACTAGTAAAATAGCAAAGGCTTCACATTTCTATGATTAACAATTATGTTTTTAAATATTTTTCAACAGTTAGATTTTGAGTAATCTTTTATTCCTCAGTGAACGATTCAGAAAGAAGGAATGGGAAGGATTTTATATGTAATGCTGGATGCAATTTTTTACCTCATTAATATAAATAAATGCCATTTTATTTTATAAAGTTGGTGATGGAACCTTTACTATCAATAATATTTTGTATTACAAAGCACTGAATATTGCATTATTGCAATACATGAATTTCTTAATTCATATTATGATTAAATTTAGTTATAATTTGAATAAGAAGTAAATCAATTGTAGCACAGTTAAAAATAAAATAACTTGATAGTATGTATACAAAACTTTTTCACAGGTAAATCCAAGTTAAAGAGTTTTTCTGTCCTTTTTACATTTTAGAATAGTAGAAACATGCAATCCTGCACTTTTAAAATTTTAAGTAGCTAGCAGTTCAGAATTTATACTTTTCTTTGGGAAGAAATTTTCAGTATCATCTAAAATTATGAATGTTAATAAAGAAAAGAAAAATCAAGTTAATTTTTTTTTTGCAAAAGATAAGCACTTCATTTATATCTTAAATGTAATTACTGAAATGCTGCCACTTTTTAACAAGAGAATAAAAAATATTTTAAGTCCTAAAATTTTATTAGCATAGTTGGTAATAACTATGCTAATAATTTAATTATTTTTTAATTTTTGAATCCTTTCACCTTTTCCTAAGTTTATCCAATTTACAAAATACATTTTGAAAAATATCTGATTTACAATTTTCCCGATTCCTTGAGTTTTCTAGATTCTGTAGCAACCCTGCTTATATACTCAGGTAATACTGGGTAATAATGTTAGTAGATTTATAATTTTAAAATATTCAAATACAATAAAGCACACACTTACTGTAATTTCCTCTGTAGTAAAATAATTTCAGACTATCCAAGTGAATTATATCAGTACATACATTATCCAAAAAACTTTGATCGTGGGATACAACCAGTAAGGTTTTTTTCCATCCCTGGAGATAACTGGAAATAAAAAAAAGAAGACAATATGGCAAAATGTTTTAAAATTCTGATAATGGCCTCATTAATAATTTATCAATAATGAAAACTAAATTCAGTAATATATACTTCAATATGCAAACAGTTTGAAACAATATCATGTTATAGTAGATGAAAGAGTATAGTGTTATCACATTTTAAATAACATTATATATAAAAAATTTAAATCTAAAACTTGTTTCATAATCCCATGAGAACTTTTATTTTGAATTTTATAACAAGCAAGACTAACTGTAAGAATGAATTTACCCACTCATACGAGTCAGTTTAGCACAGCAGTTTCCAACCTTTATGCTATTAAGACTCTAAAACAAGAATCTCTCCCTCCATTCCTACCTACCATTTTTTAACAGATTATTAAGCATGTTCAAATAATAAAAACTTTACTATGAAAAAAGTTGTATCTATAGCATATATATACACATATATATGCGTATCTTGTTGGCATTTAAGCAAAAACCACTAAGTCTGAAACTGATATATAGCTAATTATAATTTATGGGTCATTATAAAAAGTAGTAAATATTATTTTATGGATTTTAAACAAGAACAATAGGCTTACTTATCTTTTAAAGACTAATTTATGCCATGAAATTGTAGTATACATTTATTAGGGATGACACAGTTGTACTTATCTCTAAATCATCTTTAAATTAATTTTTGATCTTAACGGGTTTTTGCTCTATTACTAGTAATTAATTGTTATAGTAATTTCTTTCCAATAATTGAAACCAACAATTTAAAACAAGTCACCCTAACACATTTGCAAGTGAACTATTTTAAAATTGTTTCTGAATATAATAATTCTGTTGAACTGCTGGTATGTTACAACATGAAGTTTTATTCACTTGTACAAAAATAAGGTAATGTCAAATCCTTAGATGTAGATGATATTAGAGACTTGTTTTGGAATTGTAAGACCATAATAAAAAAGAGAATGTAATTTATGGATCTTATAAAAAGTGTAAAATTAAGATTAAGGAGGATCTATTCTATTGTAAATTTTTAACAATTTAGACTCCCCTGGTAATAGCCCATGCTACCCAGATTGAAAACTACTAGTTTAGGATCAAGGTAACAGAATAATTTAATTATTATGTAGATAATTTGTTGTCAAGGCTAGTTTAACTTTAGCTATGTAACAACAAATTAAACTGAAGCTCACAGCTTAAAGTTTATTTTAATAATTTCAAACATACATGTCAGTATTAAGATTTGAACCCAGATTATAATACTGAAAGCAATACTAAATCTGTTTGGTCCCCATCCAGTTCATCTCAACTGCATACTTCCAGTTAAAAATGGTTAATATAATATAACAGCATATCATATAGTCTTCATATCACTTCTTTGTAAAGATAATAAACTTACTGTATGAAGATGTAATAAAGTTATATAGGTAAATGAATAATAAAGGTTACAGATAGAAAGTGATTTTAAAAGAGAAATATTTCTAATTTTATACAAAAGTTACTATTTTTATATATAAATTTATGTAAAATGTATGTACTTGGCAAACTTATTTGTAAAAAATTATGATTTTTATAAATTTATCAAAATATATATGCTTAAAATAGTTTTTTAAATACAACCCTTTTGGAATAAACATTTATAACATGCAATTATACTAACAAGTATACTTAAAAATAACAAATAAAACAAACATGTGCTTGAGAAATATTTAAATTTTTACTTGTCGAGCCAGATAACAGCATTTAAATCAAGATGATTTGTAGGTTCATCAAGCAGCAGTAAGGTTGGCTCCATAAACAAAGCTCTAAAATAAAGATACATATATGTGATATATATATATTGTCTCAATTAAATATTTTAAATACTTTACTTACACATAAATAGTATGCACCTTATCCTATTACAAGAATAAAATGAGAAACTTCTTAAATTTCATATATAATGCTTACCATAAGTTTGAAATGTAAGTGACTTTCTAGATTGCTAACCAATTACTCACAGGGACCAAATGAACCAGTCTCCAATACTTTTTTTAAGTGTTATTCTTTGAATTACTGTATTTTTTAACACATACTAGGAACTATAGAATCATAATTCTTAATGCATATTCCAAAAACTGAACGACCTCTAGGTTCCTGGCAACATGGCAACACAGTTGAGAATTTTCTAAGAACTGCCAATTAATAAAGCTAAAGGTTGGTTGGTTTGGAGCACTACAGTTGACTATTTTAGTACTTGAGGGTTAACACGACTGGTACTAAGTGCATAATGTCAATTCCAAATGGCTACAAACATCCAGTCATTCATGCAAGCAGTTGGATTCGAACCTATGAACTTCTAAACTGAAGAGCAGTGGCCTACCTATTTGGCTATATATATATAAAGTTAAAAAATAGCAAAAGTGTTTGCAGGAAAAAGAAAAAAATTGCAGAATTTTTTTCTTCTTAAATTGACTTACATGTCAAGGTTGATGCTAAGACCACACACACATATATAATTTTTTTAAAGATATAAATGTTTACTAAACACACACACACACACACACACACAAAAAAAAAAAAAAAAAAAAAAAAAAAAAAGAGAGAGAGAGGCTGAATGGTAGAGAGCTGCTCTTCGGAACCGGAGTTTGCGGGTTTGAATCCCGCTGCTGGCATGGATGTTTGTAGCCGTTCGGAATCGGCTTTAAACTGTAGGTCCCAGTCTCATTAGCCCTTGTGTGCAAAACAGTAGACCGTAGCTCTCCCAACCAAACCAAACAATTAAAAAAAAAATACTTTTACTCTGAAAGAATGAAATAAAAGCAATTTTTTTTTAAAATTATCAGAATGACTTTTTAAAATGAAGATCAGCATTTAGTTTTTTTAGTAAATTAATATGACATGTATGCTCTCTTGAATACTTGCCCATACTTTCGAGAATGTTTAATGTAAATGACATTTTTATTACAATTTTTTTAACATTTAACTGATGTTACCTGGTTGCATAGACATAAAAGTCATGAAGACATGTCTATTTATACTGTTGGGACTTTTATGTCCAATAAAAGTCTTCATGACTTTTATCCCAATTCATTTCTACACCTTAAAATCATAAAACCCATTGCCTTTTCTCTTACCTTCCTGCAGTATTCTGTCAAAGTAGCTAACCCAATTTCAACCTTCTATATAAGAGTTGGAGTTTAGTAGATCACATCCCAGCATTTGGGAGATCATTTGAAAGTCATAGAGAACATATTGTATTTTTTTTATCCTCTTTTAAAGTAAATAAAAAGCATTAAGGAAAAATAATTTTTAATTTTATTTCTCTAGAGGTAGTGGAATGCCCACAACACAAGCACTCCTAAAATAGTGTTATTAACAGTGGTTTATAAATGTGAAATTTGGAGTGAAATAAAAATGTAATAATACTTCTATGAAGTATAATTTTCCCTGTTTAATTTTTTTTTAAATGTAGGTTTTGGTTCAAGATTATAACAAAATTATCTGAAGCAGTAAAATTTATTCTCCATAAAAAGTGCATTTATTGCATTTTGCCTGAAAGAAAAAAAAAAAACGAGTTATACATGAATAAATATAGTATATTAAAAACAAACCTAGCTAAAGAAACTCTCATTCTCCAACCACCAGAAAAATTCTTTGTTGCTCGATCTTGCATTTCATGGGTAAATCCTAAACCAGCAAGGATACGTCTCGCACGAGCCTCGGCTGAATCAGCTCCAATAATTCTCAGTTCTTCATAAACCTTTTAAGGGAAATGGTAGTTTTTTTTTATTAAGATATAAAAATTATTATAGTTCCTTTTTATTGTAAGGAACTGAAATGAAATTTTCAACATGAACTCAAGCACTAAAGATATTTTATTACTGTTATGTATTTTGACAGAACATTAGACTTATGTACTGTACTTTGACAGACATTAATATTGTAAAAAACACATATTAATTATATAAAATCAATACACCCTTTAATTGTTATTATTATGAATATGTCACATTATGATTGTAAATTATTATAGCATTCATAACAATAAAAGGCCTTTTAATTTCTATAGCATTAATACATGACTTAATTTTAATCTATTTAAAGCACTCTCTAGACACACCTGTGATCAATAAAAACAAACTATGAAATTTTCAGTGAAGGTGAAATTTTTTTATTAGCGAAGTATTTAATAAATTTTATTTATTGATACTTCAAAAATTTTTTATGACCTGCTAAATATTACCCAAGTGCCATGTATTGTAGAGCTGTTACTATAAAAATAATTTAAAATAGCCTTCAAAGTAAAAAAAAAAATAAAAAATGGTAGCATAATGACTAATTTAGTAGCAAAATAGTTGCATAGAAAAATATATCCAAATCAATCACATGTTCAACATTTAAAATAATTTTCAGTAACAATACATTTAATACCTTGCTTATTAAAAGTAGATAAATAAATAATATAGATAAATATTAGTTTTAATTTTTTAGTGTATAACTGTAGCAGTTGCATGCCCCCAAAACACTGTCGGATATTTGGCAGCTTGATTTAGTGCTTTAGACAGAAAACTAATTTTAAAATGTAATTCTTTTTTACCTGAATTATCAGTATAGATTTATCATACAAAAGTGAGACATATGATTTTTTGTGGGTATATTACAATTGCACTTTCTCACCCAATTTGTTTAAATCTGTATACATGTGAAAGACACAGCTAAGAGTGATATTAAACTTAAATTAAGGTGAAAAAATATCTGAACAATTTAACATACATAATGAATATATATAAGAAGATCACATTACTTTAAAATGAATAGAGAAAATGATTTCACCGTAAGTTTTTTTTTTTAAAACTTGTAAATTAAATGTAAGATTACTTTTTGAAATATAAAATATTTGAAATTTTAATCTCCATTTGGTAATAGCTGTATTGAGGATTAGAAAATAACCTTTTTATGGAGTTGGTGAAATTTTGTAAGGTTAGTATCCTGCGTAATTCTGTCATAATCTAACAAAGATATGGAAAAATAGCATTTGAAAATTATTAATTATCAAATTCCAATCAAGTGCAAATAGTTAAGTCCTCTTTAAATAAAGAACAATATAAAATATATTATTCTAACCTCGTTAAGTCTTTCCTGTTTTTTTAAAGATCCTTTTGCAGTTTCTTCTTCTAAATTTTTACATTCTTCCAAAAGTTTTGCTCGCTTTGTGTCAGATTTTAACACAACTTCAACAGCTGGAGTATCATCTGCTACAACCTCTAAACACAGTAATAAAATTTATTAATATTTGTACAAAAATGTTATGGAATTTTAATAGGTAAGGTTATATAATTTTGAACTCTTTTTGAGAAAAGTTATTAATTTATACTAAAATTTTTTTAATAAGAAACCAAATCCCCCTGCAAAGCTTTATAGATACAATTATATTAATAACATTTTCAATGAAAATATAAAATTCAAATAATTTTAGATACAATAATTTTAAAGGAAAAAAAATTAAATTGATAAAATTTCAGTTGCATTGTTGCAGGTCAGTACCGATAATAGCTGTCGTATTGAGATTTTTCATTTTTTAGGCTGCTGATTGCAGCTAAATAATATACTAGCCCTGAACACAAAATATCAACAGTTTTGGTTAATTGCTTTTGAGTTATTTCCCCTAGAGTTAATAAAAATTATACTTCAAATTTTTGTTGTAAAAAATGCAAATTTTATTTTAAGAGGAGGAAAACGGAAGTCATAACAGTCCTAAAGAAAAAATTCCAACATTTTACAAATAATTGTTTTCCAGTACAGTGTTAATATAGGGTAAATTGAAATTTTTTGTTATACAGAATGCAGTTGAATACAAATCATTATGATTTGCATTTATATTCCATTATTTAAAAGGTACAGGTTTTCCCCCTTATTATGGAAACACATTTCTGCTTAATGTTTTAGTTGATGATAAAACTGGTAAGTATTAGTTTACCAAAAATAAAATTTTCATTATCATGACATACCTTGTTCACATAGAAGAACATCAATAGTGGGTGGTATACTCAGTGAACGATTCGCTATATGTTTTAAAAGAGTTGTTTTACCATGCCTAGAAAGAAAATATATTTTAAAATACAAAGAATTTTAAAAGAACTATAGCATAATTAATTTTGAAATATATAGTTACCCATTTGGACCAACTAATCCATATCTTCTACCAGCAGTGATATGCAAACTAGCATTTATAAACAAGTCTTTTCCCCGGGCTGATATGGAAAAATTATCAACCTGAAAAGTCACAGAATTAATAAACAGCAACAAAGTTTTGTTATTTCTTCATGTTTTATAAATTAATTGTACTGTCTTATATGAACAGTAACACTTAATTTTCAACAACAATGGTTTTAATGAGTTTTAAATTATAGTATATTATTAGTCCCTTGACACATATGAAAGAAGCATTATTAGGGCATAGATTTAGGGCAGCTCTTGGTGGGGTTCTCCAAGACCTGAGTACTACATTTTGAAGTCTATTGTACCCAAACCTATAAAACACAACCCCAAGAAAACTTAAGAGGCCTGTTGCTGAAGTAAACCTTAGCAGACAGCTGACAGAAATATCCTGCAGTTCTCAAGGCTTAATATGATGACCAAGGTGAACAAACCTCTAAGCCAAGAAAAGCTCTATTGTCCATTAACATTATTATGTATCAACCTGATTAGCATAATGCAACTTAAAAAAAGTTCTGTTTCTAAGCTTGTATATTACTGTTCAATTGAACCAATTTTTGGATGCTTCAAATTCTGTTTCATTTATATATCAAGGGATTAATTAATGTATAAGAATGTCAGGAAATATATGACATGACATTTAAATAAAAAAGTAGATTTAAATAAAGTATTGAATAGATTTATCTATATTGTACAGACAACAAATTTTTTAAAATATATTTTAATACAGTTTAAATTAATTTAGACCATTCTTACTTTGATGTCAACTGCATTTTCTAATTGTAACTGTTGAGCAGCAGACTTTTCAGCCTGAGATACAGTAAACTGATCATCAACAGTTCTACCAGCAAGAGTCTCAATCTGTTTCTGATAATCCAACTAACAAAATAAAAAGAAATTTATAGAATATTCGTATTGAGGTAATTTTTTAAAAAATATATTTCAAGAGATATACCTGTTTTTTTAACTTTTTCTTTTCTTTGTGAGACAGTTTAACTTTTGGCTTCTCTTCTATTTCTAAAATATTGAAAAGATAATACTTTATTTGTAAACAATTTAAATATTTCTGAACAGATTACAACAGTAAATCAGAGCAATGTAAGTGGTCTAGCAGCAAGTGCGACAAATTTAACAAAGTTAACCCCCTTTGACATGCAAGCTATTTTTGTATTGTTTTAACTAAAAGCTTCTTAAAATTGAATGTTATGACACTAGACACAAATAAAAAATGAATTTTAAAAAATTTACAGCCACACATTCATACATGAGTGGAGATTATAGTGTGGAATTCCCATGTGTCTTTTAAACATACTAAAGAAGTATAAAACACTTTACATTGTTCCATGTGCATTTCCACTAAATAGCAAACGTTGCAAATTAAATTTTTTTTTTTTATATTTCTGAAAATTAAAATTGTCTTTACAAGAAATAGTGAAATGTAATTTAAAACATGTTTACAAGTAAATGGCTCTGATTTCAATCCCCCTTTCTCTATATCACTTTGAAATAAAGCACTTTTATTCAATAGCAGCAAATATTGTCTGTTTAGTGTATTTGCATTTGTTCTTGTAGCATATAGATTTCAAATGCAACAAACTAAATGCAAAAATAAAAGTTGTTGACAAATCTATTTGAATTATTGTTTATAATAAAAATGATGACATACAATGAATAATTTCTGAAATTTAGAGTAATTCATATTAATGAAAATGAAGTCATTTTGTCTCATTAAAAGCAAATTTTAAATGAAACCTAGTTTGAAGAACTAAGACTCCAAAAATTATTGATCTATTTATATTTTAGTGGTATTTTAAGGTAAAAGATAAGTAATCAATCAGTTTATGCTAAAACATTTTTGGAAAGTATAGTGGGAAAAAATTAAAAAATTGTTGGGTTTGAGGTATGACCAACGTACATCAAATGGTTAAAGTACAAACAAGTACTAGAACATTTAAATAACAGTTATTTCAAAATCTTAATAAAAGAAGCTATTTCCATTATTTTAATCAAATCAAAGAAAAATACATTATAAATAAATTGCTAGATTTGATGTCTAATAAAGTATTATAACATAATTCAAATTCTAAGGCATATAGAATTAAATTTTAAGACCATACAATTTAAAAATATTTCTTGAATAGTAGAATATAACAAACACTTTAAAAGACAAGAATAATATCCTACACATCTTTAGCTTTTATGATTAAAATTTGAAAGGCATGAAAATCACTAACTTAACAATATGCCTACATTTAATTTGATACTTTAAAAATTAAAGAATTTTTCACTCATAATATTTAAAGCAAAAGCTTTACGGGAAAAAAATTATAATTGAATATAAATTTGATACTTCACAGAAAATATTTGGTACAAAAAGAATTTTATCAAATTTAAATTTATTTTAGAATGAATAAAATTTAAAATTAATATAAAAATTAACTATTTAAAACAAAATTAATTACCCTTGGGAGTTTCATCTTCATTTCCAGATTGAGAGGCATCTTCATCATTATTAAATTCATCATTATCAAAGTTTTCATCTTCATCCTCACTGTCATTTTTAACCTTACTTTCTGATACCTTTTTCTTTGACTTATCTTTCTTTTTAGTTTTTTTACTTGATTCAGTTTTTTCAATTTCATCTCCCCCTAAAAAAATAAAGGATTATAATCTATGCTTTAAATTTTATATAGAATTACGAACAATTATGTTAAAAAGAATTACATATATATAACATTATTTTTAATATAATTGTAAATATATATATATAAATATATATTAAATATATATATATATAAAATATATATATAATATATATAAAATATATATATATATATATATATATATATATATATATATAAAATATATATATATATATATACACACACACATATATATATTGTTTTGAACCTGTTAATATTTTTTATGACAATTTTAAAGTTTGGAGTGTGACAGCGAGCTCCATTTTTTTTTTACCAAAGAAAAAATAATCATTTATTATTCATCAAAGTTGAATTTTGGACACAAGCAGACAACCAGAGCAAATGATATTAAAAAAAAAAATAATAATAATAAACGTCTATTCCAATCATGGACTTTCAATGCTACATTGTCTGTCCTTTAAAGTGTGCTAAAACTTTTATCTATAGATGATCATTGGTGTGTTCTTAACTTTAACATTCAAATTATATCTTTGGGAAGTACATGGAGGTTTTTTCCCCCCAATATTAAATGAGTGTTACGCAGCTATCACTATGCCACAAGGCAAGGGGAGGGATTTGGGGAACTGGTCCCTCTCCGAAATTCTAAAAGACTGTTTCATGGAAAGAAAATGGACCAAGTACGTGGGTGTGGCATCTGCCTTTCTGTGCGTAGACAACAGTGTGCTTAGAACAGTAATGTTGAGTTTAAGAGTAGTTGAAAATGGGATTTGACATGTAAGAACAGATTAACTAGCACTTTTGGCACTTCATCACAATATTGTTGCACAACCTTAAGGAATTGAGAAAATTTTTAAACTAAAATTTAAAAAAGAGCATATTTTATAATAGACGGGTAAAAATTTTAAAATTTTCATTTTATTTCAAAATTATTCTTTTCCTTTAGTTATACTTCTGTTTTAAAAATTAGAATTTAATATATAATCTAGTTTATATATTTTCAGTGCTAATTTTACTGTTAAATTCATTGTGTAGTAGCTGCATTACTCATTCAAAGCTATAAATTTGTTCCTTATATCACTTTTTAATTATTTTGATATTTTAAAATCCCATTCATTGTGATATTCATTAGGAATATACATACATAAGAAAACCTGTAGTTTTATTGAAGTATTCACAAAAAACATGTCCCCCTCCTAATATAATTTCTGGCTACGGTCCTGCTATGCCATATGGTATATGTCTTATTTTTCATGTTTCTATATAACTTGTATATAGTTTTAGTTAAAATGCAAATAACATTTTTGTATGGGATTAGTTTTTTCTTTTATAATTGTTCACATCAAGAGCTATATAAAAAAAAAAGTGAATTGCAGATAATTCTCTTGAAAGTAAAAGCATTATTATTTTTATTTATTTATTTTGCATAAAATTGTCAATGCATCATGAAAACCTAGACTGATATTTCCTATACATTATGATTTACTTTACAGGCTGGTATACTTATTAGTTTTAAAAACATTTCTAACTAGTGATAGTAAATTAAACTTTAAAGTTTGACCTTAACTTACTCTGCCATGACAGCTAAATATGTTTAATAAGGAATATAAAAATTTATTAAATATGAATAAAATTTTACATTTATAGCAAATGACTGATCTTCAAAATTATTTCTTTCTTTTGTGGATGTAAAATACTAAAGTTTGTGTTGTTTAATCAGAATAGTTTGAATTATCTGAAATAAAGTTGAAGAGAACTTGTATCTAAAATGGGTTTGATAACAGATTCAGGTACCCCCTGTCAAATGGCGCAATAAATTGCTGAGTATGCCAATCTCTACTTTAAAATACTCTCCTATGTTATTGTTTTAATTTATTTTAAATTTAGAGGCAATTCTCCTTATACAATCCTTATATCACGTAGAACACTCTAAAATGAATTATTTGCTCATATATGAAAGGGCATGTTCCAACAGACCAATGAATAAAAGTGATGAGTAAATAAAAATTGTCTACAATATTTAAAATTTTAAAAGTTGAAATTTATGTGTCAGCTTATGTAATTATAAGGCATAAAGATATTATAGTACATAGGAAATGGCCAGAAATTTAAATAAGTAATAAATGATGCTTTTTAGAGTATATTTATCAAAATATTAAAAAATAAATAAAATATTTTTGAACTTAATTTTCTGATACCAGAAATAAAAGGAAGAAAAATCAGGCAGTATAAAGAATATAAATTGAAATGTGTAATTATAAAATGTTGGTCACATACTATTTATTACGTCATGCGCAGACCAAAATTTTGACCTTTAGGATTAATCTTTGTGGAACTATAGTAATCATGCAAAACGATTCTGTTAAAAATGCTAATATTCAAAGAGATTGTCAGAAAACACCTGGTAAATTGTTCACCATGCAAAAGAATATTGGATAGTCATAAAATGTATAATTTTAGCGAAAACTCGGGGTAAAATATTTAGGACTACATTCAGGCTAAAATGAAGAGGCTCCAGAAGGAATGATACGGCATAATATATGTTGAATTGCTCAATTTTAAAGTTTTGCCTACAAAATATTTTTTTAACAAATTACGTTCTTTTAAAAATCTAAATTTAGCAAGAATTTACAGATCTCGTTCGAGTATATAAATCTAAATGCAGACATTCCGGCAGTAACAGATTCGAGAAAGTTCCATATATCCCTGTTATACGAGGACAGGTAAATACCACGTGGTAAATTAGATTCCAGAAAAATATAACTTAATTATTAGTATAGAGTAAAAGTTAATTAACAAATATTCCTAATGAGTCCTAAGAAATTAATATGACGATGGATATTGTAAAAATATTTACCACCTGGTATATGACAAATACTGACCTTTTTCGGTTTCCTGATCTTCCAAATCTAATTTCTCTTTAAAATTATCGATTGTTTCATCATCCAAGTCATTTTGTTTAGGAATATCACTATCAATTTCCTTTTTAGTACTTCTATTCTTCTTTTTAGGCATTTTATTGAATTCGTGTCTGCTTCACGTTATTTACAAATTGAAAAGAGAGATTTTAGTGTTGTGTTGTTTCAAGACAACCATATGTCATGTATTTAAAAAAGATTAGTTTTTACATAGTAAAGCATTCTCTGTTATATTTTTATGCTTACTAAATATGGTATTTTCAAAATGTTTTATAAATATAATTTTGTTAATTAAATGATTTCCATTGCTAAATAAATTTATAATTTATAATCATTACTTTTGCGGTTCATGTTCGGCTTCTAACTGTCAATATCACTGTAAACAAAACTTTCACTACAATCATATGTTACCCTCGTATGTGTCAACTTTTAATTGATGTTAACTGAAAAACAAATTTATAATTTTAGAGACTTAGTATCATATTTCTTCACCACATTTTGTGATATTTTAAAAGCTAAAATGTTAAATATTTCTAGCTTTTGATAATTATTTCTGGAATTTTCTCTTGCAACCGTCTGGAACTATTCTGATGCAAATTCATTATGGTTTGTTGAAATTATATCTTTATCTTGCATAATGTGTCAGCTCATTTTAGAATGTTTTGTGTTGTACTGTAAAAGTAACAGATGACTTTGATTGTGTAAAATTTGTAAAGCGATGATAATGAAAGATAACCATGTAACTGGGGTAACCTGAAATTGCAGAAGTAGTCTTATTTTCATCTTTTAAACGTTCGATTCTACCTGTATTCGTTCTCTGCGTATTATTTAATAGTTTTGAATATTTAAGTAAGGTCAATGTACAGTAATATTAATACAACCTGCAGTTGGTTTTGGTGTAAAAAAGATAATAGTGAGACTTTAGATAAGACTCTTTAAATAAGTGTAATTTATTTAAAAATTCGTATTGATTTAGAATTTTAGAGTTTGAAAATATAATTTTGCAATACAATGAGATTGCAATATTAACAGTTATAATGAATAGGGTGATAGCTGTAGATTTTCATCTTTTAAGCAACTGCTATTTCTTCTTATTTTTATACCTTTTAAATATTTTCTTTTCTATTTCATAAATTTATTCTGTTCTGAACTTGTTTATGACACTTTTAGACTTCAGTGTAAAATAATTTTGGTTTCATTAATTCATATAGCAGTAACAACTTTTAAGTATCTGCAATAATTTCTTAAAAATTGAATTAAAGGTTATGGTTAGGGTATGGATAAAACCAGTTATTTGGATTATCTTGGGAGGAATATTTCTATTTTTCTTATTTCCATATTTCCTAACATCCCATGTGTGGATGTCTCTTTGTTAATTGTATAAACAGTAGAAGTTAAAGCCAAAGAAAGAAAGTTTTATAGTGATTTTATTTACTTAAGTGAAGCATATTTTACAAGCAGTGAAACTTTGACTTTTATGTCATATATCAAAGGTATTGAAATACTGATTTTGTTTGTGTAAAACTAATTTCAGATTTTGAAACTATTTTAAAGTTTACTTTGTCTCAAAACTTCTCAAGGGCATTAGTCTTTTCCTTTCTACAGATTTAAAACTCTTGCTCTAATTGAATTAACTAGTAGTATAAATAAACAAATATATTAAAAGGTGGGATTAGCACATAAATTCTTTGAGATCTTTATTTTCTTGTTTATGTGTTATAAATGTTGATTATTACTCAAGTCTTTTAAAAGACTTCCTGTAAATTTATATTTTATTGTACTCATTGAATCAAAGTTCTCTGTCATTGAAAACAAGATTTTCGGTAAGGAACTGAGGCATTCTTTCAAATAGTTTTAAAACTATGATTACAATTCTTATTATCTATTTCATTTTAATGTAAAAAATATATATTTGTTGTTTATTCTTTTATTAAACAATTATTTTTATTACTTAAGTTAGCATCTTTACTAAAAGTTTTTCCTAAAGAACAATAAGTATTGTCTAAAGAAATATTAAAATATATCATGGGAAACTTTAAGTTCTTCTTTAAGGATAGTTCAGTTTGTAAACATGTTAAAAAGAATTAAGTTTTAAAAATAATCAATTGAGCAATCATTTTTTATTTTTATGTTTTAAATTTTTTGGTTCATTTCAAACAGCTGTGTAGTAAGATAATGCATGAAGAATCTGCTATAATCATGAACTATACTCTAAATTCGGACAACCAAATATTGTGAAAACTATAAAGATCTATCAATTAAGGTGGTTGGGGCACATTTATAGATACAATGACTTAAACCCAATAAAAAAAGTTACATTTTAAAAAGTTGATGGAAAAGGAAAAGAGGTAGACCAAACACCAGGTGGATTGGTTAAGAAAACTCTGCGTGAAATTGGAGTCAACCAGTGGAGAACTGTGGCAGCAGGTGGTTCCATATGGAAGAAACTGTTAGAGACAGTCTTGGCCTATAGAAGGCTGTAGTGCTACAGAAGAAGAATATTTGGCATAACTGTTATTTTTTCAAAGGTAGTTCTCAAATGCTGTTGTCAGAGGTGAATGATATTTACATGTAGTAATGTTATAATATTTAGATCATAAACACTAAGAAACAGAATAAATTAAGATTTAAATATGTGACTTAATCTAGTAATTGAAGTCTGGTGGCATTAGTGTAGTTCTTAATGCTCTCAAGCCACAAGTCCGAGGCTTGATCCTTAGGCTGGGCAAGATTGACTCAGTCTTTCATACCTCAGTGGGTAGATAAACTGAGGACCAAGCATGATTAAAAACTTAATACTGGGGGTTCTGTGTTAGATTGACCATCTAACTGGGACAAATGTTTCACATCCTAGGGTCCTAGGTCTCAAAAATGGAAACTGACACTGTTGACTATGACCTCCAAGTTCACCAGTTGTGCCTAGGAATTTAATATAGTATATGAAGAATAGTTTTAATATTTGTAAAATATCATCTAAAATATTAGGTGAACATAACATTTAAGTTGCATTTCTACTTTAATTGCTAATTTTTCTCAAGTCATGGACTGCTAATAAACTGCAACTTTATTGAGCATTGAAAATAATTTAGACAAAGTTTTCATATTTCTGTTCTTCTGATATTTTGCTTTTTATTCAAAGAATTAATATAGTTTTCTAAGGAGGGGATGCTGTAGTCTGCTGTAATCACTGTTATTTTAACTTGATTCTTATGCATTAGTAACTGTATATATTTATATAAAATTTTCAAAAGTTAGGTAAACTGTTTTTTTAAAATATTTTAAACTTTTCTTTAGGCTGAAAGAAAAGCTGTAAACAAATATTATCCTCCAGAATGGACTCCTTCAAAAGGTTCTATCAACAAATTTCGAGGAACTCATGCTCTTCGAGAACGTGCAAGGAAGTTACATATGGGCATTCTCATTATAAGGTTTGATAAGTGAAATGTTATGTTTAGCATAAGTACATTTTTTAAAGGAATGAATACTTTAAAAAATGAAGTTATTCTTAATGTACTTAAAATACTGTATGAAACGGTTTTTGTGTAAGAAATCTTTTTATTTTTTATTGTTATTAAGTAAGAGTAGGACAGAGAGAAAAAAAATAAGTTAATGGTTGTTCCGACAACTTATATTTAAGAATATTTGTTTCTAAATCTTTCTACAGCAGTTTATTCTTATAAATGCTATTCAAGTTTAAATAATGCCAAAAATTTAAATGTTAATATTTAATACTTTATAAAATTAATAGTTTACAAGGATCTTTCATATGCATTTCTTTTTATTACATTAACATTTACTATATACTTTTTGATTTAATTTAAAAAAGTTAAGAACTGCTGTTTCTAATGCTAGTCTATCTTATGCCTAATAAAGTTATTTTACTATATATATATACACTGTCTACCAATAAGTATTTGGACACCTATTCAAATGACGACATCTGCAGTCCTGAGGTATGTCATGGCCTCTGCCGGTATACATTGTATAGGAAACAGTATCGGCATTAGTCGCATGCAAGATGATGCACAGTTCAGAGCTCTCTGATTTCAAGAAAGGTATAAATATCGGGTATCACAAATGTGGCCGATCCTTAAGGGACATATCTAGCGATCTGAAGTACCCAAATGTGATTAAGAGGTGGAAAGTGAGCGATGATTGTCAGAATGTGCCCCGAGTCGGCAGACCAATGAAGCTGGGAGATAGAGACCGATGAGTGCTGTCCAGAGAAATTCGGAAGAACTGCACTCAACCGATGGCCCTCATCCTCGAGGAGTTTCAACAAGCATCTGGGAGTATTGTTTCAATGAATACCATCCGTAAGGGAGCACATATGTTTGGTTTGCATGGTCGTGCTGCTACCCATAAGCCTTTGATCACAAAGTCCAACTGCATTGCTCGGTTAATGTGGTGCAAAGCACATCAAAATTGAACCATAAATCAGTGGAAACAGGTTCTTTGCAGTGAAGAATTAAGGTTTACCTTATACTGTTTGGATGGCAGGATCTGGGTCTGACATCTGCCTGGAGAACGTCTCCTGTCAGAATGCATTGTGCCAACAGTCAAGTTCGGTGGAGATAGAATTATGGTTTGGGGGTGTTTCTCCTGGTATAGACTGGGATCTTTGGTCCCCATTCATGGTAAGCTCAATGCCGATGCCTACTGCACTATTTTGGATGACAATGTGCTTTCTACGTTGTGGCAGTTTTACGGGCTGGACCCCTGTTACTTTCAGGATGACAATGCCTGTTGTCATGTTTTGAGGCTAACTAAGGCTTGGTATGGTACCAATGGAGTTCATTGAATAGACTGGCCTGCCCAGAGCCCAGACCTGAACCCTATCGAGAACCTCTGGGACAAATTGGATTGCCGAATTAAGGGGTGCACTACCCGTCCAAAATCGGTGAAGGAACTTGTATGTCTACTCCAAGCCGAGTGGAAGACAATACTACTAGCTGTAATACAAAGATTTGTGGAAAGTATGTTCCAGAGGGTTCACGCTGTAATTGCCTCTCATGGAGGCTCTACCAACTCTTGATTTTGAATAAAGTTAATTTTTCTTTTCTATCACAGGTGTCCAAATACTTATTGGTAGACAATGTATATATATATATATATATGTTGATATTTTGGTATTTTTATTACTTGTTCTATAAACTAGTTAGTTGTAAGAGTCATTTCATTTTTAATTGTAATAACTTGAAGAAACTGCTTACAATTAAAATATTTAAGTGCCATTATTTTTCTAATGTTTAACTAAATATATTTGTATCATAAAATGTCTTTTTAGATTCATTCTTATTAATTTTTCTCTTTTTTAGATTTGAGATGCCCTTTAATATATGGTGCAATGGCTGTGAAAATCATATTGGTATGGGTGTTCGTTATAATGCTGAAAAAACTAAAGTTGGAATGTATTACACAACTCCTATTTATAAATTCAGAATGAAATGCCATTTGTGTACTAATCATTTTGAGATTCAAACAGATCCTCAAGTATGTTATATATCGATATACATAATTAAATTTTTTTATATAAATTTAAGTTATAAATTTAGATAATATAAGTATTTGTAGAACAAACTTACAAGGTTCTAAATTTTGCAAATTAATTGCCTCTAAAATTATTCTATATGGAAAAATTTAAATATCTGGTTTTTCTGTTCCATATTTTTTATTCATTTTGTAATTTCAGATTTATTTAAATATTTTAAATCATAATTCTACATTAACCCCTTCCAGTAAAATGACGAGTCTAGCTCGTCATTGGTTTTTCATTCCATACCGCACAATGACAAGCTACACTCGTCATGCAACTAAAGTTAATGTTACATATGATAATTAATTTAGTTTATAATTTCTAGTATACTGAATTTAGCAAGACTTTTGTTACTTGTGGAAATACCAGGTCACTATTACATATTGTTTATTTAGAATTTCTTGGTACAAGTCACTGCCAAATTGATGAGTCAGAATAAAAGAAAACCTACTAAGAAATGTCGTGTGTGTTACAAGAATCAAATTAGAAGTGAGACTCCCTAGCGGTGTAAACAATTCAGTATTCCTTTGCACTTTGTTTTGAAAAGTACCACTATCTTGAAGACTATTATCTGTATACCTTATTAATGTTTTTCTTTGATATTTTCTTAATTATAACTTTTCTGATATTATTTAACACTATGTAAAAAGTGGATTTTAATTAGGAATATGTAAGAATTGTAAAATGAAACAAGTTTTTTAAATAAAAAATAAATGGTTACATGCACAGTTTTTCATGATTAAATCGTACCGGAAGGGGTTAAAAAGAAGTTAAACCTCTCTTATGAATCTCTTAGTATTTTAGTTGTAATGATAGACTTCAATTATAAATTATTTTAACTGGATGTATAATGGTATGACATTCACATCCATAATTATTTCTTTATTATAACCATAATTAAAAGTTCTTTAAAGTTCTAAAATGACATTTCCTTCCCAATGTACTATATTTTGTATTGTAGTTAAAAACAATGAGGTATATCAAAATATCCTACAGCACCCACAAAATATTTTTGAGCTTAAAATATTTTAGAACTTTAAAGTATCTTAAGCTTCTATGGGATATACATACCTCTAAAAGCTTAAAATACGCAAGAATTTTAATTTTTTTTAAAGATTTAACTAGTTACTAGTTATATTCAAATTAGATGATTTCTTAAATATGACTACAAATATATAATTCATCAAAGTTTCAGATATACACATACACACATTTATACATATATGATTATTAGTACTATTATAATCATGTATAATTCTAAGTATTTATATTTACAAACATTTTCTTCCATAAAGTCAAAATTTCATGGAACATAAAATTTTGATTTAAATAATTTTTTTTACAGTGAAACTAAATTATTACTCATTAATATGAATGTTTTTTCATTTTTTTATTTTGATTATTGCATGTTCTTTTTTATAATTCATTTTAACTGTTTGTTTTCTCTTGAAAGAATCTAGACTATGTAATATTAGAAGGAGCAAGGCGCCAAGAACGAAGATGGGATCCTACACAAAATGAACAAGTAGTTCCTGAAGGTTAAAAAGAAATATTTACTTATAATTTTTCTTAAAACTTCTACATTAGTTGTTTTCTCAAACATTATAAATAACTTTAAGGCATTGCATTATATTTTAATCTGTGTAAACTCAATTATTCATTATGAAAAAAATGAAGGTAATTAAAATGGTGTCGTTATATGTTCTAAGGCAGACCTAGGCAAAATGGAACACTCTGGGCTTCATTGACCATGCATTTTATTCCACCAGGCTGCATTATACATATATATTGAGGTGAAAATTGAAATTAATTTATTATTATAGTTAATTCTGTTCGTAAATTAACAATAAAATAATTAACAATTTATATGCATAAATACTTTATAACCAGTGAATGAATTGAATTGCAAAATATTTATCACAATAGATACAATATTTGTTTCAATTAAAAATTTTATGAATTTTACTTGCATGCTGCATGCTGCTTATTTCTTCTTCCATTTTCCAATCCCTGCTTTAAGAAAAAATTAGTAAAGAGAAAAGAAATCAATGATTAAAATAGTTTAAAAGTCTTGTAGATGAATATAACTTTTCGTTTGCTATTTGAATTATGGTATAAATAAATTTCTAATCATGTGTTTGTCTTTATATTTATTAGTTGACTTAGCATTGACACATGTAGATATCACTAAGAATCTCTTTTTGCTTTAACTTTCCTGTACCAGAAATAGAAGAAAGTAGTAGCTACTCTAATTTTATTAAGAAACAAATTTTATTATATTTCTTGTTAGCTGTTTACTTTTTATGATTAATATTATGGGTGTGAGAGTGCAGCTCTGTTTAGGTTTACGAAATTGATTTGCTCGCCGCACTCACACGTTGTGGGTTGAATGCCCAAGTTTTTTTCACAACTCCAAGAAGCGTGTGGTGTGGCCAGAGAAAATAAGTGTGCTTAAACTTCACCAAGTTTTGGAGAATTGTGATTGGTTTCCAGGAGGCGATTCAGGACCATCCTTGGAGTCCCGGTCCTTCTGGGCAGAGCTGGAAAAGGACGCATTGTAAAAAGGACAATGGAATAATGAACAGGATAATGGAAAAAGTGTAGGGTTGCCTGAGTCGAAAGTAGGAAGGTAAAGAATGCAGCATTCTCATGGACATTGGCAATTTTTTTTTTAGGCGTAGCATGGGGAGTGCTCCTTTTACTTTTTAATTTTTATGTATATTTTTTGCATATTTTCTTGTCGTTTCTTCTAATTTTGAACATTGTAATATAGAACAGTGGTACTATACTATAATTAAAAGCAATGTAAAGCAACTTGGGGTTATCAATGTCTTCGAAATGACAATGCAATGTACTACACCACAACATTTTGGTGCCGTTCCATGAGGTAAGTGCAATTGATTCTCATTTGAGTACCAACAGTAAAATAAAATTGTAATTGTAAAAAAAAAAAAAATGTTGTGGAGTAGTACATTGCATTGTCATTTCGAAGACATTGATAACCCCAAGTTGCTTTACATTGCTTTTAATTATAGTATAGTACCACTGTTCTATATTACAATGTTCAAAATTAGAAGAAACGACAAGAAAATATGCAAAAATAAATATATAAAAATTAAAAAGTAAAAGGAGCACTCCACGTGCTATGCCTAAAAAAAAAAATGCCAATGTCCAAGAGAACGCTGCATTCTTTACCTTCCTTCTTTCGACTCAGGCAACCCTACACTTTTTCCATTATCCTGTTCATTATTCCATTGTCCTTTTTACAATGCGTCCTTTTCCAGCTCTGCCCAGAAGGACCAGGATTCCAAGGATTGTCCTGAATCGCCTCCTGGAGACCAACACAATTCTCCAAAACTTGGTGAAGTTTAAGTGCACTTATTTTCTCTGGCCACACCACACGCTTCTTGGAGTTGCGAAAAAAACTTGGGCATTCAACCCACAACGTGTGAGTGCTGCGAGCAAAGTCAGTTTCGCAAACCTAAACATAGCTGCACTCTCACAATGGGGTTAATATAAATGAATGATTTATTCAAACTTACATTTCAAAATTGTTCATAGTAATATTTTAGAAGAAAATGAGATAAAATTAATTTTCTATACTTTTAATTAGTAAATTTTGTACTAATATTATTTTATTTTGTTATCTAGAAAAAGAAGTTACTAAGAAGTTGGTTCTAGATTCTATGTACCGTTTAGAACATGGTGTAGAAGATAAGGCAAAACAAAAGTCTATTATGCCATCCCTTGTTCAATTAGAAGAATATAAAGAAAGGTGGAAAGATGATTACATGCTTAATAAAGAATTGCGTCAAAAATTTAGGGTATATTTTATCAGTTTTATTAGCTTTTGTTAATTAGGTATTTATTAATTTTTTATGCAGATGAAAATAAATGTCTTATTGCTCAGAAATTAAAAGGCAGTTGAAGAAGGAATGGAGAAAGTCTACTGATATTGTTTCAGATATTGGTGTAAAGAGCTTAGACATTTCTGTAACCTGTGAAAAGAAGCATTAATTGATAACTAATAAAAAGCAACATTAAAGGGGGAGTTGAATCTATATATGTAAAATGCATAAGTATGCGTCACCAAAGTCTATGATAGTCTACACCAGGGATGGGCAAACTACAGCCCGCAGGCCAACTGCGGCCCACCGGAATGTTTTATCCGCCCCGCAGATATAATTTTAAGTTGCCGGTCTGAGGCAAATTAAAAGAAATATATATTTATACATTATATATCCATCTCCTTTTCTACTTTGCTTAAATATTATATCTCAAATTTATTATCTCAGGCCCAGAAGATCAGCAGTATATTTGCTTCTTATATGTTTACAAGTGTTTTCAACTTTGAATCTTAGAAAGAATAATTTCAGAAGTAAACTGATAGATGAGCATTTAGCATCGTTCCTTAAAATCAGTATATCTCACTTTGAACCTCAGTATAAGGAACTTTTAAAAATGATATCGCAATTTCGTTCATCTCATTAACGTATTTAAATTGTTAGATACTTATGTATTGTTTTTAAAATTTTAGAAAATTTATCTTGCCCCCCCCCCCAAACTTATTTTCTTTTGATTTCTGGCCTGCAGCCAAAAAAGTTTGTCCATCCCTAGTCTACACTCTAAATGGAAACAGAATGACCAGATGTAAACTTTTGGGACTGTCAGGGATTTGCAACCACCTGTGTTACAACTATCAATCTACAGTATAGATTTATGAAATGAAATTACAAATGCTCAAAATGGAGCTGAAGAAGTTGGTTGGGGGTTGATCTAGTGCCCATTTACAAGTCAGATGACTTCTCATGGAAAGATGCTTGCCATTGCTACAAGATGTTGGACTTTTAAGAGTGAGTCTTCATAATTTAGAAGCAGGGACCAATCAGAAGACCACTAGGCTAGGCTTTATACCTGTAGAGGTAACATTTGAGAACTAGGAAGTCATTGCAACCATAAAACTATTTTACATGCCCCAGCCACCGTTTATGGCTTGATCCCACAACCCTCCAGTTACAAAATTGCTCTCTTTGTCAACTGAGCTACTGTGGCATTAACAAGTGAAATTTATGCATTAATACTAACTTATCTTGTGATAAAATATGGATAGGATTGGCCCACAGTAGTTAGTATGGTAGGTGACTGCTTGCAGTGCTAAATTTAGAAGCTTCAAAATTGTCTGAACTGGTGCAAAAATTAAATAAATAGGATCAATTCTCAGGTATATTTCAATCACTTGAATTTGGAATATAGGTGAGTAATAAAATCAAGTACAATAGGAATCAACAGACTTCTGGACATTCCTACGTTTTGAGATGTTCATAGACTATATCTTCTCTACAATGTCTTAATAAGCTAGCAGTTAGCCCTTGAACAATAATTGAGTAATTAGATCTGAAAGAAGTTAATAATTATTTTGTATAAAAGAAACTTTAGAGATAAAAAAGATTGTTTTAGTATAAGTTTATATTATTGTACTAGTTTTGTTTGTTTTAAAAATATATTTAAATTATGTCTAAAAATGGATAGACACTATTTTTAGTTCTTAAGTTCATTACCTCTCACCAAAATATGTAAATTTTTTGTTCAAAAAAGAAGTTATAAACCTTAACATTATTTTATTAATTTAATTGAATGCCATTTTTCTGGTTAGTATAGATCTTTTATAATTCTGTTGTAATTTTAATTTTAAAGCTCCTCCTCCTCCTACAGCAACAAAAATGCTAGGGCCTGTCCTGAATATGAATAGCATATATCTCAATTGTTTAAATGCAGAATGATTAAATAATTTAGTAATGGTCACAAGTATTTACCATGCTTTAAAAAAAAAAAATTCAAGTTTGAGATTTTGATTTATTTAAAGCTTTATTAGTAAAACTTCAAATCTGTTTATGTATAAATAGTACTATATCCCATGCTTTTTAGGAATTATCTGTATCAAATTGTTTAGTTACATGGCAATGAAAATTTATGCGATGGTTAAAACATTTAATCTGCTTTCCATAACATATCTTGACTTTGTTGACTGTGTGACAACAATGTTATAAGCTAAGCATTCATATATTTTTTATTATGATATTTTAAAATCTTTATTTCAATATTCTTATATTAAAGAATCCTTAAGGTTCAGTAATAATGGTGTGATCATGGTATTTTATAATAATTTATTATGTTTTAGAATTTCTTATAGAGAATTTAGCAGTGAGTATAAATATTTTAATGGAATTTCATCTACCCCTCACTACAAAAATTTATGAGATCAAACATCTAGTGATGCCAAATAAATTTTTTTAGAACTAATATATTTGTAAATAACACTGCGTTTACACGAGTCAAGTAGACAATCAAGTCAAGTAACTTTGTGCATGCATAGGTTTTCCTAGTTTACTTGACTCACCTACAGCTTGAATGCATGCGTTTACACGTAGTCAAGTTGCGAGTCAAGTAACTTGCCTCTAAACAAGAACTATTGAAGACTATTAACAGAATATTTTCGCTATTTCAAATTTTTGCGAAAATATTATGTAATGATATAAGGAAATTTTATACAGTCTTGAGAGTATCTAATTAATTCTATTTTTTAAATTAATTAGGTATTTATAGAATTTAAAATGCAATTTTCACATACTATTTTAGTTTTATTTGAATACTCACTCTCCTGGTGTAAAATTTATACTTTTTATTACGCAGGTGTTCAATTTAGCAGATGTTCTCTGTGTGGAATGTTTAGGAAAGAATATGGCTGATATCATTAAATTGATTGTTTAGAGAGGGTGAATTTTAAGATATTTAGTAAAGTCAGGAATGCGTTTAGCAGGAAATAATTTTTCCATAAAAGGGAAAATTAAATAAATAAGATGTAAAAGGAAAATTTTCGGAGAAAGTGTACATGTTTTTTAGAATCTTTAGACATTCAAACAAACAAAGTTCGACAAAATAAACAAATAGTAATAATAATAAGTATGCAAAATATGCAATATAAAGATATGTTTCAATCCGTGCTTCCATAAATTGCATACGCACATTAGAATCATTCTAATATTCTCTTTTTTAAAACTAAATTTTATGATATATTATGTAATAATCTCTGTGAATATTTATCAGTGTTTCTGCATTTTTTTAAATTCTTCCAATTAACAGTTAAAAATAAGTAATAATTCATTTTATATTATTTTATGCATCTGTTCAGCAGATAATGTGTTAGCAAAATTTTAAAAATAAGTACTTTACTGAAAAAAAATTATTTTTTCTAACTAAACAAAGTAAACTTAAGAAAATGTTTAACATGGTATATAGATCAAATGTTGAAAATTTCAAGCAACTTGAGATAATAATAAAAAAAAGTTTGGTAAGCCGAAAAGAAACAAAAATTCTTATATTTGTAGCTCCTTAAAACTAATGACACCCCTTAACATAATAAAAAAGCATTACATACACTTTTATTGTAAGAATAAACTTTATTTGTGAAAGAGTTATTTTGTTTTGAGTTACCTTAATTATCAGTATCTATAATTTCATCCATTAAGTGGAACAATTTGAAAAGATGGAAAATTCATGTTCCATGCTTTACCTCTAGTTTAAATCCTAATTTTTTTTTCATTTTCTGATATCTTTCGCATACTGAAACAAAAATAAAGTCCATGTACTAAAAACAAACGATTGCTACCAAAAGCGAAATGATACAGGATTTACACATCAGTGGTGCCCTCTACTTTACTTGATTCATTTGAGTCAAGTTACTTGTCCACCGTGAAGAACTACTTGACTCAGGTAGCTACGTGACTTGACCAGAACCGTTTACACGAGTCAAGTAGTACTTTCAAGTCAACTTGACTGACCTACTTGAGCATCTACTTGCCTCGTGGAAACGCGGTGTCAGTTAGAAAATATTAAAAAATTGGAAAAATGTATAAAATTTAGATAAAAAGTGTAATAGATAAATCCAAAAAAACTTCAAGAATTGTAGGATCAATCAATGGATAACAGAATCTTAAATTAATTAAAAATTTAATAATTTTTGAACCACTTGATCAAAGTTTTTGAACTACTTGTTGTAATACAACACTTTTGAATGATAATAGGAACCAAAAATATTAAAGTCAGAAGTAAATGCAGATAAAATTTAAATATTTATTTTTACAGAAGATGATCAAATTGACACACTTTTGAAATCTCTTAAGATATTTATAACTTTTTTTAAACCACTTGTTTGATTTTAATAAATCAGATAATAATTTAAAGATCTTTAGAACTACTTCATGTAGATAAAATTTTAAACAGTTGATTGTTATTTTCAGAGTTAAATTGGTTTTCTGAAGAGTTGAAGTAGTATCATCTATTGGCAATTGTCTGCATTATTATTCACTATATTATGATTTTAAAATTCACAAGTTTTTGTATCATAAAGGGTGTCAAAGAATGCTTCTCCAAAATTTGATAATTCCTTTTCTTAAAAACTATTTTGGTATTAACACATCTGTATAGTACTTATAATATTTTCGACCAAGTCTAAATATGTAAAACATTTCAGTTTATATAGAAAGTTTTTCCTAAATTTCTTTTTGTTATTCTAGGGAAAAAAGAAAGATATAGCAGCTGTAGAAGAAAAAAATTCCATTTTATTGAAGAAGTCATCACTAAATATTGATTTGTTACCAGAAACTCCAGAAGATAAAAGGCTAGCTGGCCTATTAAAACTTATCCCTTTAAAAAGTATGTTCCTTTTCTATGTACTACAATATAAGAATTTAAATAAATGAAAAATATTGTAAAATAATATCAGGGTTGTAGTAATTTAAATCAACTGATTTTTTTCTGAAAAATCATCGATTTAAATAAATTTAACTACGGCATGAGTTTTTTTTCCGTTAAATAATCTATGAAGCTTTAAAAAATTATTTTTTTAAATTAAACTTAAACTGTTATACGGCAGAATCAGTTCACTATCCTAAATTTGGGTTTGATAGGGCTAGGCTCAGACAAAAATGATGCAGACAATGAACCAAGCACTTTAAATCATTGTTTTAGTGACATTTAAATCTTAGAAAATAGAGTAGCTCTGCTGCATATATTGGCCAGCAAAGTTGGTTGAAAGAAAATTGAATGAAACTGACTCACTTAAGTGAGACATATGCACATATTCCCAGTTAATTCATCATTCCTGTGGTTTATTAACAGGCCAGTTAGTTGCTCAAAATTACAAAATCAGCAGTTAGGGTCTAAATTGCATAGCACAGATCTTGCATGTCGTGAGATTGGAAATGGACAAAGGATTAAAAATTACAAGTTAAGATTTTACTGATGGGAAAATAGAAGAGATTGCATTCTTGAATTGGGGTTCTTTTGTTCATTATGAAGTAGGATTAAAATCAGTAAAATAATTTAAATGCAGTTAGGTTAAATTTTTAATATAATACATACATATATTTATACACACACACACTTCACTGAAACAACAAGGCAGGACATACTCTTATATAGTATTGCAATACATAAAACTATATCCTGTTCTTTTTATGTAATATTTATGTTTTATTTTTCATATCATGGTTAGGACTTATTTCTTAAAGGTATTGCATCATTTTATATTACGCAATCTCAAAGTTTACATTTGATTGGTTGTTTTGATATACTTTAGAAGTTTATAATTTTTTATCTTTAGTTTGCTAATCCCATTTAAATTAATATTAAAATACATATTTTGTTAAAAAATTTCTTAAACCTTGATTTAATTAAGGTATTCACTTTAAAGCAAATAAATCAATTTAAAAACTCAACTGTGCACAATACTTTTACTAGGCTATGATTGTTAGATTAGTAAGTATGTAATTGTTTTATTTGTCATTAATGCATTAAAATATTGAATTAATTTATTTAGGCTTTGAAGAAAGACAAAAATTAAAAAGGGAAGCCACTTTGTCTCGACCATTGTTCCCTTCATCACTAGAAGAAAAACCAAAAATTTTTGATTCCTTAAAAGAAGCAAAAGTGAAAACTCTGTTAAAACCCCTGACCAAAGATGTATTGGGGATAGTAAAGAAGGCACAAGTTGCAGATCATAGTGAAGATAAATCTATAGATACATATAAAGAATCTTATTCTGAAACAGGAAATAAACTCACAGAGTCATCAGACACTGACAACCAGAAGTGTTGCTTTGAAAATTCACATAATGAAGAAAGATCTTCTTTGGTTGCATTTGATTATGATTCTAGCTCAGATGAGGAAAATAATAATTGAATTTTATTGTACATACCTACATGATATATGCAAATTTCTTGATATTAATTGTATGCAATGGATGTTTATGAATTTAAATGAAGCACTTAGCTTCTTAATACTTTGTATTTAGTAATCATATTGATATATAAAACATGAGCTTATAGATATTTTGAAAATTAAAGATGTTGATAATAAGTTAGTTTATAGTATGCAGTTTTTATTTGGTATTTTTGTATTAAACAGTAAGCTGTAGAAAATAAAAATTCTGAATTACTTAAATGCAAAAAGAACTGTTAATATTTTAATCGTGACTAAAGTAGAACAGTGGGAAAATTCTTGCAGGGTTTTTCATACTAGCACCAAAATAGAAAATAAAATAGTTTTCATACTAGCAAGATTAAAAGATTGCATTATTCAAAAGTTTGTACATATTATATAATAAATTAATGCATATCTTGTAGATTATGCTTGGTAGAAAATCTGTAAAATGTATCCTCCAATATTGGTCATTAACCAATTTGTAGCACTTGATAATGTCACAACCCAAATGTGGTTGCATATGTTTATTTTCTGTCTGTATATTTGAGTGTATGTGCGTATATAAGTTGACATACTCTCTCTTTCTATTGCACACACACTTATACCTTATATTTCTATCTATAAGATGAGAATTTTTGTGGCTTTTGTAAACCTAAAGTGGAGGGATCAGTTTATATATGTATCCATGGAGCTGATATAGTATATATCCTTCGTGGTGACTAAAATAACAGACAAAATATATAATAGCAAAGAATTTAAAAAAAATTTTAATTTTAAAATGAGAAAAAATACAAAATTTGAAAAATGAATTAGCAGTGACTTTTTCTGTATTATAATCATGTCAAAATAGCAACACAACATCTGTAGAAAATAGGTTAATCTTTTAAAAAACGTTCTTCTGCTTCAGCCGGAAATAATCAATAAAATACCAAAAAATAACAGTTTTTAATTTTTTTTGTTTATATTGTTTAAATTTATGAAATAGTGCTACTTTCAGATAGGGTTATTAAAGGTGAAACTATTGTTATTGACCTCTAAGTAAAAAGATCTTTGGCCACATATGTCTAGCATTGTGGCAGTAATCTAGAAAAATTAACATAACATTATGAAACTAATAAAAAGCAGCCTGAAGTAACTTAAAAACTAGATTTTTTTTTTCTGCACAATTGCTGGTATATGCTACTGAAATGTCTTTGTATTTGTCTCGAGGTCCAACAGATCTTCTACCTCCATGGTATTTAAATTGGAAGCTTCAGCAAAAAAAGTTTGCGAAGTGTTTGTCTAGTGTTTTATATTACAGTAATTTGATTGAGAAAAACTTTTATTCCATTTTATCTGTTTGGCGATATTTCAGCTTCTTGGCAACATATTTGAATATTGTAGAACATTATTTCAGCTTATATACGTGTTTTGAAGTTTGGGTAACTTTTATTGGGAGAAATCACACTCTCATTTTAAACATGAATGGGTTTATATTCAGAAATATATGGTATATATGCAAGAAAAAGTAAACTAGATCAGGAAACTAAGGTAGGTATTTTGTATAAAACCCCAAAGATGGTCTGAGAAAATTCTCAGGGGTTTTCAAATGTTAAGTCATGTGCAAAAAACCCTGCATCCCTTTGCTTTCCTCTTTTTAACACCTAACCTAAATTGACCACTGGATCTACAGTTCATGCCCTCAGAGAAGGGGGTCTAACCAATTATAACTGTATATTGTCCTAGCGGCCAGTTTAGGATATACCCAAACAAAAAGAAGATGCACATTATTGGAAGCAGATTTTTCCTTGATATTTTCACAGAAATTTTGATCCAGGTGTTAAGGGCCTTTTACTTATAACTTCGTGTTAGCACACTCCTCAATTTGTCTTGTCCCTATAATGAAGTGGGAACCCATTCTGCTAATAAAGTTCTTAACTAAACTGGTGTCATTTTTACGAGCCATGACTGTAGTTACCCATCATGAAGTTCATCTTATACACACACATATATAAATATATATATATACATACACATGCTTATATATATACAGGCAGTTTGTATAAATACCTAATAAAATAGCTTAGATTACAGATCTGTTAATTACTATGGGTGATCTCACCTGCAAAATTGTGTCAGTCCAATAAATAAAAATTGATTTTATGAATTAATTTACATGATGAATTAACTGCTTGGTGAATGATTTAGAGCTTAAAATTTTTTACCTTTGTTATTATTGGGGTTTAGACAAGGTTCAGCCTGGGGTTGGTTATGAATCAGTAAATGCAAGAAATGTTTTAAACTTCTTCACTTAAGCCACGAATAAAAAAATATTTTATGTCATTTATATGACTGTTTTAATTGCTTGGTAAAAAATTTAGAGCTTGAAAATTTAGATTTTTGTTAATAATGGATTAAACCTGGGGCTAAAAATGAATCAGTAAACACAAGAAATATTTTAAACTTCTTCACTTGGTTCACTAATATAAACTGATTTTATGAACTTTATTTTGTGAATTATATTTGTTGTTATTTACAATCAAAACATGTATTACATTTATTGTACACACAGAAAAAATAATGTTCCAGATAAAATCATGGAGGTTATTGATCAAATAATAGAAATGATCCATTCCTGGGTTGTTAATTTAAAAATTATTCATTCCTTGGACAAATGCAAATGTGCCAACATACTAAGGTTTGGTTTTGGAGTGCTACGATCTACTTTTTGCAACACAAGGGCTAATGAGACTGGGACCTGCAGCCTAAAGCCGATTCCAAATGGCTACGAACACCCATGCCACAGTGGGATTCGAACTCACAAACTCCGGTACCAAAAGCTAGCACCGTAACTAATCGGCCATTGTTCGGCCCAACATACTAAGAACAAATAATCTTTTTCCAAAATTATTGTGGTATATTTTGACTCAATAAATAAATAAGCATAATATCATTGAATAAAAATAAATAATTTGAAATTCCTAATTTTAAAATTGTGAAATTCATCAGCACAAGGCATTATGTACATATACATATAAAAGGGTTATTGAATTTTATACATAGAATTTGTTATATATATATATATATATATATATTATAATTTAATTTGTATTTTACAAGAAATTTGATTATTTTATGGTTTTAATCCTTTGGCTGTCATCATATAATAGAATAATTAATTGATGTTCTTTGGATATAAAGCTTTAAATTTTATATGTCTTGCTGAAAAATATAAACATAAAATGTTACAGAAAATTTTTTTTCACTTAAAATATAGTTCAGTACAAATCACATGTGATATACAAGCATATAAACATTAAATGTGTTTATCATATGTGATGTACAGGTCAGGCAAATGGTTAATATGTTATACATTTCTCTTATAAGTTAAACAAATCTAGTTAAGTGGAAAATCTCTCAAATGAAGAGGTAATTTACACCCCCATCCTATCTTGACATGTGATTTTCTAGCATCTATAATTAAATACTGAAATTTCTGAAAGAAACACTATGGGGTTTATGTGTTTAAAACTTAAATTTTCAACAAGTATAGCATTTCTGACAATGCAACACATGTGGGAATGAAAAAACATTCTTGCTTTATTCATCCAAACAAGATCTTAGCTCTTGTGATGCAAAAAAGTAGACCGTAGCACTCTAAGCCAAATCAAACAAGATCTTGAAATAATTACATTCTTCAAAACACCTTTTACTTAAGTTTGAATTCTGTCAGGTACATATATTTTGGTATAAGTACTTCTTGTTGGTTTAGTTTGCTTTGGAACATTAGTCTAGTCTTTAACTAAATAAGGTCATATGAGATTAGAACCTACTTCCTTAAAAATGATTTCAAATGGCCAATCATCCCAATATTCCAGTTATTCAAAATCACATGCTTTGGTATCTAAAGGCAGAGTTTTACTGTTCAGATAGGTATTTTTTAGAGAATAGCACAAAATTCACACATCTAGTTTTAAGTATAATGTAATTTCCCATGCTGAACAAATTAGAAAAAAGCAGAAGCACCAAATAAGGTTAAAATTTTGTGACTGCGACATTCATGTTGATGCCACAAGCAAATTATCTTAGTGCAGTATTTTTGTGCAAGTTTATTATTTTTTTGTGCTATCTTTCTTGAGTGTCACTTCTTTTGAAAATTACAGTTCACCTGTGCTTACATATATTTATATATATAGTGAGTGGTCAAATTGTTGACGACAGAACTCAAGTTTTGTATTTACTAGCTTAAATACATTTTTTTTCAAATAAATTAGCTTTAATAGGGATTTTTTAAATTGTCATTGCTGCTGTAATCTTTATCATTGTTTCTCACAAGTGGCAGTACTTGTAGTCTTTATAATATATGAGATTTCTGTTTTTGTTATGTATTTAAAAACTGCTGTGGCAGAAAGGTCCTATAGAATATTTTAGAATAAGCTTTCTCCAGTTTTTACAGTCTGAAATAATTAAACTGTAATTAATGTTTATTATTGAAATACTTTTGCCACATTTTATGAAGGATTTTTAATTTTGTGCCTTGATATTCTCAAAATTATTTCTTTTTATTATGGGCTCTATGGATATTTTTCCCCTATAGATGCTTTTTATACATATTTAAAAAAACATAAAGAACATGCCATAAAGTCTAGAAGTTCAAATTGCTCCCATGTGTGGCATGACTAAGATTTATAGTATTGGATTTTTTTTATAAACATAAAACATCACCTACAGAACTTCTTTGTATGATTTCAATAATACACCCCTACAAAAAGTATTAATGAGACCTAGAATCAATTATTTGTTCAAAAAATTCAGCTAGAAAATGTGAATAGTGTTCCTAATGTGAGTTGATGTAAATATATAAAGGTGTTTAATGTGATTATGAAAATGGAATCTGAACTCTGGTATACAGACTTTGGAGGTAAATATGTTGCAAAAATCATTTTTAGCACTAATACACAATTTTGTAATTAATATTTTTCAGAATAACTACAAAAAATTTATAGCAGTTGGAGGGTATGTGTAAAACATGCTTTAACCTTCCTCTCTACTACAAAGGTAGAAAGCCATCTTTAAAAGGTAGAAACCTATATTTGGCATCTTTCTTGTGACAGGAAATTCAGCACCTGACTTACATGTCTTGGCACCTGAAATGTCTCACTTTTTCTATAGGCAACAAAACCTTTCTTCTGGGTCATAAATGCTATCAACATCAAGCATCTCCTGAACATATTCTCGACTCTCTGGGTATTTTTTTTGGATGAAATCTCCTCTTCCCCTCCTTGTCATCGATTTTCTGTCTGTCAACAAATTCTTTGATCTAGTTAGATATCAGAACTTTTTGGTTTGGTTTGGAGCACTACGGTCTACTGTTTTGCACACGAGGGCTAATGAGACCGGGACTACTGCTTACAGCCGATTCCGAACGGCTACGAGCATCCATGCCATAGTGGGATTCGAACCCACAAACTCCGGTACCGACGATCAGCGCCCTAACCAATCGGCCAGCATTCGGCACAGAACTTTTTGGAGATGAGCAACAACTAATGTATGCTGCTCCTAAACTTCCATCCAAGTGCACTTGTAAATCAAAGTATTACTTATGGAAGTTGTCAATGTCTGTTTGTAACATGAAATTACATCATTGAATAAGAGTCAGAGAAAGATAGCCACCATGTCATTTTTTCAGCAGTTTAAGGTCCCACTGTACCCTTTCCCCAAGCTTTTGATCTATGATTGTGTTGGTACATATTTATCAGAAAAATAAAATGTTGTAGTATATTTGTTCAGATAATATAAAGAGTAAATTTTATAACAAAGCTTCCAATTATTAATGTGTTAAGAAAAAAATGTCAAATGGTAAATCTTACCTTCATTTGTATCTCGTGTCAATTTGCTTTTAAGATTTAGATACATTTTCTCAATAGATCTGGGATAATTATTTTGCATTTGCTATTTGTATGATTAAATTTTATCTTATAACTTAACATAGTACAAAACTGTATTGTGTGTCTTTTTCATGAGGCTGTGAATAGTGCCAAAAGGACATTTATTTTGTTGCTGAATAGTTACACTCCTAAGTGTTGGGTTTAACCAACCATCTACTGCTTAACAATTGTGTCACTTGCAACAGAAAACAATAGAATAAGGGATTACAACAGTTTTACATGAGCCATAGATGTATAAATCTAGATAAAGTTGAATATTTTGTGACTATTGGAAAAACTCTACAAAGACCTGAAAAATGGATGCCAGCTGTACACTTGAACTTGGTTAATTTGAAAATTAAATTCAAATTGTACAAATTCCCATTAAATTTCAGATACAATGTAAAGCTAAAATTATGTGGTTATCTCAAAGAGAATTCTAAACTGTTGGCTAAGTGGAATTTGGAGACGCCTAAAATTTTAATATATAATTCTTTTCCTTAGAACTCATTTTGATCAGAATTTGCTTTATTCTGTTTTACCCCATCCATTTATACTATTTTTATAAGCTATGAAAAGAAGTGAAAGACACATAGAAAGTAAAGAAATGCATTTAGTGTACTGTGTGCCTCTTCTCTTGGTTCTTTACAAATGTAAGTGAATAAATTATGTATGCATAATTGACTGACACAAATTATTGAAGTGAAGAACAAAGATGTACATTCATTTGATGGAGAAGATAACAATGAAGAACATATAATACCAAATAAATCAGAAGTTATTACACTAAAATAATAATTGTTGAAGCACAAAATGTTATACTCTTTTCCATTTTTTCAGTAAACCCCAGGATTTTATATAATGCAGAGCAAATGAAAGTATTTTTAAACAATGTAGTCATGCATTTTTAGCTAAATTGGATAATTTTAAATATTTTGCATTTTAAAAAAAAATTTAATTAACTAAATTCAACTGTTTAGAGAAAGTTGCGATGGAGGGGACATATATTTAGGTTTTTCAGCTCAGTGAAGTTAGTTGCCAGTTCTTTTAGTTATTTAATGAAGAGTGTTGGGTTGCAGGTTATTTCACTGGAGACTATTTACATTATGGTATTATTTTGAAAAAAAAAAAAAAAACTTGGAAAATTCTGTAAATACAGTGAAACTTCTCCGAGCAGCCACCCTTCTAAACGACCACTTTTTCATGGCATGGATTTTTTGAGTCAGACCTAATGGTAAAATAACCTGTATCAGCAGCCACCTGACCCTCTCTTAATGGCCACCTAGTGGGATCAGCCAATACATTTTTCAGGAAATTTTACTCACTCCATGCTTTATTGTTGAGCGAAAAAACTTAGTCAGGTTTATGGTCGAATATAAGATCCAGGAATAACTTGTGAAGTCCATTCCTGTTGTCCTCCCCTTTCTTAGAAAGATTAAATCTGTTATCTCTTTTGTATTCTCCCCACACCCTTCAGATAGGGAATCCCTATTGACCACCCATAGAAACTGAACAATCAGGCGTTGCAGGTATCCTAGGGCCTTTGTTGGGAATTCCAATCAGTACAGTCAAGGAAGATTTTGACACCTGTCAGAAAAATTCTCAGTCATTTCGTTAGCAGGTATCCAGTACTGTTCAAATTTCAGTGCAATCCAAATATGTCAAAACAACAGTTCATTTTTAATTGCATTCAAATCACAAGTTATTTATTCATGAGGAGTGTTCAGTGGTGTTTAAATGTGAAGCAAAAAGCAGTTGATATCAAAAAAGTTATTGTTTAACATGTTAAGATTGAAATCAAATCAAACAAAATTTGAGGTTAATTTAAATTAACTAAAAGTATGTTATATAAAGAAAATAATTGTAAAGATGTTTGAAAATTTCAATGTTGTAAATGCAAACAACTTTCAATGTTGGAAGAAAATTATTGTTTGAATGTTAAACGATTGTTATGGTTTTTATCTATGTTTTTAAATTTTACCTTTATAGTAATTAAATGTAAGAAAGAAGGAAATTAGTACTATTTTTTTTAGATAAGTTTTAAAAATTTAATTGTTTGTAAGAGGCGCTAATTCTCTTCCTGAGAGGAACTGTAAATGTTTGTAATGGAAACTAAAAACAAACTTTAGGAAGAAATGCATTTAAAATGATAAAATAAAATTGAAAACTAATCGAATAAAAGTCAAAATAATCTGTAAGAAAAAGAAGGCTTTTTAAACAAAAAATAAAAAATGAAAATAAAATAAAAATGGTTCCTAAAGAGAAAAATTAAAAATGTTAAACAGACATTTTATACTTTTAAGAAAGGTAAATTTTTTATAAGAATATATTTTAATTTAAAAATAACTTTGTAATCATAAATAAAATGTTACGGTAAACTGTAATATTAGTTTTTATAATGCTAATTTCAAAAAGAAAAAAGAAAAATAAAATTAAAGAACTAATTTTTTAAAAAAAATATCAAAAAATAAATCTGTAATTTTTTTTATTTTTTTTAAAAAAAAAAAACATGAAAAAATGTATTTAAAATTTTTTTTACAAAATTCAAAATATGCTGAATTAAAAATGAAAGATTTTTAAACTTTTTTAAAAAATATTTTAAAATGTTAAAAATGTTAAAAGAAAGTTTTGAACAAAAGAAAAAGTAAAACAAATTTTTTATTTTAAAAAGGAATAAGCAAAAAAAACTTAAAAAAGAAAAAGCAAAAAGAAATACATTAAAATAATAACCTTTATATACAAAGAAAGCTATCAACAGAAAGAACATTTAAAATATCTTCAATTTTTATACAAAAACACAAATTTATAAAGTATAAAGTAACAAAAAAAAAAAAATTTCTAAATAACATAATGGAATAAACTAATTTATTAATCAATGTTTTTTTAAACACAATTTGAAATTAAATTAATTTGAAAATAAAAAAAAAAATTAAAGAAAAGTGTTTTAGATCCATCAACAGGGAAACTTCAAAAAATGTGTATGAATGATATGCTGAAAAATTAAAAAAAAAAAGTAAATATTATTTCTAAGATTGTTATCTATTTGAAATTAAAAAATTTAATTAAATTATAAATAAAACTTTTCTTGACACATAAATTGTGTAAAACAAATATAAATGTAAAAAAACAAAAAAACACATAAAAAAACTTTTAAATAAAAAAACAGAAAAACAGAAAATAAAATAAATAAAAATTTTATACAAGAAACACAAATGTGCCTAGTAAAGTAAAAAAGTAACAAAAAAAAAAAAGTTTCTAAATTGGAACATAATGGAATAAAGCATAATGGGTTTGATGTGAATCAAACCTGGGCTTTTTATAAGGAAGCATCAAGTATTGCAAATCTACATATTATTGCCACAACATAAAAACAGCACAATGCTAAAAACAGCTGCATTTTAGAACATCCATCAGTACACTGTGGAATACTTCAAAGGTATCAGATCAGTTGTAGTGAAGATAGAAAAAAAAAAAAAAAAAAAAAAAACTAAATAATACATTTAGATAATTAAAAATTAAAACCATTTAATTAACATTAAAGCTAAATTAAAGCTTAACTTTTAATTAGTTTTGATCAGGACTTAAATATTAGATGGACAAATAGGGTAATTTTTTCTGATAATGCAATATAAAATCATCATCATTATCATAAAAATACTCCAGATTTTGTTACATAATGAAAATTTTACTTGTATTACTAGATTTCATTATATATATATAAATTCTAATAATCAAAGCAAACTGTTTATTTTTTTTTCAGATATTTTTTGTGGATGGGGCAGTAGAACCAAACATCACATATGTATAAAAATATAACTGAATGGTAAAATTATAGTCTGACAGCTATCAGTCAAAAATCAACAAGAGGATAAAGGAGTGCTACAATCTACTTATTGCTACAAAAGAGCTAATGAGATTAGGACCTACAAATGAAAGATAATTCCAAATAACCATGAGCATCCATAACAGAGTGGGATTCAAACCTACAAACTCTGGTATTTAAGAGCCATATCCATTTGGCCAATACTATTTTGAAAGAGTATTCATTTTTGAAAAAATACAACATTAGATTTTAAATGAATGGTAAACACAGCTTTTGTTTTTTTGAAATGATTATTTGTGCAGCTATTTTTCAAATTTTCCAAGTAAACATTGAATAAATGTTGACTTACAATGGTTGTTATAATGTTGGCGGCCTTATTGATGCATGATCAAACTCCAATATTGATCATTTATAATGATTAACATGTAAAGCTAAGATGAACATAAGTTAACTTTTACAAACTTTTGTCAGTATCAACCAAATACAATTCGAGTAACTGAAACATACAATGCTTATAAAGCTTAAATGTCTAAAAGCAGGAATTTTTTTTTTTTTTTTTTAATTTTATTATGACAAATAAATGAGTTTTTTTTAAACACTCCCTGACTCATTTCTACAGGATCTTTTTTTCTGGGGGGGGGGGGGTTCTGGAAGCTTTTTTTTAATTTGCAAATCTATAAGCAATTTTCAAACGTAAAAGCAAATTCATTTTAAACATTTTGACAAGTAGTAACAAATGATTAACTTGTCAATGACAGAAAATAATAAAATTGCCAACAAATGTGTAGTTTACCAATTTTCAAATGATGGGAAAAGGAAGAAAAATAACTCCTTGGTTTTATTTATTATTTTAACATTTGCCCTATGACATCATTCTTTAAAATATCTCACCTATCCATTACTTTTAATTTTTTTTTTCAAAATTATGATATCCTATAATTAATTATATATTGTGTATATGATGTAAATCATTTAAATATTTCATACTCTCCCATTGTTTAACTGAATAATCTGTAATAATTTAAAACCTATTCTTTGATTAATTTTTATTATACAATAAAAGTTCTAATGTCAATATTCTATCAACAAGTTTTGATTGTAAAATATAAATTCCATGCAGAACATTTTTTTTTTAATAATAGGAAAGAAACTCTGATTTTTAAATACAGTAGAACCTTGATTAACTGAGGTTTCTGTTAACCAAGTCAATAAGAAAGTCTAATTCTTTTTCTCCTTTCCAAAATGAGCTTGGAAAAAAAATTATACACATTTTAGTTTTTTGTCCGTGTTACAGGCACTTCTTCCACACAAAAGCACTCAACTTCCAAGAAATATTACACTCTTTTTCAATCTTTTTAGCTGTGAAACATAAGTTCATATGTTTATTTTTATTATTTAAAGAACGTTCTATTGTTTTTTACTTTAAAAGTTAAATTCGGAAGCACGGAAGGTTTTTATACATGGTTTCTGTTAACTGAGATCTCCAATATCCAAGGTACTAACAGTCCCAATTAGCTTGGATAATTGAGGCTCTACTGTATGTGAAATTGACTTTCAACAAGTAAATTCAGTTAGCCAAGTTTAAGGTAATAACCCTTGACAATAGACAATATTTATTAATCTTAATTGTGTTTTTTATAAGAATCAAGTTGAAAAAAAAAGTATCACAAAAGAACAGGACATCAACTGTCAGTATTTTGGTGGTATTTGAAAAAAATCTTGAAAAATCTGCAACTTGCTCAACAAGTGTGTATCTTATCATTACAAGTTAATACATAAATTTAAAAAAATTTCAAATTTATGAATTAATAAAATTTATAAAGTTTTAAAATTGAAAACATTCTTAAATTGTAGTAAGATATAATACAATTTAATCTTCAAAAACATTCATTTTTTTTTTACTATTAAAGTCATTTAACTTTAAGAAATGCTTTAATAGGCAGTGGAGAAAATAACACAAGTAATTATTCGTATTTTTACAGTGCTATATTGCTTAAGTATCATTTGCATATTTTACCCTTAAAATAACATATCTTGCAAATAATCAGACATTGTATATGCTGGGAATCATTTAGATAATTTATAATTTGTACTAACTGCAAATCTAATGCTCAATTACTTTTTAAAGCTGAAAAGATTAGTATTGAGTTCTTTTATGAAGTGATTTATGATAACGTTTTAAAGCCTTTACTTTAATTCATGATTTTAAACTGCTTCACTTTTGAAAGAATTTTGATTAAACTTTTCAGACCTCATGAAAGTGAAATTAAAGAATTGATAAAGCCATAATTAGTTTAAGAGGAGTTTTAAGATGTAACATATATAAATAAAATATCAAATATTTTTTCAATTTAAATAATAATAATAAAGAATTAAGATAATCATACCATATGATTATACAGCCTTTGATATCTCTATATGGATTATCTGATGGACTCATTCCAGTTACAAGGACATCAGTCTTTTGATGCTCATTGCAGTATTTCATCAAACTAAAGATAAATAAAATAAGTATTACATATATATATATATATATATATATATATATATATATATATATATATATATATTCAGCTTCAAAGAATAAGATCTGAATTAACATTATGATTCTAACAGGAAGTACTAAATAATTTCTGCTTAAACAGGACTAATTTTTCACTATTAATGTCAGGACAAAATGTTTATCAAATTCAAATTTTTCTTTCCTTGAATAAACAGGTATCATGTTCAGGGGGTTTTGCTAATCAAGTAATCAAATAACAACAAATAATATACAGTCACTGATAGCACATAAATAACCCCTAAGTTAGTTATGCAAGCTTTTTACTACAGACTAGACTAATTAGAATGGGATAAACTGTTTTACGATAATTCCAAATGACAACTTCTACATAAGGAGTTATATTGAACACTTTGGTACTTAGTATTGTAAGAAAACATTCCATCTGCTTGTTCTTACTTGCATCCAGAGATAAACTTTAAACTGATATTAATATCTACAACTAATAAACTTCTCTTAGAAACATTTATATCCCTGCAAATGTTTGATGAATTAAGAAATGCAAACAATATAATGACCAGATACAGCAATATATACAAGATAACTATTATTTCTTTGTGAGTCAATGTACTTATTACTTAATTTATAGTTATTAAAACTGAGAAACACTATTAGGCATATAGAAATAAAATAATACATTTTTAAAATTAAAGTAACAATACACAAAAGCTGTTAGAAACAGCCCAAACAAAATGAATACTCTGAAACTGACATTAGAAATTCAAATATTTATAGATTCTAAAATTTAATAAATGAAACAAAAATTTAAAAACAGTAAATGGAAGCATCACAGTATGATCATATTTAATTAACAGATGGAATTATAAAAGGATGATACACTAACAATCAGGGCCTGACTAGGATATTTTTGTACCCAGGGCACAATCTAATTTTTGTGCCCTCCACCCCCCTTTGCAAATTTATACTGACAAGTTATCATAATTACAGTCATATAAAAATCATAACATTGAATTTGCAAATAGATTTCAGAAATTAGCATTAAAGTAATATTCAAAATCAAAAACGCCGAATTTTCATTTTATGTAATCATTATTATCTCTGTTTAGCCATGCTAAAAATTAAGGACTTTTAAAGACCTAGAGTGATCCACTTTTTTATTTTTACCTTGTTGCACTCCCAAGCTCTGTGGTGCAGAAAATGAATAATAGAATTAAAAATAATTTAAATTGATGAGATGATTTAATGGTTTATAGTGGTATGTTGCTAATAATGTCTTATAGGCTATAACTCATAGGATAAAAAGAGTACCAGGTTTGTTGAGGGATTAATTATCATGTAAATAACATTAAAATTAAAGTAAATAGGAAACAATATAGTTCATGACAAACACAATAAATCACAAGGTGTGACTTAAGATTTTCCTGTGAGATAGATAAGACCTAGTAAAATAAAATTACTTTTCAACTTATAATTCATATAAGAAAAGTTCTGATAACTTGAATCAATAAAATTGAATACATTTTTTTTTTTTTTAAGTACAAAAATGCAAGTAATCAGAATCAGGTTAACTATTATAATATGACCTAGCAACAAAATGTTAAGGATACTATTAAAAAAAGTTCAATTTGTTTCATATCTAGCAAAGTTTAGTCACAAAAAATTATGTAATGAGTATATTAAATTTAAATAATACTAAGAACTGTTTAACATTAATTTTCATGACACTGAATAAAATTAATAACCAATGGAATTAATCAGATATCAAAAGTAAGAAAACCATAGAAATAAAAATAACATGGCAAAAAAATCACAACAGATATAGAAACATTTTTGTAATCAGTTTGAGAGCATTTATGTCTTTGCTAAGAAGATAGTTTAAATAAGATTGAAATTTAATTAAGAAAATTAATAAATAGTGACATTGAACAGGATTTTTAAGTGTAAAATTCAGTTAAGATATATCCTAACACAACTTTCAATCAAATATATTTAAGCATTTATTAAAATTTTACATAAAAGCTACAGCTTTAGTTCATAAAACGTAAAATGTTGGAAAAAATAACAAAAAATAAACAATGAAGTATAAAGAGATTACACAAGAAACAAATGTACAGTAAAGAGATGGACAGAAGATTAATTTTACGCCAATATTCTTCCTACATAATTGCAAATTATAAAATTCGATAAAACTATAGCCTGTAATAGCAAAATAATTAATTATGAATACATCTTAAACTTCGAGAGGTAATAATTCAGATGAATTTATCATGGCTACAGTGAAAGGTTAATCGATAGTTGATGGCAATAAAAAGCAAACTTACTCATCACAAGCCTGAGATACAGGAATTCTTTGAATATTTGCCTCTTGGCGAAGTTGAAGAACTGTTTTTTTCATGGTTTGAATTTGGGACATCTCTATACTGTATCAAATTATAAATTTTATGAAACACCCCGACATGTATCTAGAAAAGTGACAATCTCAGCTGTGAAGAGTAAAAATGTGGTGAGTTGAAATGTCTTCTACTGTTCATTTAAATAATAATAATAATTATGCAGCTGCTTTATATAATATTTTCTTAACTTTTAAAACCTTTTTACATTCAATAGAAGACAAACAAAGCCAAATTAAGAGTTATTAATGAAATAATTTCGTGTGTTCTAGACAATTTTAAGATGGCTTTACACTTAGAGATATTTTCGAATTATGTGGAAGATATTTCTATACAGATTAATTAGGTTGAAACTTTATTAAAGGCCGGTCTCACCAAAGTCATTTAACGGCTAACCTCGATTAATCTCTGTTTACGGAGAACTGCTTCCCGCCATTGGTTGGTGCCATGGGTTAATCGCGATTAGCTGTTAAACGACTTTGGTGGGACCGGTCCTAACTATTTTAAGGAACGGTCTCACCATAAACGGCTACGGATAATCATAGATTAAGCTCTATATAACTTATTGCAGTTAACTCCAATTAGACTAATTGAATATTTTTTTTTATTTCTAATGCAACAACATTTTGGACATTATCCTAACATTATACAGAAATCGATGTGCAAGAATTAAACGTACAAATCACTGGACAAAAACAAAAGAAAAGCCAACAACAGAATAATATTAAATGATCAAGAAAACAAATTAGTCAAAAAGTCTCTTACTTCCCAAGAACTAGAAAAAATGCATGGCTTCGAAAGGTCTGGACATATGAGGAAGGGTTCAGCACACATCAATGCACCGCTGTGGCAGAGGGGCCAGTCAGGGCTATCCATCAAACGAAATCTATACAGATGGAAGTAGAGACAGTCATGTTGAGTAGTCAAACAAAAAGCAGCTCACAGCTTTATCCCTGGGACAGTCAGTGAGGTTCCGAATGGTATCCTTCCATGGCTTTTCCTTCTATTCGTTTTACTAATTGTAACTGATGTGTGTCCCTAATAGCTCGATTTATTTTCGATAAAACATACTTATAGCTGACTAAATTAAATGGGGTCTGGTGATAAGACAACCCCTTTTTGCCAGCTCATCCGCTTTTTCATTTCCTGGGATCCCGCTGTGAGATGGAATTCACTGCAAAAATTACCCCCAGGTATTTGGTACTTTCCCTACTTAGGAGGACAATATTGTTATAATTTATAATTAATTGTAAAGGTTGGTGGCTGAGTAAAACAGTCTGGTAAACCGTTTTATCGGTGTTAACAGTCATATTATTTTCCAAACACCACGATTTTGGTCTGGACATGGCACTGTTTAGGTTTTTTTCAAGTCTCTCTTTAGCCCTGTACTTGAGGATAGATGTACATAACACAAGATCTTCAGCATACATAAGTCCTCTAATATTTTCGACAATCAAGTGTCGTGTAGCTCTCGTTTATATTTAGGTATTAACCCATGATCAAATGTATAGTGGTATTTATTTTTGTTAGTCACAAAGACTAAGTATTATTTTGGTTGCGTTCTGTAAAATCTTTAAGTACTAAATTCAACCACAGGTTCTGAGAGACTACAGACTTGAAATAAGAAAATAAACTAAAAAGCTAAATTAAAAGTAAATTTATTATAATGATATGTATTATTCATCTATATACAAACAATCTGATTTAATCTTCTTAAATTTACTTTATCAACACGTTCAATTTAGGTGCCACACTAATTTAGGTCTGACAATAATTTTCCATCAATTAGGTAAATATATATAAGAGAGATGACCTAATCTCAATTTCAATTATATGTGAAAATGAGTACCTTTGTGGGTTAATATGGTGTGGCAGGAACACTGCCGGTTGAGAGCTAATCAGGATTGGGTATGTGTGGTAGGAAATTTCAATCTTCCGTCGGTCTGGTCAAGGGCTTCCTTCTGAGTATTTGAGGTGCGGTCGTAATATTTGAAACAGGAATACTGCTGGTAGCCGCTAGATGTTCCAAACGTTTCTGAAGTCTCTGTTGAACTCAAGGCTATTCTCTTTGGACTCCCGAAGTCTCACTGTCACAGTCTTCTCCTCCGACTTCTGACCTCTTTGCTCTCCTTGATTCGACTCCACTCTCGAACACCCCCTCTCATTCTAGACTTTTCTTATTTTATATTAATTTCATCTTTGTTCCCTCTTACTTCTTTTCGTCCAATCGGGAGAGTTGTAAAAATCTAATTGGTCTCCTTAACCCCGCCTTGAAACCGCCAACGTGGAAAAACCTTATCCCTTCAAATTGGGCACTGTCCCTTAGGGACTCATAAATAACTCCACAAAGGTATATTCTTATTTAGTGTCATGTATGGAGAATAATCTGGGACTGGGATCAGAACCCCGCCCGAGAATCCCGCACAAGACGAAAACCGTTGAAATACTTTTTATTGTCTTCTCCCCTTTACAAAAGATGTGATGAGGTCAGATTTAGATCCCAAGTATTTTACTTCTCGTATTAATTAATCCATTATATTACTGATCTAAATCGCCTCATCACATCAAGGAGCTTATCAGGCTATCTAAAAACACGTTAAACAGCAAACAATTAGATACAGCTTCCTGAGGAAGACCGGTTTGTAAAACTTAGACTGGGATCCTTCATAGCGAATGTTAATAAGACGGTGGCCAACGAAGTCACCAAACCACCGCAACATGTTACCAGATCACTATAGTCCTTGCTTCATGTACGATAATCTTTAATTAGCCACAGACGGATGGAGGCTAATGATACCACAATAGAAACACATTTAATAATGAAGCTCAATTCATACGAATATATATGCTTAATTATATACAGTGTGGTGCCCTGATATGATTGTATAGAGGCGGCATAGATTGCATATATTGCATACAGCAGGTGCCATCATAAGTGAAGCCATTTTAAGACTTTGATCATACTGAGGAAATTAACTGCATGGTTCTGATTATATATTAATTAATATGCTGAATCAATAATGAAGATATAATGAACTACACAGATTATGTGAAAAGAAATGCAGGTCTCCAACAGAAAAGTGTGAGGATTGACGTTACTTGGGCTAAGTTTCCAACAACAATACTTCTGACTATAGAAGAGAATGTTTTAAAAGAAAGTAAACACAGGAACAGGGTCATTATTATCTTAAATACAGTATTTGACCTACACCGCAGTAATTTTAACAAATATCTCTTGTTTCTTCTATTTCTGATTACATTCCACGATATTTTCTGGCTTCTTCATTTAAATCTTGCATTATTTTTAATTTAAATTTTAAAATAGTTGCGAATTATTATATTATAACCAACTTTTAAGAGCCTATTAAGTTTTTCATAGTATACTTTAATTTCTTTTTAACTGTTCTATAAAAAACAGACCAAAAGAAAAATTAAATCTTTTCTAATGACATCAGAGGTTTGACCAATGGCAAACACGACCTTAGGAATTTCTATAGGGACTAGTTGAAAAGAATGTAGATGGTACAATGGTTGGTTTGATTTGGAGTGCTATAGTCTACTTTTTGCTACACGAGGGATAATGGGATCGGAACCTACTAGTTAAAGCCAATTCCGAACAGTTATGAATATGTCAGTAGTGGGATTTACACCCACAAACTATGGTACTGAAGAGACACACCTTATCCATTTATCCATTGTTCGGCGCTACAGTGTTACCTTATAGCAATAAGAGTCATTCGGAACCCAGCAGTATATAATTGTTAAACTAATTATTATAAAAATAAATGATTGTATTTAGTTTTCAAATATCATGGATTTATTTTTATTTTAAAATATCATCGGTAAACATCACGAAAGTGTTAACTTTTAAACCCTAATTTGTTTGAGCAGTGTATAAATTATATCTACTTTAAAGAATAATATAGACTCGGTGACTCGATCGAATTAATGTTCAACAGCATTGCTGCAGTCTGCTTAACAGAAAATTTAATCTCGAACATAATAAAAAATAACTTAAATAATGTGTATGTATTAAGTTAAGCATGTACTACCAATATATAATCTACAAAGAATTTTTAAAATCCATACCTGAAACCTGTAAAATTAATAATTTAAAAAATAAAGCCAAAATACAACTTAAAAGAGGAATGAAGCTGAATTTGATCAGAAACCTGTAAAGTAGTTTTTCTGTCAAGGCTTTTAGTGGTAACTTCTTTCGTTTGCTTGTGTACATTATCTATATGGCTCCTTTCCTTCTTCATGTCTCTATGTTCTTTGCCTCTATATCTTAGTCTTTTCGTTACGAGACCGTTATTTTACCTGAGCTACCGCGGTTTTCTTTTATTTTTACAAGGAAGTAAGGATGCTCCAATGAAGATATTAAGTCTTGAAAGTAAGTATGTTCCCTTATGGAGTAGGTCTCGTCTCATTAGTGTGAAGTTCCAGACGCATGCCTCGAAGTACAATGGCCGACTTGTTACCGCAAGGAAAACAGCTGATGCCCTACTTTTATTCTCTGGCTGGTGGGACCTCGGTAACAATGGAGTGGAACCATAAAGTCTGGGGTTGTGACACTGTAACATAATAGCAATCACGCCCCTGAGGGCTGGTCGATAAAAATTAATATCGAGGCATATCGATAGTCCTTCTAACCTCCCCAGCCTATGAGGGCCTCGGAAAATGAGTGAGGTCATGCTGTACCGACGTCACTTTGGGGAGCTTTAAAAACGGTAGCGAGCCTGCTCTCGGGGCTTCTTCTTGAGTTTTTTTTTTCGGAAACGGCCGCCGCTTGCAGAGCGAAGTGTCCACCCCTCTAGAGAGAGGTAAGCCTTGGTGAGTCACGGGGCGACTTTATCTTCTTTTTTGTGGACTTGGTCTGTGAGCCAAGTCTTGATTATAGAGTATTAGAGTCTAAGGAGAGAAGGTTTCTCTTCCTTTGCGGCCAAGTTGCCTGATCAGTTATCGACTTCATCTTGTTCGAGAAGCAGCGAAAGCAGTCTACACCAGTTATTGACATCAGAGGATTTCCTTTCGGTGGACCTTTGTATATAGCTTGTATATATATACATTTATCCAAGATCCTTCAATAAAAGTTTCATTCAAGATCCTTCAATAAATTTTAGCGTGCTGGTTGTCTGAGTGGCCTCCCTAATCATTTATGCACTTCGGTCTAGGTGATCCTGTTGGAATATTGTAATCGCAACATTACATTGCATCAGATTTTCTGTGAATTTTGTTATGTTTCTTTTATATTATAGTTTGCTTAACTGTGATTGGTTCTGCTTTTAGCTTTCTTTTAAGTACGGTTTTATTGAATCCTTCTAAAGTTATAAATAAGGGATGGTGTTCTTTGTTCTGTATAGTTGTCTTGTAACCGTTTAACACGTAACAATATATTATTTCGATCCGGCCTCGCAGTCTTTTATTTTGTCAATTTATCAGATCCCTAGTAAATTCGTTACATTAGCTCTGATATAACAAAATATTGAGTATTCCAAATCAAACGAAATAAAACCTAATAAACTCTCAAAATTATCTAAATGATCATTAAATAACTGATATGTTATAGCTACTGTTACAATAATGTTTGATTATTATTTCAACAATACCTGAAAAAAAAATTCAAAATCTCTGCAAAAATATCGTTTCTATTTGTCCATTTAATAATTATCGTCATTTGAAATCATTACAGAATATTGTTATTTCCTATAATGTTGAAATTGATGACTGCCACCAACGAGATTGCTGTAGAATAAATATCGATCTTGAACTTTATAAAGCATTTAATTAAAATGCAAGGATCGTTCATAAAACAGTTTTAACCAATTAATTAGCCAAGATAAACACTTTGAGGAAACTTCGGACAAAATTTGTCAATATTTACTTTGAAATGATTTATTTTTAAGCTATTTAATTTATCTGTCGGTCGTCGGCAAAAGTAAGTGAATTCACGGTAATGACTTTTTTTAAAAAAATTATTATTATCGCATTTTACGTAGAAGAAATCTATTCCCACCATTACCCCCCCATATACATATGCTTGTGTAAACACACACACACATATGAATTTTCTTTACATTGAGAATTTCCGTCATATAAAGAGTAGATTGTAGTAAAAAATGGTGCCGAATTAGATATTATAACTGACCTTAATACTTTAACTTACACACAGGTGGTGTTACATGAGATTTTACTGTTCGCATTGGATCAATGCAGAATGAATTGTCTTATGGTAAACACTTTAAAAACTCAATACCATTAGGGAAGGCTGTTTACCACAGATGGCTCCAAACGATGGGCGAGTGGTAGAGCACTGCTCTTCGGTACCGGAGTTAATGGGTTCGAATCCTATTGAAGGCATGGATATTCGTAACCTTTCAGAATCGGCTTTAAGAAATAGGTCCCAGTCTGATTATCCTTCGTGTAGCAAAACAGTAAACTGTAATACTCCATACCAAACCAAACTTACCATAGATGGTACAACAGTACTAAATACAAAAATTATTTCTCCTGCAATCTCGGACTCCGTAGCCGTTAACCGCCAGGTTGGCTGCTGTCGTGACTAGTTAGTTTTAGTCATGAATACAAAACTTCGATATTTACCACTAATCATGTTTGAGTTATGCCTGGCAGGATTAATCAGTGTTACATTGTAATATTTCGTTATATAATGTGTAGATTGCAATCAAAATGGAAGTGCTCAACTAGATGTAACAATAGTTCTTAATACAAAATTACGATACCTATGGACGTTACAGCCCAAACCAAGGGGGTTTGGTGTGCTACGGTCTACTTTTTGCAACACGAAGGTTACTGAGACCGGGACCTACTGCTTAAAGCCGTGTACTACCTGTAACCAGCCACCCACCTGAAGTCGGGTGTAGGATGTTGAATTGCTGGTTCGGTCTGACCGTCCGGCAACAATGCGTTACGCAGGGGCCAAATCATCATTCCGCCCATAAAATTTAAAATAACAGAAAAAAAAATGTAGACAGTATAGACAAATAAGTATAACCAATGCAGTTTCCGGAAGAGCGAGGGATACTCTGCAGGAGTCCTGCAAGGTGTACTACCCGGTGTACTACATAGAACTATCTCACATGAGAGCAGGTGTTGTTGAGGGAAGCAATAACTGCACAGGGCAGTTGTGATGGCCATTAGTGAAGGGGTACTTTGATCCTTGCGGTGTGGTTTTAGGTTAAAATCTTCATGGTCGCACGATGGCGTCTTGATTAGCGATGAGCCAGTCAACCAGGCTCCTGACCTTCCTTGTCAGTATCGGGTTTTTGATTAGGCTCTCTGCCCAGAGTTGCTTGGATGTGTCAGAGTATTTCTTAAGAGGACTGCTTAAAGCCGATAATGAACGGTTACGAACATCCAAGTCGCCATGGGATTTGAACCCATGAACTCCGGTACCGAAGGCCAGCACTCTAACCATTCGGCCATCGTTCGGAAGTCTTCTGTTTGATCCCGTTTCTAAATTAAAAGAAACCACTTTGAACAAAATCGTTCTTTCATCTTAGAGGTGCTCTTCAAATGAAAGGTGTAACACATCGCCTTCATTCGTGTTGCCTTGAGATCTTAGGCTTAGCTCGTCCAAGTGGCATTTATAACAACAAATTTCAACATTCTACACCTGATAATTTTTGAGTTAGGCGAGATACATATATACAGACTTCACCTCGAAATTAGACAAAATCCATTCAGTGATGGTCAAAAGAAATATTTAAAGCTTAAAAGTTAAAGTTTACTTGCACATAAATAAATATATAACACCAAATCCATATATAGTCAAAATGGATTCAGGCATGATCAAAATGGGTATTTTCGTGGAAATATGAAGAGTGAAAGTTTTCGAGATTAGAGTTCTTTTATTAAGCAAGGAATTGAAAATGCATACCAAGTTTTATCAAAAATAGGTTAATACACAATTTCCCAAAATTAGAGAGGGTGATTTAGATAAAAATAATGCAGAAAGAGCATTTTGAAATAACTATTTAGCTGCCAAAAACATCATACTTAACGATGCAATTCCCTATATAATAATAGCCTAAGTTATCTGTCCGCCTGTCCTCGAATTTATGAAGCGGTTGGACCTGGAATGGATAGAGGCACCCATATTGGATTCTTGATGAGGTAGGGTTAGAAAAATTCAAAGCGAGTAAAGTTTATCTTCTTCTAAACTTATCGATCTGATTCTAAAATAAATTGTTATAAATAGGCTTTATATCGCTGAAAAAAAAATATTATCGTCTTTAGACCTTTCGAAACCCACCCCTTCCCACCGTTTTGAGCTTTTAATTGCATTATTTCAAGCCCTATTTCCCCGGTTAAGAACAGGCGATTAAATTTATTAATTTATCATATAATAAATAGGTAAAAATAACATTTTTTCTAACATTATGACGTTATTCCTTTAACCATCTCATTTAATCATTTATTTTAAATCATTTAAATATCGTCAGCACTATTTTCATACGTTTTATCACTGAGCTTAGATATTATGTAAATAATTTTCTTTTCTATTTGGCTTAAACAATAGATTAGGTACGTATGCGATAATTTTAAATTTAATCGTCGATTATTTTTTGTTGCAATGAAAATTTTATCACCGGTATTAACAACAAATTCTATCTAACTCTATGATGTAGTGGAATGATAGTTTCATTCCTTTACTTCATTAATTACTGTGGTAAAAAATTAGAAAGAACTTAACGATAATTTCGACGTAGCTAAGAAGACTTTGAATTATTTTTCAAATGAATTCAACGTGGCTCTAAACTACATTCACAGTATCGGGAAACTTTAGAGGAGTATGAAGATGAACAAATTATTGAGGGTGTACCAAATAATTCTCAACCAAAATGCAAACTTTTTTTTACTTCTCTCATAGGGTACTGAAGAATTCTGGAAAATTAAAAATTTTACTGATCCCGTCATATGACGGGCTATATGCTAGTTTTTAAGATTAGAAATAAAGATGTACGAAAACAAAGAAAGAAAGAAACAAGAAAAAATGGTTAAATAAAGGAAAATTTTGATTCAATTGGAAACATTTAATTCAATTTGAAATTCTATGTCTAGTTTGATCTATTTGGAAAAAAAAATTCATATTTTTGGGGATATTTTGCTATTTTGAAGGTCCTTTGTGCCATTAAATGGTTTATAGTCCTTCGAGTTTTGAAGCTGATTTAAAAGAAAGATTACCGAAGTATTTCTCCCTGCCGTCGCGGTGTGCGTGAAGTGGAAGAATTTTAAAGAAAATGGCTCCTGACATACTCCAAATGTGACTTTGAAATATGCGGAAGAATTTGAAAGTTAATTTAAAAGGATGATGCGTGAGAGCGTATTTGCTTCATGTTATGGGTTTCATCAAAAGAATAATAAATTTCAAGTATTTTCGAATTATTAACTTTTTTAATTACGATTCTCTTCCGAAGAAATTCTTTGAGAATTTCATTTGTGTCGAAAGTATCTGTCTATAAATTATTCCTAAAAGTTTTAAACTATTCGCATTCTAAAGGTTTATGATGTCCTTTAATTAGTTTCCAGCAGGTATTATTATTTATTGTTATTTATCGTCTGCTTTTTAACATACTGATTCGAGGGCAGGTTTATGTATTAAATCAGAAGATTTTAATTTAAAGTTTATAACACATTATGAATACAAAAAATGTTTTCATTACTAGAATGTAATCTAAATTACTATTAAATGTGTCAATTATCTAAAACAACCCGTATATTATTCTAAAAATTAAAAAAAAATAAACTTGGTCAAATTTGTTTTGCTGGGGCTTTACTCAGCAAAAATGATGCCATCAGAAACCCTAGTCCTTTAACATTTCATTTTAGTGACGCTAAAACCGCAGTTCTGCTGCCCGTTGCCAGAAAACTGATATAATCTTGACTCTCTCAAGTGAAGCAGACCAGATTGTCCAGATAGAATAACAAATTCAGCAACTTTATAGTTAGGTCTATTAGTCACTGGAAGATCCAAAATGAGCTGTCAGGCTCTTAATTAAGCAACACGAATATCATGAGATTTGAAATGGAAAAAGTAGTAAAAAGAGTACTGAACAATTCTGGAAAATTAAAAATTTTACTGATCCCGTCATATGACAGGCTATATGCTAGTTTTTAAATTAGAAATAAAGATGTACGAAAATAAAGAAAGAAAGAAACAAGAAAAAAAGGATTAAATGACAGGAAATTTTGATTTAATTGGAAACATATAATTCATTTCGAAATTGTACGTCTAGTTTGATCTATTCGAAACAACAACCACGAAAAAATTTTATATTTGTGGTGATATTTTGCCATTTTGAAGGTCCTTCGTGCCATTAAATGGTTTATAGTCCTTCGAGTTCTAAAGCTGATTTAAAAGAAACATCACCGAAGTATTTGTCCCTGCTATCTCGGTGTGCATGAAATGGAAGAATTTTAAAGAAAATGGCTCCTGACATACTCCAAATGTGACTTTGAAATATACTGAAGAATTTGAAAGTTAATTTAAAAGGATGATGCGCGAGAGCGTATTTGTTTCATATTATGGGTTTCATCAAAAGAATAATAAATTGCAAGTATTTTCGAATTATTAACTTTTTTAATTACGATTCTCTTCCGAAGAAATTCTTTCTGAATTTCATTTGTGTCGAAAGTATCTGTCTATAAATTATTCCTGAAAGTTTTAAACTATTTGCATTCTAAAGGTTTACGATGTCCTTTAATTAGTTTCCAGCAGGTATTATTTTTTATTGTTATTTATCGACTGCTCCGGGGATTCGAATGCTTTTTAACGTACTGATTCGAGGGCAAGTTTATGTATTAAATCAGAAGAATTTAATTTAAACTTTATAACACATTATGAATACAAAAGATATTTTCATAACTAGAATGTAATCTAAATTTCTATTAAATGTGTCAATTATCTAAAGCAGCCCGTATATTATTCGGAAAAAAAAAAAAAAAAAAACTAGCTCAAATTTGTCTTGTTGGGGCTTTACTCAGCAAAAATGATGCCATCAGCAACCGAGTCCTTTAACGTTTCATTTTAATGATGTTACAGCTCCATCTATTGGCGATGTGAGGAACTTATTTTGTGGATGACCATCCTATAGATGTCCGAGTATACTTTTTTATTTTTACAAATGAAAATAAGTTTTCTCTTGCCACATATAAAACAACTTCCTCCTCCTTGAAAGGTATAATTTCGATGGCTAATAAATTTGAAATAAGAATTCATAATTAAGAAATAAAAAATAATTAATTCATCTTGGATGAAGGGAGAAAATGGGTTAGTTTTGCATTAGAGAGCTATAGTTAATTCTTTGCTATACGAGGATTTATTTGATCTTGATTTTCTATTTCAAGCCGATTCTGAAAAGCTATAAAATCCATGAAGAATTCGGATGAAGGATTCGAATTTGAGAAACCGAAAGACAGTGCCCTACCTTTTTAAATCCTCAGCAGGCACTTGAAAATTGAATCTGTTATTTAAAGCAATTTGCTAAAAAGAAGAAAATACTTAAATCGAAAACAGTTGTCCTTGCATATGATTATTAAGTTACTAGCACATAGCCCGTCATATGACGGGATCAGTAAAATTTTCAATTTTCCAGAATAATTTAGCAAATCGATTGCAAAGCGTGTGGTTATGTATAAAAAACAAACGAACAAACTTCTTAAATTTCCAAAGATACACAAATTAAACGCTAGATATTTGAGTCCGCGAAATAGACTCCTAGACTTTTATGAAAAGAATTTGTTGTTAATACCGGTGATTAAATTTTCATTGAAACAAAAAATAATCGATGGTTAAATTTAAAATTATTACATATGTACTTAATCTATCATTTAAGCCAAATATAAAAGAAAATTATTTACGTAATATCTAAGTTCCGTGATAAAACGTATGAAAATAATCCAGACGATATTTAAATAATTTAAAATAAGAAATGATTAAAGGAGATGGTTAAAGAAATGACGTCATTAAAGCTAGAAATAAATGTTATTTATACCTATTTATGTGATACATTGATAAATTGAATCGCTTTCTCTTAACCGGGGAAAATAGGGCTCGAAATAATGGCATTAAACGCACAAAAAGGGGGGAAAGGATAGATTTCGAACGTTTTAAAGATGACAGTATTTTTTGCTATGATATGAATCATATTTATACCAATTTATTTTAGAATCAGATTGGTAGTGTAGGAGATCAACTTTGCTTGTTTTGAATTTTGCTAACCCTAACTCATCAAGAATTCAATATGGATGCCTGTTTCCATTCCAGGTACAACCGCTTCATAAATGCGAGGACAGATAACTTAGGCCAGGGGTAGGCAACGCGGCGCCCCCGATCGATTTTTAATGTGCCCTCGCTGGACTAATGCAAATGTATGATAGCCAGAGCGATTTACTTACTCTTGTAAAACGGCGATATATAGCAAGTAGTCAGTTGAGTTTAAGATTGTGCATAGATTAGCAGTTTGCTAACCTTGAGCGTATCTAATACCACGCAAGTATTTTTTGTTAGTGTGTGATCGTATTCCGAATAGACCACGCGTAGACCGTGCATTTAAAACTACCAAGTAATCCGAAATAATTCTTTTCTTTCAAAACCCTTCATGGATAAATGTAAAAGAAAAAGAACATATTATTTTAACGATGAATGGGAACATCTATATTGTATCGTTGATTACAAAGGGAAGTGTATTTGTTTGTTGTGTAATAATAGTATTGAGATTCCCAAGAAAAGTAATATTGAACGACATTTTTAAGTTCGTTCGTACCAATTTTGATAGTGACTATCCAATGAACTCTGAAATTAGAAGAAAAAAAAGTATTTCTTTAAAATCTTCAATAACTAACCAAAGTTTTTTTACTAAACCACTGCAACAACATAAAGCAGCAACGATCGCGTCATATAAAATATCGCATTTGCTAGCTAAGAATAAAAAACCATTTACAGATGGAGAATTAGTAAAAGAAGCCATGTTAGAAGCTGCTGATTCACTTTTTGAAGAATTTAAAAATAAAAAAGAAATAGTTTCAGCTTTAAACACGTTGCAATTATCAGCACGAACTGTTACTAGAAGAATTGAAGTAATTGCGGAGAATTTGGAGGCAGAATTAACAAATGATATGGAAAATTGTATTTTATTTTCGCTACAGATGGATGAATCGACAGACGTGATAAATATATCACAATTAGCAATTTGCGTGAAGATGGTATTTTCTGATTTTACAACAAAAGAAGAAATCCTTAAAGTTCTGCCATTAAAGGGAAGCACCAGAGGAGAAGATATCTTTTCTACTTTTAAAAAGTATATAACAGATGTAAAATTTTGTACAAAAGTTATCGTCATGTACAACAGACGGGGCACCAGCGATGACTGGTAAGAAAAAAGGATTCATTGCCTTATGTAGACAGGATTCCTTATTCCCTAAATTTATTTCTTATCATTACCTCATACATCAGGAAATTTTATGAGCAAAAATAATCGGTTTTCAACACGTATTTACGATAGTAACAAAAATTATTAATTCCATAAGATCGGGAGCTATGCAACACAGATTGTTTAAATTACTTTTAGAAGATGAGGACGTTCAGTTCACAGATCTTTTTTTACATACTGAAGTGAGGTGACTGAGCAGAGGTAAAATACTTGAGTGGTTTATCATGCTTTTGCCACAAATAAAGGAATTTATTTCATCAAGAGGCGAATTTTATGAGCAATTAGAAAATAAGGATTGGCTAATAGACCTCGGATTTCTGACAGATATAACGGCAAATTTGAATGAATTAAATTTAAAAATACAAGGGAAAAATCAGCATATCGCTGACATGATTAGTGCAGTAAATGCATTCAAATGCAAGTTAGTGTTGTTGAAATCCCATCTATTGAAAAAATCATTATCATATTTCCCAAATATAAAATATACTGTTGAGAGTTTAAATTTGAATAATGAAAATTTTACTGCTACATCATATTTAAAAATTATAGATAAGCTAATAGAAGAGTTTTCTTCTAGATTTTAAGATTTTGCAGCATTAGAACCCGTTCTAAGATTTTTCATAAATTCATTCAATGTTACTGAAGATGATGTCCTTGAAATAGTTTCAGTGTATTTCGAGCTTCATAATATCGAAGACCTAGAATTAGAAATAATAAACTTGCAAAGTGATATTATTTTAAAAACCCATAGTAATGATAAAATGTTTTGGAACTTAGTCGATGAAAATAAGTATCCTATTTTAAGGAAATGTGCTATAAAAATTTATTCATATTGTGTAACAACATAGAATTGCGAGTCTTTGTTCTCAAATATGAAATATTTGAAATCAAAATACCGAACAAAGCTTATTGACTCACATTTAGATAATTGTTTAAGGACCGGGAACTCTAAATATATCCCCAATTATAAGAAATTAGCTGAAAATATGGACACCCAAGTTTCGCACTGAATTATATGTATCATTATGTATGACACCAACAAAATAAAGTTATAAAAAATCTGTTTTTTTTTAATGCCTATTTATACCTGTTGATTATCTGTAAAAAAAATATGCGCCCTTGGTGATTTTCAAATTTAGTATTGTGCCCTTGAGGACAAACAGGTTGCCGACCCCTGACTTAGGCTATTATTATACTAGCATATAGCCCATCATATGACGGGATTAGTAAAATTTTTAATATTCCAGAACTGTTAAGTATCCAATGAGGCAGGTAAAAAATGGTTTGTTTTTTGGCTGAGAACTAACTATCTGGTTCACTTTCAATAATTTATTTAGCGTCATACTCCTCTAAAGTCTCATGTGCATTTAGAATCACATTGAATTCATTTAGTCAAACCGTGTGGTTATGTATAATAAACAAACACACAAAAGAACAAACTTTTTAATTTCCAAATATATATAAATTAAAAGTTAGATATTTATTAGTCCGTGAAATAGACTCCTAGACTTATATGAAAAGAATTTATTGTTAATACCGGTGGTAAAAGTTTCATTGCAACAAAAAATAATCGATGATTCAATTTAAAATTACCATGTATGTACCTAATCTATTATTTAAGCCAAATATAAAAGAAAATCATTTACGTAATATCTAAGTTCAGTGATAAAAGATATTAAAATAGTGTAGACGATATTTAAATAGTTTAAAATATGAAATGATTAAATGAGATGTTGAAAGGAATGACGTCACAATGCTAGAAAAAATTGTAATTTTTACCTATTTATTAACTGATAAATGGATAAATTTAATCGCCTGCTCTTAACCGGAGAAAATAGGGCTCGAAATAATGGCATTAAACTCTCGAAAAAAAGGGAAGGGTTGGATTTCGAACGTTTTAAAGACGACAGTATTTTTTGCTGTGATATGAAGCATATTTATACCAATTTATTTTAGAATCGGATCGATAGTTTAGGAGAAGATAAACTTTATTCGCTTTGAATGGATGCCTTTATCCATTCCAGGTCCAACCGCTTCATAAATTGGAGGACAGACGTACATATAACTTAGGATATTATTATAAAGGGGATAGGGAATTACTATCCAAATAAAATAATTATTTTTAACAGTATATTAGCTATAACAATAACAATACATCATACAAAACAACAAGAAAAATGATGATTAAGCAATATAAAAGAGGTACCTTTGTAGTAATAGGTAAGCACTGCTCAAATGGGGTGCCCCATTTTGACTTGAAAAGCAATTAACTTTAATTCTTTCACATAACTCGGAGTTTCCTTAGAATGCTTTATAAACAAAGCTAATCATAAGGTATATGAGGGTAATTAAATATATTATTTTAACCTACAACATGGTGCTGGTTTTGGTTTGCAAATATAAAATTTACTATTTAAATCTAATCTTATCATACATAACTTTATTTATAATTTGGGACAAATATTTAAACTCCCTGGAAACTAATTTACTATGGTTAATCAAATTTAGAAATGCATGAAAAGGAAAAACATACAGTTTTCGTACAAAGAAATAGTTAAAACGTTATTATTTTATGTTATCTCACCTTGGAAATTAAAGTATCTATTTATTTTTTCTTAACCCATTAACCCTTTAAAGTTCATAATTAGAAATTCTTGGACATTTAGTGGGAATCGTTTAATATTACCTATGAACCTTATAAATGTGAAAATTAATGAAATCAAGTATATCAGGAGTTGTAGATGTGAGCAGTAGTTTAACTGTAAAACCCTCTCCCTGTACGGCTTAAAAATAATACTTCCATAAAATTTAAATTATATTGGCGAAAAATAATGAATAATTATCATTAATATTATGCAATAAATAAATAAATATATAAACCATTTATAAGTGTTGTTTCATGTAAATACTTTTATTTAGGATTATATAACATGAAAAATATAATTCCTGATTGTTTCAAGCAAAACAAGTTTAAAAGTGTATATTTGAAAGTGAAAAATAAATTATGTAATTTGCTAACATCTATAGATAGTTGTCAACTAACATCTATAAATAACATCTATAGATAGTTTGATAAGTGTCAAAAACGTAGAAAATCTAAAAAGTCATTTATATATCTTTAAACCGAAGAGGAAAAATAATTCTAACAGCTGGTTTCGCTGAGAAACCACTGTCCTTTAAAGGGTTAACGCCCAGCGTCCTCATTTGAGGAGAGTCAAAAAATGGTTTTGTAGAGTTTTTGTTTTCTTGAAACGATTCTTCCTTTTTAATGGAAATAGATATTAATCTTATGAATAATCTCCCAAGTTTTCAAATAGGATCTTATCTATAATTTTGTCATTTCGATCGGCATTTTATGATTTTCAAGCTTAGAATAGGAACGTATTATGACCGGTATTCTGAACGTATACCGGTCAAAATCATGGCGAATAGCCATATCTGTAATAAGTCGTCTTTTTTCAGTACTTTTCTCACATAGGATAGCAAATAAATCTCTTATCACGAAGTTTTCCTTTTTTTTAAAGACATCTTATTATGTTTTAAAATGACACCTCTTCACTGATGATGACTTGATGTCATATTTAAAGGTGTTTAAATTTCTTATTTTGTTTTACTTCCAAGTGTCTATAATAGCTTCTATGTTAGGTATTTGCTAATATATAGTCATCAGAAATATCCAGGCGTTAATGGGTTAATCTAAGGAAGTATAATTGACGCTAACTCTCTTTTGTGGAATAAAACTTATAATTGGGACACATCAAAACTGACTGTTTTTTTTGGGTATTTTTAACTAGCCACTTCGCACCTAACCTTCGATCTGGGTATACATAATTACTCTCAAAAATACTATTTCTGGCCATTTTAATTCCAGGTAAATTAATACTAGAAAAGTGCAGTCGGCAATATTTGAGGATTTATTCTAGCATTCGGCTAAAAGACATTTGTTTTGTAAATTGTAATCACATTCAATTCTCAGGATATCTTTTATAAAACAAAACTAAAAGTACAACGCAAGGCAATTGTAAGATACTAGTAGGGATTTCCAGAATAAGGATACCAACATTTTACATTAATTACGAAGAACTTGAAATGCCTTTCGAACTTCCAGCAGTTGATTTACCACGATTATTCACAGCCTTATAAGTAAATGTCATCGTATAGTTTTCGATTTATTTATGCTACACATGAAATTTTATACAGAAAACGTTATTATGGCATAAATATAAATGCTATCAGGTAAATCGTGTTGCTGGCTTTTACTTAGATTTACTGATGACTAATATTTGAGTGGTACATTATTTTCATGTATATTCAGTCATTTGGTAAGCGCACGCCAATAAGATAGTCAAGCAACTCTTTTTCTTCCGACTTTATTTACAAATATAATTTTCGAACTGTAAACTAACTTTTATCTAAATAAATTTCGATCTATCGATTACTTAGTGATAGTGTAGCTGCATATTAATGTTGGAGGTGATTAAAAATTAGGGTTGCAAGTTCGATATTCCAGAAAATTCGTCTGTTCTAGAGAAATTAATAGTGTGTAATTCTAATAGTACATGTGGCCGGCAGCTGTACAGAGTGTCAGATGCTCGCTACCTATAGAACTAGACATAAAGCTAAAACAGTGACTCGTTTGGAAAACTGATCTTAAGAAAAATCCAATCAGTTATTCGATTTATGTATGAGAAAGATGTAACCGAGGCTAAAATTCATCGGGAGCTGGCAGAGGCTTACGGAGAAAATGTAATGTCTCGATAGTATGTTGAAGAATGGAGTCGAGAGTTTGCAGCCGATAAAGAAATGATTATCGATGACACAATGAATGACATGACACTGAGACAGTATCAACCAACCTCCCTACAGCTGGACTTTTCTACAAGCGACTTTCACTTCTTTTCTTACTTGAAGAAAAAAAAACCGATTCATTTCACATGCAGTGAATAAGTTCGGAACAACGTGGCTGAACATGGGAAAAACAAAATGAGGGACTATTCAAACTCATCCTATTAAATGATTAGAGCCTAAACTAGTGTTCACATTTTTTATTTGAAGGGCAGGGTATACTTATAAAAAAGAGCAATTTTATTGAAGTGAAAAGGTTTTATGAAGCACTTTCTGGGTATCATACTGGGACTATTTGTCAGTTGTCTTTATTGTTGTTACTCACTCCCCCCTGGTGTAGGAAAACCTATCACCAGGTCCAACAGACATCACTGTTGTATGAGGTTGGTCTGTTGTTACTTCTTATGATGACCCATCCGAAGACATACAGCAGCATTCAAACTGACAACCAGTAATTCACAACAGCAACCAAAACCGCTATAAAGCTGCTGCTGACTTACGAGAGGTCAGCCACGGTTCGGAGATTCATGTGCTCCAACCCGGTAAAGAACAAACTCTACAGAGGTAATCTCAAGACTACCAGGAATAACGGTAGAGAAAGATCACTCAGGTACCCCCGGTGCGTAACACCAGAACAAACTCTACAGAGGTAATCTCAAGACTACCAGGAATAACGGTAGAGAAAGATCACTCAGGTACCCCCGGTGCGTAACACCAGAACAAACTCTACAGAGGTAATCTCAAGACTACCAGGAATAACGGTAGAGAAAGATCACTCAGGTACCCCCGGTGCGTAACACCAGTACACACCTAAAGAAGGTGCGCCCCTGGGAGGGGGTGTGGTTGAGGGTAAATGCAACTTCATTTGAGCAAGAAATCAAAATCATGGTTCGGAGATTAATGTGGACTCAGTAAAGAGCAAACTCTACAGAGGTAAGCTCAAGACTACCAGGAAGAACGCTAGAGAAAGATCACTCAGGTACCCCCGGTGCGTAACACCAGTACACTCCTAAAGAAGGTGCGCCCCTAGGAGGTATAGTTAAGGATGAATGCAACTTCATTTGAGCAAGAAACCACGATGGCTGAAGATTTACAATACCTGAAGTGGGCCTTCGTAATTTTTAAGCAAGGACCAAGGAGAAGATCTCCTGGTTTGACTTGCAACTTCCTGAGGTATTATTAGGGAATTTGGAGGACATTACGGACAGAACTGATTTTACGTGTCCCAGCCGTGGTTATGAAAAAAAATATTATGCAAGGTAAATGTATTCAGAAAAAGGCAGGATAAATCAACACCTAAAAAAAGAGATAAAATACCTAGATTAACACATTGCGTGCGGGCACATTTCGCAGCGAAATTGTACCGGGAGCGGGTGTTTTGAGCGTAAATTTAGTTAATCAGTTAAATCTCAATAGATTGAAAATTATTGAATTTTTTAACCAACTTTTCGTATTTTATATTGAAATATATAAACAAATATATGAATAGACAAATAAACAAATATATATATATATATATATATATATATATATATATATATAAACATATATATATATATATATATATATATATATATATAAACATATATATATATATATATATAATATATAAACATACATATAAATAGAATATAATTTTCGCAAGGATAAATAAAAAGTTAATTTTAAATCTAAATTGACTTTTTTTAATACACCTTTCCATTTTGTGGTTCCGCATCGACTTATGTAAAAACTAGTTTTTAATTGTTTAAATTTTTTCAGAATCTATGTAGTATACAAGAACATTCGGCTTCGTTTTCCTATATATATCGTTATTTTTGTACCCATAAACAAACCATGTTGTTACACTAACCAGTACTAGTACGTATCCAGTATCAATTGTCAGAAAACGTACTAGTACGTTTCCAACATACCATGTGTTAACACTAGGTTTACGGGACGAGTAATTTTGACGCATTTTGAATTTTACAAGGAAAATTACAAAATCCTTTTTCATTTTTATTTTATCTCTTCTACTGACTGTTATCCATTGAACGAGGTAAATAGACATTGAAATCTTTTTTCTTTAAGAGTGTTGAAATATTGAAATTTTTTATGTGGTGAATTATTTCTACGGATATGCATCAATTTGACGCGATCGTGATGTAGACAAAATGTTTAATAAATTAGTTCTGCTCATGCAAACATTAGAACAATAATAAATGGGAATGTACCGACAATACTTTGATTCGTTTTCCAATATTGTTATCTCGAATGAAACAAACAATAAGCTACAATAGAAAGAACGAAACGCAGAATGTCAGTTAAGTCAGAGTGTGAAGAGATTTTGAAGGTTTTAGTTGCTTGGTTCGAGTATTGAAAAATAAAATACTAGAATATTTTTTGAATTAGTAATGTTATTGTGAACCTCAATGTTATTTCATATTTTCATTTTTTACTTATAGTGTATGCATCAAATGACACATCGTTCATGAGTCAAATTGACTCATGCATTCGTAGAGATAGGTATATAAGAAATGCCCGTAAACATAGTGTTAAATACCTAGGTTTGATCTCGACTAAGAATTTCTCATAGCGGGTATTTTCTAATCAGCATAAAATGCAACTTATCTGATAAAATAATTTTTAGAATGGAAATTACAAAGTTTTTTTTAAATGTATCAGAATCAGATGACTTAACAGTAAATGAATATCTTCCATTCGCTTTTGTGAAATTAAGAAAAACCCATTTCCATCAAATAGATCAAATTAACATAATCCATTCGGAAAAATTAGCTAATGAAAAAAAACCCCATAATCACAATGATCAAGTGATATTACAGGAAAGAGATATTTCTACTTTATGTTTAAGTATCATTTTTATTAGAGTGATGTGTAACGTCTTAAGCTTGTTTTATTACTCTAGTTTTGACATTTTATTGCTACATTTCAGGCTGTTTGGGTGGAAGCGGGGCTATTTCGAGATTCAACTGCATCATTCCAAGTGGTAATAAAGAATGATAAATTTTTATTTGCTAAGAAATACTTTAAAATGGTAGTTTTTGTTCAAAATCTTAAAAGTGAAATTTTATTTATTTATTTATTTCATAGATATCATTAGACGGTAAAATTCTTTTCTGAATATTTAATATATAAGATATATAAAGTAGAGGAATCGTAATTCTAAGGAATTCCTAATTTGAATTTAACAAGGAAGGTTTAATAGCACGATTAGGTGCATATATTTAATTGTGTAAAGCAAAAACATTCAATTATTGCTTCTTTTTTTTAATATCACATATAGTTTCATAGCACGAGCAGGTGCATGTATTAAATTGTGTAAAGCAAAAAAATTCAATTATTGCTACTTTTTTTAATATCACATGTAGTTTCATAGCACGAGCAGGTGCATGTATTAAATTGTATAAAGCAAAAACATTCAATTATTGCTTCTTTTTTTTTAATATCACATATAGTTTTAAGTAAAATAATCGTATAAATCCTATATTATTATCTCTTATAACATTTTAGGAAAAATATTACATGACAACTTAACGAAGTATAGCAAGATGTATGCTAGAAAGAACAGGATAACTTGGAATTGATGTCAAGGGAAATTATTTACTATCATAGTGCATTTTTAATCTCTGATTAAAATGACACGTGATAATGACATTATAGTTAAAAAATATTGAGACATACACATCAACTCATGGGAATTACCGAATAGAATCAAAGACAAATAATCAACAGCTAAATAGCATAATTAACTAAAACGCACCAAGGGCCCTGCTCTAAGTGTATTTAATACATATTGTTGAATGTCACACACAAATTACTTCAGTTGATAAACATTCGTCTATTTTAACAACAACAATGCACATTTATTGTAATTTTGACTTCAGTTTAGGACACCATCAACCAATGGTGCCACTTCACACACATACAGAGTCAGAATTCTTTTTCTTTCTTGTGGAACATGACAAAAACTCCACCAAACGGCGTAAACCTCAACACATATATTACAATCCGGCACAACTTTGATATACCCCCCCAAAAAATTACGCGCCAAATCTGGCACTCCCTACGGAAATTTTAGGGTTGCTGTTTCTTATTTTGGTGTTGCCAATTTAGGTTTTTTAAGCTTTTAGGTTTTTGCTGTTGCCAAATTTAGTATTTTCTTGTATTTTGTACCATTTTTGAGTTTTTTTAAAGTTTTGTGGCAACAATTTTTGGATTTCATATATGTTTTACCGCCATTTCATTCAATCGCCATTTCTTTGTGAAGTGATTAAGCGGATTTCTGACTTGCTGTATTTTGCTGCAAATCTGGTTGTATTTTCCAATTATATTTTTTTTTCTATTAATTATTTTTATCTTTTAGCTTTCAACATGTTTCGTAAATCATGTTTAGCGGCTAATGTTGATTGTTTTAATAAATTTATTGAAATTGCTGCTGGGGTAAATTGGGAGGAATTCAAAATTTCTGTATAAATAATTCTTTTTATTAGATTGCCGACAAGTATTTTCAATTGTATTTATTAAAATTTGTTTTTGGCGCCTTTTTTTTCTCGCCAAGATGGATTCTCGCTAAATACAAATAATTAATACATAAAAAATACTGAATCATTAAATACAAACAAAAGAATACCTAAAAAATACAATAAATACATAAAAAATACAAATAAATGACACTGAATAACATATTATATGCAATTTACACAAAAATTTTAACAAATACAATTGAAAATACGTGTCGGCAATCTAATAAAAAGAATTATTTATACAGAAATTTTGAATTCCTCCCAATTTACCCCAGCAGCAATTTCAATAAATTTATTAAAACAATCAAAATTAGCCGTTAAACATGATTTACGAAACATGTTGAAAGCTAAAAGATAAAAATAATTAATAGAAAAAAAAATATAATTGGAAAATACAACCAGATTTGCAGCAAAATACAGCAAGTCTTGATCATTTCACAAAGAAATGGCGATAAAACATATATGAAATCCAAAAATTGTTGCCACAAAACTTAAAAAAAAAAACTCAAAAAATGGTACAAAATACAAGAAAATACTAAATTTGGCAACAGCAAAAACCTAAAAGCTTAAAAAACCTAAATTGGCAACACCAAAATAAGAAACAGCAACCCTAAAAAGTCTGCAGGGAGGGCCAGATTTGGCGCGTAATATTTTTGGGGGTATATCAAAGTTGTACCAGCTAGTCATATGACGGGATCAGTAAAAGCTTTAATTTTCCAGAATTGTAAAGTGCCCTATCAAGCGGGTAAAAAAATGGTTTGTTTTTCGGCTCAGAATTATCTGGTACACGCTCAATAATTTGTTTATCTTCATACTCCTAAAGCCTCCGGATACTGTGAATGCAGTTTAGAATCGCATTGAATAATTTTAGTAAAACCGTATGGTTATGTATAAAAAATAATCACACAAACGAACAAACTTCTTAATTGTCAAAATATATAACTTAAACTCTAATTAATAAATAAACTAATTTAAATTTATTAGTCCGTGAAATAGACTCCTAGATTTTTATGAAAAGAATTTATTGTTGATACCGGTGATACAATTTTCATTGCAACAGAAAATAATCGACGATTAAATTTAAAATTATCGCATATGTATTTAATCTATTATTTACACCAAATATAAACGAAAATTATTTGCGTAATATCTAAGTTCAGTGATGAACCGTATAAAAATAATGCAGACGATACTTAAATAGTTTAAAATAAGAAATGATTAAATTAGATGGTTAAAGGAATGACGTCATAATGATAGAAAAAACGTTATTTTTACCTATTTATTATGTGATAAATTGATGAATATAATCGCCTGCTCTTAACCGGGGAAAATAGTGCTTGAATGGCATTAAACGCTCGAAAAGGGGGAGGGAGGGGTGGAAGACGACAGTATTTTTAGCTGTGAATGAAGCATATTTATACCAATTTATTTTAGAATCGGATTGGTAGTTTAGGAGAAGATAAGCTTTACACGCTTTGAATTTTGTTAATCCTAACTCATTAAGAAACCAATATGGATGCCTCTATCCATTACAGGTCCAACCGCTTCATAAATTCGAGGACAGACGGGCAGATAACTTAGGCTATTATTATATAGGGGATATTATGATTCTAGATTAAAATAATGCATTCAAAATAGGGAGGAGGAAAATACAATATACTAAGTCCTAGATATGGCTATTAAAACATTTCTTTGTCCAGTTTTTACGGTTTAATTTGGTCAATTCTGTTAAAGCTGGACAAGGCTCCACTATTCGACACTCGTTGAAGAAAAATCCCAAACTTTTAGGAGAAGAATTCTTTCAGTTTGTCGCCAAGCTGAACCCTTTCCGCCTCCAATCTCACCATGATGTAGCTCTGTTACCAAATATCGCAAAGCTGGGAAAGGTTGCATTTGGGTATCCACTCCTTGCAGCATGAAAGTGTGAGAGACAATTTTTTGGAATTGTAATTCGTAGGCTAACCTTTGAGTCTTCACTGCAGCTGTGCTAAAATTCCCCTTTCGAAGAATGGGAAACTTCTTTCTTAGAACATTTTGAATTGTCCTTTGGGGTTTGTTTTTGTTCTACCAAGTAAACTACCTACTACCAAGTAAAACTAATAAGTAAACTACCTACTTGGCAGTTATAAAACCTACCAAGGGCCTTGGTCAAAGCGTATTTAATATGTAATCATTATAATATTATATTGGAATTCGAGATAAAAATAATATACTCAAAATAGGCAGAAGGAAAATACAATATACTAAGTCATAGATATGGCTATTAAAACATTTCTTTGTCCAGTGTCTACGGTTTAATTTTGTCGATTCTGTTAAAGCTCTGACAAGACTCCGCTACTCAAAGCTCGTTCAAGAAAAATCCCAAACTTTTAGGCGAAGAATTCTTTCAGTTTGTCGCCAATCGGAACCCCTTCCGCCTCCAATCTCACGAAGATATAGCTCTGTTACCCAATATCGCAAATCAGGGTAAGGTTGCATTTGGTTATCCTCTCCTTGCAGCATGAAAGTGTTCGAGACAACTTCTTGTAATTGTAATTCATAGGCTAACCCTTGAGTTTTCACTGCAGCTGTGCTAAAATTCCTCTTTCGAAAAAAAGGAATCTTCTTCTAAGAACATTTTGAATTGTCCTTTGAGTTTTGGTTTTGTTCTGTTGCTATGGGATCTAGTCTGTAAGCTGATTTAAATGCAGTGTTCTTGTAGGATAAGCTTGAAACAAACCCTTTTACTAGATGGCGCCACAATGACTCTTGCTTCTCCTCAAAATTATCATCATCATCTATCCTTAATTACTCTACTCAAGTTTTCCTTTTCCTCTATTTTGTTAAATTTACTACTTTTAATCTTAAAAATAATTATAAAAAAATTATAAAATTAAATAAAAATTACAAAAAAAACTATAAAACTCATAAAAATATTGGATGCTTGCCATAAACATTTGTTTAGTACTTAAATTATTAGTATAAGTTATTAAAGCTATACTAATCTTTATCTTTTTTTCTTTCTTTTTACTTTCATTTAATTTTTTACTTAATTTCAGCTATTCAGGGCCCCTCATTATTTCTCTTTTTGTTTTAAGACTTTATTCAGTCAAATTACTTTCACCTATAATATATTTCCATACTTAATGAAGCACACCAGAGTAATTCTTACCTTCACCCCTGGGGATTCGGCCCAAGCCTAGGTGCTACAAACAAGCTACAATTCCGAAATACCCTTTTCATTTTTTAAAACTAGATGTCGAGACACATATCTCAACAGTAAGATTGAATAAACGAATAAACGAGTATAGCCGAACGCTTGCCGATTGGTTAGGGCGCTGATCGTCGGTACCGGAGTTCGTGGGTTCGAATCCCACTATGACATGGATGTTCGTAGCCGTTCGGAATCTGCTTTAACCCTCTGACTGCTCATCCCGCGATTTCCACGGGCAATTCAAATGTAGCAAAATTTGCTCATCCCGCGATTTTCTCGGGCATGTGTTTTTCTTCCTTTAATAAGAAGCACATTCCGCCTTTTCATCGTTTAACCAGTGGAATAATTATTTACAGTATTAGACGTTTAATTGTGTAATAAATATATTTATATGACTAGAATTATAGTTATATTAGATAATAGAAATATAGACATTATGTTATAAATAGAAATTAACTGTATTTCAATTGAAATTTATTAAAAATAATTTTTTTATGTGATAACATATGAAATTAATTTTTCTGAAAGCTTATTTTCTCAGGATAAAAGTCAATATAAAATATAATTTCTAGAAAAAAAAATTAGTATTTCAATTCTCCAGTTGAAATATATACTTAAACTATGCAACAAAGAATACGCAACTTTTAAAGAGATCTCGGTTTACAAATTGAGCAGTCAGAGGGTTAATCAGTAGGTCTCGGTCTCATTAGCCCTCTTGTGCAAAATAGTAGACCGTAGAGCTCCAAACCAAAACCAATAAACGAATATAAACGGTCATTAACGATCTCTAGCTCCAAAATTTAATTTAGAGAAAAAGCAAAATGAATGTACTTTTTATAACGGCGCGCCCTACGAAAGATTAAATTTAAGGATAGAAAATTTAAACTGTAACTGTTGGAAACGTAGGCATAGAATTACTTTTATTAGAATGAGTGTTTTAAGTGTACTTTATTAATTCAGTTTTGACCCTTTATTTCCGCCATTTGGGTAGTTCCGATGGCTTTTTCGATGGTGTCGCGGCGGGAGAAAATCTAGATTCTACGTTGTCTCTCTTGCACATAATAAATTGCGATAAGCTTTTATTTCTCCCGAATTCTTTTTAAAACTGCAGTTACGACTCTCAATTCTTAAATAGCGGAATGGGATAGAATACCTGTTACTTTCTCCCATTTCCCCGTCAGTTAGTAAGGTAAAATGCTACTTCAATAAAAAAAATTCTCGAGTTTTATTGCTGTTTATTGGTATGAGCGCATGGAAGTTTATTGATTTATCATTTTATCTATGTATATCTAATTTGAATATAAATTGTGAAAGAAAACCAAGACCATGTATACCAATTATGGCCAAAATATCTCCTTCCCGGAAATATTGTCCAAAATGTTCCTACCCGTACCTCAAAAATATAAATCTTTATCATCAATATTCTAAAAGTTATTTAAGTGGTCATAAGACTGTTAAACTGAAAAAAAGTTAGATTTTTCAGAAAAAATATATGGGAAAAGGAATTTAGTTCTGAACATTTTAACAGAAACTGCGTAAAAAATTTCCAATATTGAGAGGAGCTATGAATAAAAACGTGTCAACTGTTTACTGTAGACAAATTTAACTTACAAAACTTTAACGTGATTTTTCTCAAATTGTGTTTTTTTTCACTTAACGTGCATGTTATCTCAAAATGTTTTTAATATTTCTTCATGAAATTTTTACAGGCTGTACACAATATATTTTTCACCCAATTGAACCTAAATTTTCTTATATTTCCAAAGATATGTTTTCTTTGCAATGATAAATTTTGAAGTTTTAAGAAAAAAATTTTCATTTTTTTTCATATATTTTTTAAAAATATATACAATGGAATGTTCTAACAGGACAATGCCCCATGTCACAAGGCTAAAAATGTGTTGGGGTGGTTCCAGGAACATGATGCTGAATTCCAGTTAATGACCTGGCCGCTTAACTTATCGGATCTCAATCCGATAGAACACATGTGGAATGTCATGGGAAAGCAGCTCAGAGTTCAAAGACCACTGTACTTCACTGTACTTAGATAGCACAGATATCTGTAATATGTTTGAAGTTAGTTTAGTGGGATTCTAAATTAAAAAAAAAATTATTTCATTTCATTAGATACACAAAATGTTTCGGTCTAAGGCGACTTTCTGTCTCGGTTTTTGACACTATACTACAAAGGTTTTTCTCTTTGACACTCCTTGAGATGTCCGAGGTGATTAGAAGGTCGGACGCGACGCCGAAATGTCAGACTGTGAGGCGGCAACGAAAGAACCAATCGGAGGCTAGCAGGACAGATACACTGGAAGGAAAAACCAATGGGAAGTGGCAAAAGGTGACGTCAGGCGGCGCGAGTTTTTAGCCGGAGAGTCCATAGGACGAGAACAAGTGGAGGCTTCGACTTGTGGCGGTTGGTTTTTTGGAGAGCTTTTCTCCAGTTTTGTGTGGGACTCAAGGAGTCCCAGTTGTACTCCTGTACAACGGTATCTGCAGGCACCTGACCGCAGATTGTTTTTTTAGGTTCGTCCCGATCCTGAGACATTTAGGTCCGCACAAGCTCACCTGAGCCCTGTGATTTCCATTCGAAAAATTTGTACATAACTTCTATTTAATCAATAATAAACGTTATTCTTGTTCTAAGCTGTACGTCGTGTCATAACCACTTCGACACCCACACGCTACCTGAGGATCCCGTGACGTTACACAGTGATATCCTTTCAAGTTATACAATTTTATTTAATAAATATGGAACCTCATTAAAATGTAAACCAAACTATGCCTTATATTTCTTTACATCCCATTAAATAATTTCTTGTGCAAATCACTTTTTGTGGTACTTGTTTGGTCTTCCAGTATATTCTGGACTATTGCAAAAATAAGCGTAAAGATGAGTGTTTTTTTAATATAAGGGATGTTTTTTTAATACTCACCACCATTTTCTCACACATTTTATGAATTCATTGCAAAAAGTAATTAATTCGTGGAAAAAAGGGAGTTTTGCGAAAGAATTAGCCCTATTTTTTATTTTCCATTCCTCTATTCATTCAGTATGACACGTATTGTACAAACTACAATGCTCTAACAAAGACTTGTTCATAGAGTGAGAGATATTAAACAGGGTCAAAATAAAAAAAATAAAACCCACTGTAATGAATTGCCTTCATAAATTCCAAGTAGGGAGAAATAATGTTATGTTCTTTACTGTAGAAAAGACCGAAGAGAATTATTTAAACCCCAGTGTCACTGATTAATCGTATACGTCTTAATGAAAAGCCCTAAATGCATACATTACTTATTCATCCATTTTTACATTTTCATTATGAATTATGAGAAAACGCATTAAGAAGAGGATTTTTGTAGATAAAGATCATGGGCTTGTTCAGGGTGCCGCATTTGACGTTTTATTTTTTAAGGATTAATTTTTTTTACATGTTTTGCAAATGGAATGAATGGTAGCACGTGTGAGAACGAGGCGCAAAAGAAGTGTAAAAGGAATGAAAAAACCTTTTCACTGAAGAACGTTTAGAAATCTATTAAATAAATGAAAACAAAAGCTTATTCATAAAACTAATCCTAATTTGCAGGAATTAGTTGGATTCTCATTTTTCTGTGTGGAGATGATATACTTATTGAATCAACTCAAAGTATTATCTATTTTGGTTCACTTGTGTTACTCAGGTAATTTTGGACAATTTTAAAATAATACTTCTAAGCTCACGCCTAAATTGTAAACGAAAATACATAATGAAAAGGAGATCAGCAGCATGCGTCTTTATTTTCTTGAATAACATTGATTAATTGTTAAAGTGTTATTGTTTTTTAAATATATATATATATATATATATATATATATATACATATTTATATAATTATATATATATATATGTAATCCAGTAACTGTAAAACTGCTGGACACATGTTCCCCTATTATTTTTATATGCCCGGGTTACTGGGCAAGGAGAAAGCTAATCCAGCTAGCAGTAATAAGGAACGATGCAGCCTGGCCACATTGAAGATACCAGCACAAGTCTAATTAAAACTTTATTTTAGAGCTGCTAAAACGGACATCTTTACTAGTCAACGACAGACAAGAGAAAGATACAAAAATCACTCTGCTCGAACAGAGGTGCACCCAAGAGCGAAGACAGAAATAATTTTCCCACTTACTCAGCGAATTTAAGTGTTAAGATCAGGAAAAACGCTTAGTTCTTTGCCGGCGACAGCTGGGAAACGTGTTGAATAGACAGAAAATTTACATCTATAGAATAGAAAGCTTTGGGAAATGGATAGAAAGAATTTTAAGTCAAGAACGCTCCTTTGATTAAGACATTTAGAGGCTGGGAAAAAGATTTTAAAGAATTAGAATGGGAGAGAGGAGGTTTTTAAGGAAATATTAAAGTTAAATAATTTTGATATATTATACACACACACACACACATACATACACATACAGAAGAGCCATTGCATTATGAACACTATTAATAACACGTAGGACCACTTTTACCCCTCAAAACCGCCAGCACCCGGCGTGGCATTGGCACAAGGTGCTGATAGAGAGTGAGTTACTGGTACTAAGCGCTCACCAACTGGTTCTGCAATTCCTACACATATGCTATGTAGTAGTACAGAGTTATTTCACTTGGGGGTTCATTGTAAGTTGTTTGAGATACGGTCTATGGACATAAAAAATTTGGGAATACATTATATACATATATAAAATCACAGAAAATTTCGTATCTGATTGTATTTCACCGGAAAACTACTCAACGGATCGAGATGAAGTCTTTAAAAATATTTGTAATTATTCTCTGGTTAACTTATGCTATTTATTCTTTTAAAATTCAAATTAGTTTTCTATAATTAATGTTTAAGTAATTCTTTAGGTTGGCATCTTTTTTTTTTGGTGAAGAGGATGAACAATGAACTATGCTATTCTAAATATTATTAAAATCTGATTGTAACTATGTATATATGTATGTATTTGCGTCTCCTCAAGAGCCGCTGGACGCAGGAAAGCGACAAAGGTACCAAAAAAAGCAAAATGATCCGAGGAAGAAATTTAGATTCTTTGCGTTCCGAAATTTTAATTAGTTGAAAAGATATTAATGAAAAATCCACCCAAAACCGTTTAAATATGTGGCACGAACATTTCCATTGTTGAGTTGGCTTCAAAAACAATGACCGTATTATAACTGTTGGCATCGTTGAATCCCTACATTTAGTAATATGATTGACTTTAAGGCAGAACAACCATCGCCAATCCTGCTAAATGGTTGTTTTTAAGAAAATTTAAAGTTCCAGTATTTTGCTTGTGAAGGACATGGAATTTTCATATTTTTCTCCATTTAGAATCATTTTGAAGTACACTTCAAACCTTTATTTTGATGTATCTTTTTCTATATAAATCAAACAGATTATAATACGCTTCTATTATTAAAAACATAAATAATGAATCATATGTTGAAAAGGTAGGTGCCCCTTGTTTTATTGGCGATACTTTTTGGCGACAATAATGTCAACATGCAATTTAAGATGGTGGCGATAAACATCCATAAGAGCAGTAAAAATGCAATAAAAAATAAACTATAATTATTAAAATAGTGAAAAACACAGTATAGATAAAATTTATACACAGATGTACCAAATTTTTAAATTTGCAGATGAATAGAGAACATATTTTAAGTTTTCTAAATCATACGAAAGTTCACACGAAAATATGGGTACATGCTTTATAAAAGCAATGAAAATTAAATACATATTCCAAATTACAATTGATAAAGCGAAATAAGTCCAGTAGCTATTGGGGAAAAGCAAGAAAATTGTTTTACCTAAAAACCCATTTTAAATGTTATCAGTTGAACTTACTTTAATGATTTTAATTATTTTAGCATGTTATTAAAATAATATATTAAACGGAGCCAAAATGTAGTCCCCAAGCCCAATTTAGCTTTAATTGACGTTTAAAAATTGGATAAATAAAATGGCGCAACTGAATTTAAAATGAAAAATATTTCATTTTATTAATTTTAGTTTGGAATCAGAGAAGTAAATATGGTCAAACAGCAAGAAAAAATGTAAAAGAAAAAGTTTTGTGAAACAGAATCTCAAATGAACTTTCGTCTCTGAAGTTTAAACTTGAGAACAAGAAAGATAATTTTTAAATATCCTCAATAAAATTAAAAATTAATTTAGGTATAAAATAAATTCATTTTCAACTTTTTGCTAGTCTTCCACGATAAGGTTTATGTATTTATGTGCCTATGCTAGTCTTTTTGTCATATTTTCTGTCACCGATGACTTTTTAGCAGGATGGGGACTATTAAAATTGAGATCTCGCAAGCGCCGTCGTATTGCAAGCGAGGATAAGCGCACTCTAGTTTCCCACAACTTTCATTTTATGGTATACTTAGTTGCTAGTAAAATTATATTCCAAGATTTCATCTGATTTTTGTAGGCGACGGGAAGTCATGATACGGTTTGGACCAAAATTGCCTACATGGTTTAGTGTCATACATGAGTGAACATATAATTTTTTGGTAATCTTTACCGCTGAAGTTTTACAACCTTAAATATTTTTTTTAAACAATATGACCTTGAGAAAGGATTGATTCAAGTTCTATAACTGTATTATTTTCTTCTTTTTATTTTGGAAGCAGATTTTATGCCCTCCCAATCATTATAAATAAAAAAAATATTATGGTTATTATGGTTAGATTACTTAAAAGGTACAGATGCATTATAGCCAAACTTGGCGGTTTTGTGAGGCAAACTTGGCGATTTTTTGGGGCGATGACTAGGGTGCTGAAAATGCCCTAACTTTGATAGGGGAATATGGAAGATTCGATATGTTCTTGCATCCTATTGATGCACTTGATTTTTGATGTCATTACCCGGCTATCTATGCAAATTTTCTGTTCTAAATGTACTTTATGTTCCAGACGTGGAGTAGTTCTAATAGATAGTTTTCAAAGTGTATTCTGTTTGGTTTAAAAGTGCGGACTTTCTGATAAGTTTTGCATTACTACGCGAGTTTTTGGCTTAACTTTGGCTTGAGTTTTGGGGAGACTGACAGAGAGATACTTTTTAGAGGTAATTCACTAAGACCTGCAAACCTGTTCAATATATGACTCACTGAAGAAAACGCAGCAAAAGAATTAGAAAAGAGACTAGATATTTTTGTCCGAACTGTGACGGTGGACTATGCCTTTTGCCCTCTTTCAAGATTTATCACACGAAGTCTGATCTTTGGAAAAGCCCGTTAAGTAAATGTACTTGTAGCATATGCACTAAAATAATTGTGTAGTAATTGTAATCGAAAAATTTGTATTTTTTATAGGCACAACTGTCAAAGTCACTTCCTTCTCTGGCGTACATGAGAGACAAAAGACAACATCCAGGGAAAAAACTATTTTATTTTCGGTAAAAGTTGTTGCACATGCTTAAAATAATTAGAAATATTACTTATAATAAAATTTTACAGCTTACAAATGTAAAATGAACAAAAATAGCAATAAAGAAATGTAATTTTTTTTGGATGGAATTCCGAAAATAAAAAAGAAACTGTTAAGGGGTTAATTATAACCTCATAATAAAACAGTGATGCTTTTACTTGGAAACAATATACCATCCACATGCACAGTATTGCTACAGAAATAAAAATATTTGCTACCGAATATTCGTTTATAAAGACTTCCCCACAAATGAAAATAATTATTTGATTATTGATTAAGGTACTTAAAAGTTTTACTTCAAAAAATAAGTGAGAAAATCACAAAAAAATTCAAAGTAGTCACTTTAATATAGCCAGAAACTGAACACATAAATGCAAAACCACACGCATGCATATAAATTTATACATAAATATAAAATATATCAAAATTATTACCCCTTAAATAGATATCCAAAATTCTCCTTTTTCCCTTTCTCGTTTTTTTCCGACATAAATTTTTTTATCCATCTGTCCAAACTAACGTTGGAATATGGGGTGTGGCCAGTGAAAATAATTGCACTTAAACTTCATAAAGTTTTGGAGAATTGTGATTGGTCTCCAGGAGGCAATTCAGGACCATCCTTGGAGTCCCGGCCTTGGAGCCGAGAGTGGAAGCATTGTAAAAAGGACAATGGAACAATGAACACATCAACACAGGATAATGGAAAAAGTATAGGGTTAACTGAGTAGAAAGAAGGAAGGAAAAGAATGTAGCTTTCTCTTAGACATTGAAAGATTTTTTTAGGCGTAGCACGTGGAGAGCTTCTTTTACTTTTTAATTTTTTATATATTTTTTTGCATATTTTCTTGTCATTTGTTCTATATTTGAACATTGTAATATAGATCAGTGGTATTATACTATAATTAAAGACGATATAAAGCAACTTTGGGTTATCAATGACTTTGAAATAACAACAGCTATGTACTACACCACAACAGAATAAATGATAATTTTCTGTTCACTGGCCATATTTTTCAAAAGTCTCATTAAAATGGTACTCATTCTTCAATAATTAAATTGCTGCCTGTAAAGTTTTCAACTTTGCTTAATCGATCGAGGTTTACTCTTGCCTCCCAAAAAGTGCTGAACAATTTTAAGTCTCGTGAGAATTAAATGACATGGTTTGTTCGTTCTGGAGCCGACATTGACGAAAAATGTGTATATTACTGAGTATTCTATTCAGGGCTTTCAGACACTGTAAAGGCGGTTGGTTTGACCGATGTGTTTTAAATCCCAGAAAGTGTAAAGTTTCACAATGGTAGATTTGTAGACTTGCGTTTCTGATGGCTTCACGACTGCAACTTGATTAGGAAGTTATTTTACCCAGAAAACCTGGGCAAATTGAACATTAAGTGCTAATTTCCCGTGCAATTTACCGATGTTATCATTCTCATTGGTTATATATATATAAATGTACACACACACACACACACACACACACACACACACACACACACATATATATATATATATATATATATATATATATATATATATATATATATATAATCCCCGGGCTGGGCAAGGTTTACTCAGCCTTTCATCCCTTCAATGGGTAGAAAAACTGAGGATCAAGCACACTTGGGAACTAAACACTGGGGCTTCCTTGTAAGATTGACCACCTAACCGGAACTTCGCACCCCAGGGCCTTTCGTTACGCAAACGGAGATTGGCACCGTAAGCCTGGCCCCCTATGGGCTGTTGCGCATTTAAATATATATATATATATATATATATATATATATATATATATATATATATATATATATATATATATATATATATATATATATATATATATATATATATATATATATATATATATATATATATATATGTGTGTGTGTGTGTGTGTGTGTGTGTGTGTGTGTATAAATACATTTACATTTAGATATAGACAGTATAAACTCATTTATACGGAACATTCAGTTTTACGTAACATTCACTTTTACGAAGAAATGTTAGATTTCTTAAGCAAATTTTAGAATGTAAATTTTATTAAATTATACGGAGGAAGCAAAACTTTTTGGTGAACTAATTTCTACTGTACATATTAACATTTTCATATAATTTTCTTCTTTTTACTTACAGAATTTTTGTATTATTCTTCACATAGTGTGAAGAGTTTTTAATTCGTTCTTTTTATTTCTTGTAATTTATTCTATGCACGTATTTAATAAATGCAGATGTCTGTATTTAATGTAGGTCAAAAAAATTTTGTTGTTATAGTTTACAGATACTAACATAAATATAATTTTTAACCTTTAACTACGTTTGTTTATTTATTTGAAAAACCAGAAAAATAGCACAGTATTGTTTTCATTGGTGAAAACGACTACTATTCAAATACACTGTCTACCAATAAGTATTTGGACCTATGCAAATGACGATATCTGAGGTCCTGAGGTACGTTACGGCCTCCGCCGATATACATAGTGTAGGAAACAGCATCGGCATTAGTCGCATGCAAGATGCCACGCAGTTCGGAGCTCTCTGATTTCAAGAAAGGTATAATTATCGGGTATCACAAATGTGGCTAATCCTTAAGGGACATATTTAGCAATCTGAAGTACCCAAAATCGACAGTGGCCTATGTGATTAAGAATGGTGTGAAGGAAGGAGAGCGGTGATTGTCGGAATGTGCCCCGAGTCGGCAGACCAACGTAACTGGGAGATACAGACCGACAAGTGCTGTCCAGAGAAATTCGGAAGAACTGCATCCAACCGATGGCCTTCATCCGCGAGGAGTTTCAACAGCCATCCGGCAGTATTGTTTCAATGAATACCATCCGTAAGGAAGCATATCTTCTTGGCCTTAATTGCCGTGTTACTGCCCATAAGCCTTTGATCACATAGTCCATCCGCGCTGCTCGGTTAATGTAGTGCAAAGCACATCGAATTTGGACCGTAGATTAGTGGAAACGGGTTCTTTGCAGCGACGAATCAAGGTTCTCCCTTTACCGTTCGGATGGCAGGGTCTGGGTCTGGCTTCTGCCTGGAGAAAGTCTCCTGCCAGAATGCATTGTGTCAACAGTCAAGTTCGGCGGAGGTGGAATTATGGTCTGGGGGTGTTTCTCCTGGTATGGACTGGGACCCTTGGTCCCCATTCGTGGTAAGCTCAACGCCGATGCCTTCTGCACTATTTTGGATGACAATGTACTTCCTATGTACCGGCAGTTTTACGGGTTGGACCCCTGTTACTTTCAGGACGACTATGCCAGTTGTCATGTTTCGAGGTTAACCAAGGCTTGGTATGGTGCTAATGGAGTTCATCGAATGGACTGAGCCCTACTGAGAACCTCTGAGACGAGTTGGATCACCGAATTAAGGAGAACACTACCAGTCCAAAATCGGTGAAGGAACTTGTATGTCTACTCCAAGCCGAGTGGAAGACAATGCCACTAGCTGTAATGCAAAGACTTGTGGAAAGTATACCCCGGAGGGTTCAAGGTGTAATTGCCTCTCGTGGAGGCTCTACCAACTATCGATTTTGAATAAAGTTGGTTTTTGTTTTCTATTACAGGTGTCCAAATACTTAGTGGTAGACAGTGTATACGTAGTATTTCACTTATGCTAAAAATTATCCATTCCTCCTGGTCTTCGAAAAAGTGAGTTTCCAATATATATATTTTATATGAGAATTATTATCCCTAAAATATTTATTCAAAATTTTCCTTTTTTTTTGCTAATTTTCCAACCGTAAAATGTAAGATAAAGGAGTGTTCCCCGACTTGAATTCTTTTGCCCATCTTTCAAAACTAAAGTTTGAATAAATGCTGGAATAAATTTTCTGTCTACTGGCCACATTTTTCGGTCAGTTGCTCAGCTATTCTAGAAAAATGATATTGCTTCCGCTGTAATTCAATTATTGTCTGTGTGTTAAGTTCTCTTAAATGTTTAAGGTATCCCATTGTCTTACAAAATTGCTAACCTAAATGAAGTTTCATTACTCACTCGCTTTAGAGCTGACATTGGCCGCATGTTTTTGAAACGCAAGACCTATGAGTTTTTGATTCGCAATAAGTGTCACGACTCTTAGGCTTTTTTTGATCCTACGACTACAGTCCTAAGAAGTCTTTTCTCCAAAAAAGTCCGGTATAATTATAGGGACTAATCGTGAGTAAGATTTTTAATTATACCTAAATTGTTAGTATTATCCCTACTTTTGCCATGTACGGAAAAAGTATTGTGACACACACACACACACACACACATATATATATATATATATATACACGAATATATATTATTAAATTTCGTCCTTAAGGGAAGAGCATTATCTAAAAAATAATATTAAAAGGCTGTTACCCTTTCACCCTCGGATTATGTGGGACGCACTGGAAAAATATATTCTTCAGAACACAATTTAAAGATGAAGCCTTTCACTACGAATAAACCATTTATTTAACACGTTCTGACGAAACAATAAAAAAACACGCACATTATTCATAGATTTTAAAGAACAACTCAAAACCGTAATCAAAAGCAAAAATCATTCTTACTTTTTCGTTGCCATTCCGGCAAGGGAAATATTTTGCAAAAAATACAAAAGGAAAAACCATAGATCATAGTTCTGGGTAGTTCATCTAGTAATAAATAAAATATAATCTTCTTTATCAAGAAATTTCATTTGTTGGTAGCAATCTTTTAATATACTATCTCGATATCCGCATGCCTTTAATTAAATAAAATATCTTTGTTATCATTTTGTAGAGAATGACAAACTTCATTAATATTCTGGCACACACATAAAAAAAGCAACCGTTCATTAACATTTCTACGAGACCATGTTTCCGATGCTTATCACGTAGACGAAGCCTAATCAGGTGTCCCCATGTTGAGATGTCCAGTTCCTAACTTAACACGCCCTACCAAATGAGCCGCTAATGTATAACGACCCCCAACCTCTGCCATTAAATCCGAGGACGCTGGTCGGATTTTCAAAATACTCTCTCCAGTTAATTACTTCTGCTGTTTGGGATTCTGTGTTACATAGACGCGGGAATTGATAAAGAGTTTACAGTCGGCACTTAACAGAAATGAGATGGTGCGTGTCGTGTCTTTGAATTAAGCTTTTTCTGGCGTAATTTAAATGGATCAAAATATTTTAACAGCTTGAGATTTTTCAGCTCGCTAAAACCGTCTAAAGTATATATGGAATTAATTTTAACACTTCCTGTATTTTCCCAATAATACGAGGGCTGTTTAATAAATCTATATTTATACAGAAAACAAATTATCATTAATATTTTTGCTTGCGTAGTGTTAACAAACGTAAGAGGCATTGCTCCAACGTTCTGTCCACTTCTTAAAACTGTTGTGAAAGTTCGTGTTTCAACTCCTCTTTTTAGCCCACTCTCCTGTTTCTAATCATGGATCTTGTTGGTGCTTCAACCACATTTGGCGAAATTGGCGTGCTTGCAGCTTGCGTGCGTGGCGTGCTTGCAGCGTGGCATTTGAAATCTGGCGAGGGGATCGTAACTCAACAAATTGATACATAAACAAAAACAACATTTTGAGGAAAAATTTTACAAAAATTGAATATTTAAAATCTAATTGAATTAACAAAGAAAACACAAAGGAAACACATAACATTCATACTAAATAGACTGAAACATTCACTTAATCACAAATTAAATAAACTGAGTGTGATTTTCATCACAAATTTGTGATTTAGTGTAAATTGTAAAATTAATTTAAAAAAAAAAAAAAAGAAAACTGTATTTTGAGTGGAGGTTGAAGAGGAGTTGTAAAATTGAAAATTTTTTTTCAAATCTCTTATTTGAGAGTTGTTCCTAAACCGCCTCTACAGCTTTATGATGTTTTGTTGTTTATGAAACGGTTACCTTTTAGTGGTTACATCAGGTGAAGAAGGAATCAAATATCACTCGGTGCGAGAGTGGGACTTTGTGGTATGATATCTACGTTAATCTTCAGTAAAACATCGAATATGCAACGAGCAATATGGGACCTTTCATTCTACAGACGACTAGTCGCGGACGATGGCGATGCGAAACAAGTTTACTTTTCGTCACGTGACACTCTAGCTTATCATTCTGCATCATCCACCAACTATGAATGATGTTAGACCCCATGGTTGAATCTTATCTCTTGCAGTATTTCTTCCCCGAAACGTCATTCCGGGACATTCCTAGTTTGTTTAAATACAGTGTTTTTTTTTTTAGTTTAGCCGAGTGGGTGGCTTGTTCGTTTGTTTATCGTGTAGGTTGTATTTACCTTTGTCTCATGACTGGTTCATTATTTTTAAGTTGATTTAAGTTTTACTCACCTTTAAATACGCTAATTGTTTCATTTCCTTATACTTATGTTTTCTAAATTTAATATCGTAGTTTATGTCTTATGTAAGTAATAATTAATTTGAGTTGTATACTTTAAGGCCGTGGTTGTTTTGTTGTCATCTCGAGTCATTTTTATTTTCCATTGCATTTGAGTTAACATATTAGAGTTACTATCTCCAGGAAGTAACACATAAGATTAAAAAAGTACAAACTGAATAAATCTGACTGAAATTTCCACATTTGATTCTTGTCTATAGAATTCCTTATGATATTAGAGTTGTTTGTGAGATATGTAAGCAAATTAAAGATTTTGAAATATGAGTTTAAATTGAATAAAATGTGAAACTTGTAAGAAATTAGAAACTAAAAACTTTGCAAAAAAAAAATACTGTAATAAATAAAAAATACTGTAAAATAAAATATATTACTCCTATTAATATAGCTGAAGTTCATAGAATACAAAATGTAACTAGCTTCTACTTGATATAAAAATTGGTTTCTAATTTACAAATTTTAGGGGAAGTAAATTTCTATTTTTGGTATTGTTGGTGTACATATTTTATGCTCTTTTAATACTTGGTATGCGGGTATACTTCATCGCCAACTTATGCGTGCAGCGGGCTTTTTTTCGTGAATCTCGCGAAAGTTTAGTTATTCAGAAAAATCGCAGTAAATCGAAAACTACTTTGTTTTTATGACCGAAACTTTTTTTATTTTACACTTTAATATATACTGTAGGATTAGTTATCTGTATACTGTATACTGTTATACTGTATGATTAATAAACGATTTTTAAAATTAAAGTCCGATAATCTGTCAGCGCATATTTCTTCATCACTCTCTTTGTCACAATATCTCATTTTATCAATTTTCTATTCAACAATAAAAAAACCAAGCTTTAAATTGACAAAACACGACTTGTACGTTCTGAGGCTAAGAATTCGATTGCTGACGAAATAACGCAACAAAAGACCGAGTAACTTAACAATCATAACTTGTGTAAAGAAAAAATGCAAAGCGTTGCATAGCAAAGCAAACAAAACGTATATAATGTCCCACATGCATATAATTATAAGTATTTAATAGATTTGTGGTGGTTACCGTGTATCCACCACAAATTTATTAAATACGTATTTTTATGTGACCCGCGCTCCAGTGACAGACTGCAAAAAACGTAAAAATACGTTGCCCGCACGCGAAGGGTTAAAATTCGTTTATTCATAAAAAAACTAAATAATTTTGAATAATTTTAGACTCATATTAATTATCTAAGAAAAACTTTATTTCAAACAGAGTAAAACGTTTTATGTTATATTGAACCAAAATTAGACTTCTATAATGAAAACTTTTCAGCTCTAGATCTGTGACTCCTTAATATATAAAAAACGAAGTATCAAAAATATTGAAAATTTAATAATCGTGAGACCTTTAAAGGAGAACTTACGTCTAAAGTATCAAAAATAAGGCATTGGGCCAAAAATGCTGCAGCGAAATACACTATTTTACGAAAAGAAAATTCTTATTTAAAGCAAATAAATGAAATGAATGAAGTACAAATAAAAAATGGATTCCAACATTTAATCAATTTTGATTTTCGCCTCCTTCATTTTGTTGCAATATTTAAATTAGGTCGAACTCTTCATAACATTCGAATGATTGGGAGACTCCTACGCGAATTATGTCAAAACGCAGAATTACCTTCATCAATTTCGGTCGGAGGAAAAAAATAAATTTTTCCTTTTACCGAAATCAGAAGATGACATTAAAATTTCCCTGTCCGCTGATTAATCATGTATCTTGTAATTAAAAGCATGAACTCAGACATTAATTATTCATTTTTACATTCCCATCTTAAATTATAAAAAAGTGCATTAGTGGAAATGATTTTTACAGACAGATATAGTGCTTCATCAAAGAGTGTTTTTAGCTTCATTTAATGTTTTACGTCCCCGACAAGTTATTCCGATAAGGAAGCACATGTAAACGTCTTTCCGTTAAAATAACAGGACTTTACACGTAATTTCTAATCAGTCCAAGAAATAATCTAGTAGCAACCTTCAAGTCCCGTTGTTCCCAGATTTTCAGAGAAAAGACAGCTGAAGAATAAAATATGAATTAAATATTAATTGTAAAATAAGGGACTGATTGATTTTAATTGAATTATTCATATAAAAAAGATAAAAATTTAGATACCAGGTTATAGATTTTAAGATATAAATACAATTTACCTGTTTGTTTGTTTGCATCCTGAAATGAACGCAGTAAATGAACTGAAAAATTTCTAAGTGTTATATAGCTGTAACAATAAGTTATATTCGGTTTAGCTTTTTCTACCTCTTCTCGTGAGTCATCATCAAAGACATACCAGAACAGGACCGGTTTGAACTAGAAAGAAACTTCGGACTTCTCCTAACCAAGAGAAGGGTCCGTTGGTTTGGGGGATTCTGACCCCTCGTCGTTCTGGAGTGGATCCCTGTTTTTTTGTCCGCGAGGCAGTCTGTTTTTTTAAAGAGGACAAGGTTGTGACCAGAGGAGAGTAAAAAGTGAACGCTGCTGGCATCCATGGTTTGCGGGATAGACCTTTTGAGGAAAATCTTCGCCATATTGTTTTTTAGGGCCGGCGCCGCTTCAAGAGCAGTCTTCGATATATTCAAGTGATAAGTTGATTACAATTGTATTACTTAGGCATTTATTTAATTGTATAAATTAATTTAATCAAGACTTATTTGTCCATGTGTTTATTAGAGTATTAATTTCTTCTTTCTCAAACACTAGACCAACGTAATATTATTTTACAACAATACACTAATTTTAATTATTGAAATATATTGGTAAACAACGCCAAGCTCGAAAGTAGATTAAAACTGGAATATCCAGTTATAGTCACAGAGTAGAATGATAGTATAAGGCTAATATAGCTTAGAAAGTATACTACATTTTCTTTTATAACAAAAGCTTTCCACCTGCCTGTATAAATTCAATCAATTGCGGGAAAAAGAATCGTATCCCCAAATGACAGAAAAAAACCTTTTTTGGTATATTTTTATCGCCTTTATTGTTTAACACTGTCTGACGCTCTTATGTTTCAAACGAGCCATATTTCCAGACAAAAATATAGAGAAGCGTGTAATATAAAACAATGTATTATACTGCTGGATATTAGCATATTTTGAAACCATATATTTAGCAAATAGTAGTATTTATAATTAAACATGAATCTTCAAGCTTATACATGCTTTTTGAGTAGTCTGATTTTTTTAGAGGACAAGGTTGTGACCAGAAGAGAGTAGAAGGTGAACGTTGCTGGCATCCGCGGCTTGAGGGATAGACCTTTTGAGAAAAATCATTGCTATATTGTTTTTTAGGACTGGCGCCGACTCGAGAGCAGTCTTTGATATCTACAAATGATAAGTTGATTCCAGTTGTATTCCTTAGGCATTTATTTAATTGTATAAATTCATTTAATCAAGACATACTTGTCCATATGTTTTTTGATAAGTTTAGATTTTTTCTTTCTCAAACACTAGGCCAACGTAACATTATTTTTCACAATAACATATTCAAAACATGGACACACGGTAGCTCCGTAGGCAAAGATTTCAATATCATAATTAGAGAATTGCAAGTTTGAGGCTCATGCCGGCCAAAGATCCGTATCCACGATTTTATTCCTGAATATTTCTTTTCCAAATGCATTAATGAAGTTTTTAGGGTAGAGTATAATGAATATTATTTCTTTACAGGCATATATAGATCTTTTTGAGTGTGAAATCCTATATTCCTTTAACAAAATAAATCGCCTGGAATATTTAATTGGTATGGCTAATGTCTGGTTTAAAGCATGTCAAAGGCATTTGCAACGCATAGCCTTATACAGAATGATTATGCACGTTTGAAGAGTATCTTGCCGTATCTGACTGAAATTCCAAAAATATAGTGGGATTTCAAATACTCTATGATAAAAGCGAACAACAAGTATTTGTATGGCAGAACATGGCCAACTTTATTACGCTCCAGGTATTTCTCCCAGTCAGAAGTGGTAAGTAAACTGCTTGTATATTTTAAATTAAAAGCAACTTAATTTAAAACATTCTTATTAGTATCTATGAACTACTAATAGTAGTTTCTATATTTATTAATAGTATATCTATCATATAAAAGAAATTTAATCCCCAGCTGAGGGAAAAAATATTTGTTCTTATCTATTAAATATTTATCAATCCACCACTCCCACAGGTTACCTGCCGAACGATGGTCGATTGGTTAGGGTGCTGGCCTTCGGTACCGGAGTTCGTGGGTTCGAATTCCACTGTAGCATGGATGTTCATAGCCGTTCGGAATCGGCTTTAAGTTGTAGGTCCCGGTCTCATTAACCCTCGTACTGCAAAAAATAGATCGTAGCACTCCAAACCAAACCAAACCCACAGGTTACCACTTTGGAAGAGAATGAAAAGTGCTACCTTTCTGAATCAGCAAAATCTCGAAAATGAAATTTCAGCTCGCTCTGGATTATAAATTCCAGAGACGTATTTCAAGAAATCAACCACTTTTTACTTGATATCGCGTATAAAATGGCATTTAATTTTTCGTATGATTTCAGCCACCAGATTGTAAAATTAAAAACTCTCTGATTTTGACGTCTTTCTTCCCTTTTACATTAAACCAGCAGCATTCTAGTCGATACCATCAGGTTGGGTCACCGAGCTACGTCTCCAGTACCATCGGAGGTGGTGGTATTAAATGGGAGACGATTTCCGTAGTCTGCCTTCGAGTGGTGCCTCGCGGTGAACGCTCTCACCAGTCGGTAAAGCAGCGGACTGGTAAACGGGAGATTCCGGGTTCGAAAGCAAGCGAGGCAAGTTGCCTTTAAAAATTGATTTTAATTGAATTTACTTTAAGTTAATTTAATTCGATCATGCAAATTTATGTTAATTATAGTTGTAATTTTCTGCGGGACTTCAAAGTCTGGAAGGTTCGAAAACTGTATATAAGCAAGGATTCCTTCAGTTGAAGGGAAATAAAATCTTGAGTTGGTCTTGAGCGTTTCATTGAATTCACCACGTTCATCTCATCTACGTGACATTTATTTAACCCTTTAATGCCTGGCGTATCATTTTAGATACGGCTAAAAATAACTTGTAGAGTTTTTATGTTTTCTTAGAAAAATTTTCCTTTTGAGAGTAGGTAATAGGCAATCTTATAAACAATCTACGAAATTTACAAGTAATTTCTATTATTTATATTTTTTTCATTTAGATCTAGATTTTATGAATTTTAGATCAGCACTCATAAATTTACTTTTTCGGCAGGTACAGACTGAGATCATGACAAATTTGCTTTTACCATTACACTACAGCATTTTGCAGAGATTATTTTACCTGCAATATCAAATACATCTTTTTTCAGGAAGTTTTTCCTTTTTTTTTATAAATGTCACTCTATGTTTAAAACGATAACTGATCACTAACGTGACATGCTCTAGTATTCAAAATTGTTTGATCTTCAAATTTATTTTGTTCTGTACAGTCCATATTAACTTAGATTTAAGATAGGCTCCGAAATGTAATCGGCAGAAATGACTTGGGCATTAAAGGGTTAAAATATTACAGGTTTAGTTAAGAATCAAGATTTTTTTCGTTTTAGTGTGACTTAGTTATTTTCTGTTTTCGCATCCAGATGAATGCGTTAAGAAAAATGCTGATATTATAACATTTAAAGGATGAAGAAAAAAAATAATGAAATGTAAAGAAAAAAAAATCTAGTGAAATAAAGAAACTGGCAGACGCATATTTCTACCAACTGTTAAATGAAACAGGATCAAAGCCAGAAAATAATCAATTCTTCAGAACAGTAAGAGATCTTACTTGCGAACTTATACCGAACAATATGTTGAATGTGACAACTTTTTCACTTCCTACAACCGGGAACAACGTCTTCTAAAACGAAACATTACTGATGTTTCACATTATCATAAAAAATGTACCACTACTTTCAGTTCAAATCACAAAGAAATACATTGTTCAGGTTTTTGCTTTACTGATAATACAATTGTTAATTTCGTACAAAAAAGAAATTAGAGCATCAAGGAAGACATTTAGTAATGATATATTATTTAGTTAAAGATTAGATAAAAAAGGGCTGTGGTGATAGAAGATTAAAATATGAGCTGTGAATACTCTTAACAACTTTCAGGTACAAATTTTTTATGTACTAAAGTACTACAGTAAAGTGGAAACATATCGATGGTTTTAATATTATACGAAGGAGTATCAATACATTACTGTGACGTTGCTCACGTCACATGAGCATTTGTAAGTCTTAAGACACTACAGCTCGTGACCACCTTGGGAGTTGAAAGGATTAGATAGGGTTAATCATGTAAATACTGCATGACTATTCTGTTTAAACTGTGCACGTGCAAAATGAATGCTTCCCCTGGAAAGTTCCCCGATCGCGTGATGATTGATAACCACCCACAAGATCCCTGTTATCGATTTATCACGAGGTTGGGTTCTTCTAGAACTCTTTCCGCAGTCTAACAAAGAGAAATATATATATATATATATATATATATATATATATCAGGGAGAGAGCGGAGGAGAGGCATTCCTTGGCACCACAAAATGGGAGCATTGGAAGGTAAGGCTATGTCCCTACTTAATTTGAGCTTTAATATTTGTGCATAATGGCCCTAAGGCATTAATATTATGATTTCCTGTGTTTAAAAAACCTCGTTAATTTGAGCTTTAATATTTGTGCATAATGGCCCTAAGGCATTAATATTATGATTTCCTGTGTTTAAAAAACCTCGTTAATTTGAGCTTTAATATTTGTGCATAATGGCCCTAAGGCATTAATATTATAATTTCTTGTGTTTAATAAATCTTGTTATTTCACTTTGCCATGAGCTACCAAAGAGTCTGTTTTAATTTAATATAGGGCAGCGTGATATTACGCACATAATTTTTCTGGATACGAAGATATACAGTCGGTGGGCAAATTATTAGGGATTCTGCTCCGATTTATGTATTTTCTAGTTTAATGTATTTTAAGTATTTTCTTTTATTCTAGTTTTTTGAATTTTTTTAAATAGTTGGGTTTAAGTCTAACAGATATTTTTTACTTTTAAGATTGTATTATTAAGATCACACAAATAATAATTTAAGTAGCAATTGAGACAACACCGTGAACTATAGAAACGATACTTACTTTAAACCTTTGAAGCAAAGTACAAATAATAATACAATGTTCCCACGCCACTTTACGCATCATGTTTTGTGGATTCAGTGCTTTCCAAAATATTCATCAAAAAATAAAAATGAAAAAATACAACCATGTCGGCAGCCTTATTGCGGAAAGGAGCGTTGTTTCATGTTGATGCGCGAGAGAGAAGGATCTCTGCATGTCAAACAAAGACATGAGTTAACTCAGAGTACATACGACGGGCTCTCATAAAGGCGCGTGATTGGTTTCCGGTGCGACATCGACCAATGAGAGAAAAAACAAACACAACAACTACCCATCACCATGTTTCTCTCCAAGGTAAAATACCCGTCTCTAAACGTCCAGCTATGTCTAGCAGCCATCACCAGTCTGGATTTGGCTTATCTCCGATCTGAGACGATAAAATAGCCTTCGACGATGGCTTATTCTCCAAAGATCAAGGCAGCAGATCAACTTATACGTAATCCTATACAATAATGCCTATATTACAATATACGTAATATTTCAGGTCAATAGAATGAAAATGATAATTTAATTTAAAATAAGAGTGATTCACAGAGATGGATACTAAATTTAAAAATCAATAACTTGTAAAAAATTTAATTAAAAGAATGTTGATCAGTTTTACTGAAGGTCAATTTAAATAATTTTAGCTGATATTAAGTATTATTATATGTTTATTTTTTTTTAAATGTTTAAAGATAAAACATTTCTATTTAAAAATCTTTAATACCAAAAATTAAAATAACTGGCTGTTTTTATAGGGGAAGGTTGTAATTAACCGAAAAAGAGGACACTGTAGAGTAAATTTAATGCAACGTATGAAATGTTAATGTCCTTATTCATTTTCATGTTTACGATACAATAGGCAACCATAAGCTGCTCTTGATTGAAAGCCAAATCGCCATAAGTTGAGAGTGCACTGCTGCTGAAATCGCATTCTGATGACTCATAATGCCGATTAATTAAAATTAAATTTAATAGGTGTATAAGAAATGTATGTATAACACTAAAATTTTTAATTTTTGAACTCAATACTGCCAGCTGTAGCAACCATAAGATTGAACTTATCAAATATTTTTATAATTATTACCATACAATTTAAAATTTTGCATATAATAAACTGTAAGTATTTAACCTCATTACTCTTTTTTTCTAAATTCAATTAACACTTTTATATTATTAAATTGTTATAGAATTTTTGCTAGATTTTAATGGCTCCTAGCAATTTTATTTTGCATAGATTCCTACAAAAAATTTACCAAACGTTCCTAATATATATTAAAATAGGTTTGAAAACGCGTTTTAAATTTCGACTTTATTAGATTATAAAAACTCAATTTAAGTTTGGAAAGTCTTAATTTTTCATGAAATTTGTACATTCAGGTGTAAAAATATTTCCTATAAATTAACTGTTTTATCTATGTACAAAACATTACCAAAGTATGCTTGAAAGAGATTTTTAAGTAATAATATTCAAAAGTAAAAGAAAAATTTCAAATTTAGCTCATTTTAAAAATTAAATAGATATTTCAAAAACTTAAAAATGAAAAAACTATCTGATATTTGAAATATTTTTAAATGTGATTTTTATTTGTTTTATTGTATATGTACGTAACGATATTTTTAACCTAAAAAACCCAACATAATTACAAGTGTATTTTAACATAATTTTCGGGCGATTCTATCCTTTCATGGCAAAACTTGGTACAATCTTTTATTCTTTCTTTAGGATTGGCGAGTACGTAAACACCAAAATTAACTCTTGTTGACTTCAACCGTTTTATATAATTTAGTGACTTTTCTTCCCGTATTATCACATTACTAACCATTAAAACATCTTGATTGGCTAGATCGCACATTTACGGATTTTTCACCCCATCAGCCTTCGGGATATAATGCTAGAATAAACTGCATTTCCCTTCATTGTTCTGCCGATCACCTTGCTTGCGACTTAAGTAGCTTGAATATTAAATGTGTTTAAAGCGTAATAAAAGCCTAAAAAATTTGAAACAAATTAAGAAAAACAATTATTAGAATTTTGACAAGAAAAGAAAAGTTTAAAAGGGAAAAGCCCAAACTCTAAGTAAGTAATGATGTCCTAGGCCTCCTTCTGAACTCCGGATCAGCAAAATCGTAATCTGGCAGTTCAGCAATAATTTCATTTTGAAGATTATTAAGAGAGTTAAAGAATTTTTCTGAGGTTTTGAGGAAATAATCTTTAATAGTTAATAAATTTAGATAACGACTAACGATGTCATTTTAAAGATAGCGCGGATTCTTGTCAATACGTCTTAAAATTTTTGCATAGGATCGCCGAGCGGTTGCGATTTCCTAATTCTGTCTTCTTCTCATTCCCTAGTCATTTCGGGTATTATGCAGCATGGGTTCAGAGATATAAAGCAGGCTTGATGATGCAAGAACTAGAGCCATACATTAATGTTTAAGTATAAACAAAAAGTTGATTTATTTACAAAAAATATCTGTGAAAAGTTACTGGCGGAGGCTACATTCATCCAATACAGAGAAAAAAATCAAACCACTCAGGTAAAGTTGGAGTACATCTCCCAAAAGAGAAACTACCTATTCGTCTCAAGAACTCAGACTTGAGTGTTTCCCGATTCTTCCTCCTCCACCAGGAAACTTCGGTTTTAGGGAAGATCACCCCCCCTTTTGACCTTCGTCCTTTGGGTAGCAGAAGAGCCCTTTGTGCCTGGGCGAATCGGTCTCACAAAGCATCTCTCTTTTCTTTGTCGGTGCGTTCACAAACGTCCCGCTTGACACTTCCAACAGTCCGGGCGTCAAGAAGACCATTACTGACACAATACTGTTCTTTCCAATTGTTCGGAGTTTTACAATGTACAATAGTTCGCTTTTACAAACGTTCGTCTTAAGCACCGTCAGAGACGGACGCGACGTTTACAATTTTATTCTGGCTTCAACCTAATAGACTCCGTCTTAACTTGCGTCTCTGGTCCATGGCTCAGGATAACATGCAGTGTGGTGGCAGAATTGCAAGATTTCGTATTATAGCGCACAATTATCAAACTTTCTTAAAAGCTGAGAATTATGCAAATTTATCTCATGAGGTGCATCAACACACAGTGTAAATGGTCACTGAAAAGCTTCAGCGGCATGCTGTATATTTTCCATCTACGTGTTGGCTTCAGTTGTTTATGTGTTAATTGAAATTATTTGTTTTAGAATATATTTAAGTTTATTTCATAGTATGTCAGCATTCTAAAACCAAGGTGAAGCTTTTTTGAAAGTAGAGGGATCATAAAGATACCTGATTCCCTCAAAGCAGCTTCACTCTCAGTGAAGAACCACGGAGGATGATGACTGACTAAACTTCAAATGGGTCCTCATACTTGAGAAGCAAAGATCTCCAGGCTTGACCTACCACTTGCAGCGGTTTCGCTCGAGAACTTGGAGGACATTGTGATCACTGACCTACTTTATATATCCCAGTCGCTATTGATGAACACGACGGATATTTGGTATATCGAGCCTCGATTCTGCTACACACCGGTTTCGAGATACTTTTATTGTCTGATCTACTGCGGCTCGTACAATAAAATTTTTTAAAAATGTATTGTCTGCAAAACGATTTTATATTCGTTTTTAGTTTCTTTTTTAAAAATGTACTTAGCGCAAAGCTGAGTACATTTCCATATCTTTTTGTTGCATGATTACAGGCCATTAGCGTTAATGTACGTTATACTGTCATTGTTCGTTATAGAGACCTTAAAAAGTAGGGAGGGGTTAAGAAAAAGTGTGGATTGTAATCAAAAGAAGAGGAGAACAGCTACATGTTATAAGAGTCTAAATACAAAATTTGTTCATTTAATGGTTAATCTTTTTAAATTATGCTGGATAGTATTAATATACTTTACATTTAAATTTTTCGTTATATGCAAAATGTTAAAATATTTTGTAAGTGACATCCTCATGTACGAGAAAGTCAAGGATATAACACTCCTTATTTTTTAAATGAAAAACAAATCGTGGCTTGTATTTTAATTCATTTCGAAATGCATGGTTAGTTAAATTTGTAATTACATCTCCTTTTAGGTTGATGATATCCCCCTTACAACTCTTCAATACTTTTCATTGCTTGTTAGAGATAGAATATGACGTCTCATAGCGACGAATTATAGAATAACATTCTTTAAAAGACACCACACCCAATGTTCTTTACTACCAGGATGACACAGCTCCGTTCGATAAAATGTTCAAAATGTTTCGGGTCTTGTTAGACTGAAATACCCAAATTCTTTATCCTCTAAAAAAGTTAAGATTTCATAAATTTGATAATTTAGACTGCAAAGACAGGAAATCAGTGGAGTTATTACCTTTAATATGAAGCTGCAAAAAAACATTTTATTTTTTCAAATATCTTTTTGCAATTTGTAGTTTATTCTTATTTAATGTTTTCATTCGTACTATCTAAATCCTTTTTAATAAATTTACGAGGACTGTTCAGCAGGTAATAGCATTATATTTGTACAGAAAACAGATTACTGTTAATCGTCGTTATTTACGTGGAATTTTTACAGGTATTTTTCAAAATAGTACATATCGTCATGTGAACCTGACGATTGCAAAGACGAATGCCTTTGTTTCAACGCTGACGTTCTATCCACTTAAACAAATTTTGCTTTTCCAGAGTTGTTTCAAAAACTCTTCAGCTTTTATATATACTTTGTTGCTTTTAGTTGCCCTTTAGTAAATTTTAGAGCTTTTGAAATACCCAGAAATCGCACGATGTGAGGTCATTATTATTATTATTATCCATTATTAAGAACGTATATGATATCTTTCATATCCTTAGAAAAATATGTAACCAGCATTATCGGGAAGGCTGTCAGCTTGTGGTAGGAGACGTGAAATATGATTGCATTCAAAGACGGGTTACTCTAGCAAATCAGTATATATGTGCCAATCATTGACTACTTGTGTTTGGTTTGGCACTACGGTCTACTTTTTTGCAACACGAAGGCTAAAAAGACCGACACTTACTGCTTAACTCTTTAAAGGTCACCAAAATAAATTCATCGGAATTTAGTGTAATTAATTTATAAATGTTATCTGTGAACCTTGTAAATGTAAAATATATGATAAGTTTTCTTTACATTCCTTAGGAGGGTTTGCCTTAAAGGATACCTAAGAAGGGTTTGGTTTGGAGTGTTACGATCTACTCTTTTGCAAGACGAGGGTTAATGAGACCGGGACCTACTGCTTAAAGCCGATTCCGGATGACTACGAACATCTATGCCCCAGTGGGATTCGAACCCACGCACTCCGGTTCTGAAGGCCAGCACCCTAACCAATCGACCAACGTTAGGCAAGGAGGTTTTGAGGAGTTGTTTAACTGACTAATCCCTCCTCTTGTACAGCTTGAATATTATACTTTTAAAAAGTTTAACTATACTAGAAGAATAATAAATATTAATCCTTTAAATGATATAATAAATAAATAGCTTAACAATTTATAAGTGAGGTTTCTATAGATACTTTTATTTGGGGTCATAAGAAGGATAAATTGAATTACTGACTTCTCAGGTACAACAAGTTTAAATACATATATTTCAAAAGAAAAAATAAATTAAATGTAGAGCTATTATCTGCTGTAAATTTAAAATGTCAAAAACATAAAAAAAATCGAAAAATCATCCATGTCTCTAAAAAGTTTTTTTTAATTGCAGAAGCTCTTGATTCTACATTATTGGCTTCCATACATCACAGATGTATGGGATTGGAGCTGTAAATAATTATGCAAAGATAAAATAAAGTACTCCAAAAAGTAAAGTTTAAAAGAAAGATGTTTAATAGGTGGTTTCGCTAAGAAACCACTTTCCGCTAAAGGGTTAAAGCCGATTCCGAATGACTACGAACATCCATGTCACAGTGAGATTCGAACCTATGAACTCTTGTACCGAAGATCAGTGCCCTCTTCATTCGACCATCGTTCTGCTGACTACTTTTGTTAATAGAGACAATAACATTTATATTATTATTGTGATCAATAGTTAGTCGACATTAAAATTAGTCTTATTATTTATTACTTAGCCTAAGTAATTAACCCTTTCAATGACTACAAGATGGTAAGTCCATCGTTCGGCTGACTACTTTTGTTAATAGAGAAAATAACATTTATATTATTATTGTGATCAATAGTTTCTCTACATTAAAATTAGTCTTATTATTTATTACTTAGCCTAAGTAATTAACCCTTTCAATCAAGACTACAAGATGGTAAGTCCATCGTTCGGCTGACTACTTTTGTTAATAGAGACAATAACATTTATATTATTAATGTGATCAATATTTTCTCTATATTAAAATTAGTCTTATTATTTATTACTTAGCCTAAGTAATTAACGTTTTCAATCAAGACTACAAGATGGTAAGTCCATCGTTCTGCTGACTACTTTTGTTAATAGAGACAATAACATTTATATTATTATTGTGATCAATAGTTAGTCGACATTAAAATTAGTCTTATTATTTATTACTTAGCCTAAGTAATTAACCCTTTCAATCAAGACTACAAGATGGTAAGTCCATCGTTCGGCTGACTACTTTTGTTAATAGAGACAATAACATTTATATTATTAATGTGATCAATATTTTCTCTATATTAAAATTAGTCTTATTATTTATTACTTAGCCTAAGTAATTAACGTTTTCAACCAAGACTACAAGATGGTAAGTCCATCGTTCGGCTGACTACTTTTGTTAATAGAGACAATATCATTTATATTATTAATGTGATCAATATTTTCTCTATATTAAAATTAGTCTTATTATTTATTACTTAGCCTAAGTAATTAACGTTTTCAACCAAGACTACAAGATGGTAAGTCCATTGTTCTGCTGACTACTTTTGTTAATAGAGACAATAACATTTATATTATTATTGTGATCAATAGTTTCTCGATATTAAAATTAGTCTTATTATTTATTACTTAGCCTAAGTAATTAACGCTTTCAATCAAGACTACAAGATGGTAAGTCCATCGTTCGGCTGATTACTTTTGTTAATAGAGACAATAACATTTATATTATTATTGTGATCAATAGTTTCTCGATATTAAAATTAGTCTTATTATTTATTACTTAGCCTAAGTAATTAATGCTTTCAATCAAGACAAGATGGTAAGTAATAACAAAATCTAATGCAGCCGAAAATTATTCTTAATTTTGAGGTAATATTACAAATGAATGTGTATTAATGTATTTAGCGAGCAGTTTGATAGCTAATATTTCAAAAGTTTCTGTTTTAACCTAAAATAACTAATACAATCTATCGTCGGCTGCCGACGGTAATAACCGTTTAGAGTTGATACCATTTATGAAGGTGAACGTAGGAGGTGAGAAGTGATTTCAAATTTTTATTTGTTTTTAGCAATGCAGAAGAAAATATCTGTGCAAACCTCCACGTGTTGAAAATGCTACGGATTCATGTAAAATATTAAAAAAATTGAAAATGGATACCCATTTTTTTATAAATGTGAATTATACGGTAAAATAAAAGCGATTTTTTTTCCGAAGAAGAATGAATGCACTTCTCGTACAATACGGAAAAATTTTCAACACATAGGAAAATATATTTTAGTTTCTGTCGGTGTGTGATGAGGATTTTAATTATTTGAAAGTTTTTCACTATCACACCAGAAATCCACAAATTTTTCATCGAAAAAGGATCGTAAACTGAATCTATTGTTTTTCCAACCCGTACAGGTTTACGTACGCTAAGGTCCCGTGTCCCACGAGATGAAGATACGCATGAATAACAATTTCGGGATGAAATCGAGTAAAAATCTAAATCTGAGAATAGAGCCCAAGCCTAAACAAACGAATCAAATTTGAGTGAAACTGTTGTGGATGCTTAATTTCATCTTTGAGATATGAGCTTATGGATTCAAGAATTGCTAAAGGAACAAACACAACGATTCATTTTGTAAAGAGTCCTTGAAGGAAAAGATGTTTTGCAAACTGAAGGAGACAAGCGTCCTTCCAAATGGCAGAATTCAACTAAAATTTTTGTATTCATTTTTTTTCTCCTGGAAAAATCAGGCTAGACATACCTAATAATGAAATGAAATATTTTGTATTGTATTGTTTTACTTTTTTAAAGCATTTTTTGGTCGTAATCTTTATTTAAAAATCAAAAATATTTTCCAGTTTGTTGTTTATAGTAGAATCGCTTTGCCTCTCGGTCAGTTTAACAGATATCGTGTTGGCCTTCTTCACTGGACGTTGTGGTGAGGCGATTTAGATCATTCTAATTAATATAATTAATATAAATAAAACGGGAAGTGAAATGCTTGGGATCTAAATCTGACCTCATCACAGCTTTTGTAAAGGAGAGAGAGGACTTATAGGATTCTCGGGCGGGGTTCTGATCGCAGTCTCAGATTAGAATCTTGTCTCTGTTCATGACACTACATAAGAATGTACCTCTGTGGAATTATTTATGAGTCACTAAAGGACAAAAAGTTAAAAGTTTGTGGAGCGGTTGGGAGAGCCCAATTTGAAGGAGTAAGGTTTTCCACATGTTTGCGGTTTAAAGGCGGGGAAAGGATAGCCAATGAATATGTACAGTTCTGCTGATTGAAACAAGAGAAATAAAGCAAGACAGAGACGAAAATAGTATGAAAAAGAGAGAATATTATTGGAAAAGAGAGTTCGGGGATCAAAGGAAGAGTTGGGTAAAAAACAAAAAGATAACGAGAAGTACTGTCTCACAGCGACCAGAAGTATTACGGTGCCACAGTCTCACAGAATCACCCCAACTATTTAGAAGGCCCGAGACCCGTAGTTGGACTGAAGTCAGCATTGCCATCACACCAATCGAGAGTACACGCAAAGGTGTCTACATCCTTTCACCAACTCCAAGTCTGAAGAGCTCCCGACCAGCGTACAGCACTTGCACAGCCCTGCAGATGCACATACTTTTGCAGATCCACAAAGGTACTTGTTATAAAAATTTGAATTTGGAATTAGGTCCTCTCTATGCTTTTTTACGTAAATGTTTAGTATCTGATTAATTTTAAATTTTGGATAAGGTGGCACATAATAGAAAAATTGGAAATGCCCTTTTTTGAGATTTCAATCAACTTTCTGTACATAGACATATAAATAGTATAACAATAAATTTTCTTATTTTTATTTAAAACTGTCAACTTTGTTATGTGTTTATATAAGTGTGTAATATTTATTTTAGCAACTTTTAATTAGCTTATTAGCCGTTCGGAATCGGCTTTAAGCAGTAGGTCCCGGTCTCATTAGCCCTCGTGCGCAAAACAGTAGACCGTAGCGCTCCAAACCAAACCAAACCTCTCAGAAACTGGGGTTGAATTTAAAACTTTAATAATCTACGCAATGTAATACAAATAAAATTAGTTTTAGACTAACTAAATAATAAGCATTATAAATTGATCACATGTAAAATACCTAATTTTAATGAGAGGTACACGACAGAAGTCAGGGGTTCAAATAAAATATAATGATTGATTGTTTCATGTGTTGCAGTGGGTTGTTGGTCTGATATAGAATGTCAAATCGAAAGGTTTAATTAGGAGCTCTACGGTCCACTGTTTTGTTCACGAGTGACTCGAAAGGAAAGCAGGGCATTCCTGAAAACCATCCCTCATGTCGTTTGTGCTTAGTAACAAATAATATATATCCTGGGCTTGTTTCATAGGATTCTCAATCATACTTCGGACTACGATTCGAAGGAAATATATGCTAAAGGTACATTAGTAAAATCAATAACAGTATTATTTCAGTGGTAACAAATTATTCCAATTTCACTACTTTTCTTTATCAACTTATCTAAAACAGTGGAGCAGTGCCTATTGATGTATTTTTCATACAATTGAGTAAACATTTAATGTAGCCTCCACACTATGGCCAATTGTTCCACACTTCCTGATGGTGACCTTGATGGATGGTTCACGAGTTGCATCCACATAGTGGGCCACTAAATGAGCAGAACGCGTGGATTTGTCCATAGAGTCTACTGCGCACTTTAGTTGTGCATCTGGTTGCCTTTGATCTTTGGAGAAAAACCGCCTCCGAAGCCATCGTCCACCAAGGCTATTTTATCGTCTACCACCATCAACCACGATAAGCCATATCCCCTCCAGACGGTGGTAATGGCTTGCAGGGGGCCATAGTGTGGGCCTTAAAAAAGTCTTAATCTTAGTAGTATTTTGTCGAGTTACAAAAGTTGTCGAAGGTGTAGTATCGTTATCTAAAGAAAATGGTTGCAAAAGCACTGAACAAATTTAAAAAACTGATTCATCATATGAACTACAATTTAAAATAATGGAAAATCGATACCCATTATTTTTATGAATATGAATATAAGGTAAAATAAAAGCAATTGGCTAATAAGTTGTGCACTAAAAGTATTTTTAATAAATTTTATTTGTCCTCACAAATAACTTAAAAATGATTTAATTTTTTAATTAAAAAATGTTTTTTTTTTGTAGATTTCAGCATTTTATATGTTTTATGCACTAATATCATTTTTGTTTATGTTATAAATAGGAAAAAATGATGTATATTTTAAAAATTGAGATTTAATGACGTTTGCCACCCATAACGAAATATTCTTTGTTTGTAGATTTGAGTATATTTTGTATCATAACACTATTTATGTTCACATTAAGAATAAAGTTAAATACTAAATACATCAAAAATAAAAATTTAAGGTTCCTTATCTCCGAAATTTTAAATTAGTACTGATGTTACTTGCAGAAGAAGATCTGATGTTTTCCGATATATTTAAGAATATTTACATGCTGCCGAAGTCATTAAGAACTGAAATTTAGATGCAAATATAATAATCTTCATACCTCCTTTTAATATGCAAGTCATATGAGGAAGCAGCTTCAATAATTAACATCTTCAACGTTCAAAATATCAAATGAAAGATATTTTACCAGAAACATTTATTAGCCATTGTATAAATATTTTTTTTACATTTCAAAATTATATTAAGGAATTAGATATTAGTAAATACTGCCTCAGGTTGTGTAAAATATTTTGCATTTAACATTTTCATTATTAACATTTAAATATGTTAGATGATATAAAATGTAGAGTATATGTTCTGTATAGATAATTTTAGTTCTGTGCAGATTTCAGACTGAAATTTCAAAGATATGATTTCATTTATTGACAATATTGTTGTATCATGAAGCCACTGTATTTAGAACGAAGAATACGCTTGTTAAAAATCGGATGTAGATACAACATGATTACATTTTAGACTTATTAAATTATACACATTTTCAAAATTTTCATTGTGGTTGCGTCATCAGAATAATATATGCATATTCCTTTAAAGGTGAAAAGTAAAGGTTGATTTTTCGTTCTATAATGTAACGTCACGGGATCCTAGGGTAACGTGTGGGTGTCGAAGTGGCTATGACACGACGTATAGCTTAAAACAATAACAACGTTTATTCTTGATTAAAATGGAGTAATGTACAAATTTTCCAAATGGAAATCGCAGGGCTCAGGTAAGCTGGTGCGGACTTAAAAATCCCAGTTTCAAGGCGAACCTAAAAAAAAAACCTCCACAAGTTGAACTTTTGTTCGTTTTCCGCCCTGGGGACTCTCCGGCAAAAACTCGCACCACCTGACTTTACCTTTAGCCTCTTCCCATTGGCTTTTTTTCCTTGTCACCGTCCTGGTAGCCTCTGATTGGTTTCTTCGGTGGCGCTTTACAGTCTGACATTTCGGTGTGGCGTCCTTCCTTCCAATCACCTCGGACATCTCGAGGTGTGGTCGAAGCAAAAACCCTTTGTAGTATAGGGTTAAAAACGCATACAGAGAGTCGTTTTGCCCTGGGCTTTAACAAACTCTCTTTGTGAAGCCAATGGGGTGTGAAGAAAACAATGGTGGTGCACAATTAGGTTTTATAATAGTCCTAAAATTCAAATTTTCAACTTTCTATATCTAATCCATTTTGAGCTACTTTCAGCAGCAAATAATGTACGTTATAGTGACATTTCTTTTTTTATAGATTGTCGATTGCATTCAAAGAGATAAATACACAATTAGATATTACAACAGTTCTAAATATATTCAGATATTTTAATTAATTAAATAGTTTTTATGTACAAAAATTAAAATGTTATGTATATATAAAATCGGTGATAGAAATCTAATGTATCTCTTGTAGATTCTATTTATACTTTAATAATTAGTCATACACTGACATGTTAAATGTAATAGTTGTAAAGGTTTGGTTTGGAGTACTAAGGTCTACTTTTTGCAACACGAGGGCTAATGAGACCGGGACTTACAGCTTAAAGCCGATTCCGAACGGCTACGAACATCCATGCCATAGTGGGATTCAAACCCATGAACTCCGGTACCGAAGGCCAGCACCCTAACCAATCGGCCATCGTTCGGCAATAGTTGTAAAGAAAATTGTGTTGTTAAACTGTAAACGATCACTATAATTGTTTGTATATAAAGAAATACCTTAACACAGAAACAACTTTTTGTTTTTGTTGAATCAGTTACTTAAGCTTTACCAAATCGGTTTTTCTATACTATACTACTTATTCGCTTTTGAGTTTCTTCAATCTTGAATTGTTCCTTTTAAAGGTATGGTAGCTGTAGTTTTTTTCCCTACTTGTCTTTGGCCCTGATGCCGAAAGAATTTATGTTTAGCAGTGAGCCAGAGTAACTTTTGTCCTAAATGTAATTTTGTACCTGATTGTGCATCGTGATGGTTTATATAATACAATTCTGTAACGATGAACTCTGATAAACCAAAATAAAAGTTCTGTAACAAAATTTGAAAAGTATTGTTACGAATTTGTAAGTGAACCTTAAATTTAACATGGGACTCTATGGGTATCTCGACTATATTGGCGAGATACCGGCTCGTTGGCGGCAGTTTTGGCAATCTACTTTTGTCGCCAAGTTTGTCGTCAAATATCGCCAAGTGTCGCCTAATGTTGCCAAGTGTGGCGATACGTGACAACTTCCGGTTCCGGTTTCTGGAATATTCCAGTAGTTTTCGGGCCTATATAAGGCAGGCTGAGTCCCAAACGAGAGAGTCGTTAAGTGGATTTCTCGGTTTACAGAGTACGCACGGTGTGTTGTATTTTCCAACTGATTACTAATAAATAATTGTTTCCGTGCTGTAGTCCTTAACCCCTTCCAGGTTCATTTTATTTCGGAATTATAGGTAAAAAAATGTTAATGTTTTATGCTTATTCTTATACCTACATTGCTTTTTAAGCATAATAGCTTCATTTGGATACAAACTTTCCTAAAAATTAATGCAAAAATATCAATTTAAATAAATGAGTAATTTACATGCATAGTTGGCTTTCTGTACTGCAGAAATCATTACTTTGGAGTCAATTCACACTAACTATAAATATTAAGCTTAGAATACCTAGCTTTTATCTTGAATTAAATTTTATTTATATTCTATGCGTTTACATTAACGATTATGAAATTATTAATCAAAATTTGGTCGTGTATGATACAATGGAAAATACGGTACTGCACAGAGTTCAACATCGCAATCTGGACAATAGAACCTTGTTTCTCTCCTTACCTTCTTACCCCTGCTGTCTCTCTTTGAGCAACAAATAATCTAGTAGCCAGAAAAGTAAACAAAAGTATTCGAAACAATAAAAAACAGATGTGAAATAATTCGGAAAAGACTGATTGCAAATAAAATTTCACAGTGCCAGAGATACACTCGGGATGAGCCAGGATAGTACATTTCGCCTGCCCGAGTTCAGCTCGGGAAAAACCGGGAATGGGCTAAAGTCCATTCAATCCCCGAACCCAGCTTTGAAAATTGTAACAGTATGTATAATTTGGTTGGTTGGTTGTTGTCGTACCAATTTAGCAGTCATATGACTTCTTATGGAAGATGGTTGCCACTGTCTCGAGAGGTTGGACTTCTAAGGGTTGGTTCTCGTAATTTAAAGTCAAGATGAATCAGAAGCTCCCTGTCTTGTCTTGCCTCTTCCAGAAGTACCATTTGGGAGGACATTGTGACAACGAACCTATTTTACGCACCCAGCTGCCTTTAACACATTCACTGCCATGGAGGTTATCGGTGACCAGTACTTGACTTGGCTACAGCACCATCGGTGAGGGCCACCGGTGGCAGGCGACGCAGCAAATAATAAAAGTACATAATTATAGTAAACATTGATACTGATAATTTTTTCAATAATTCCATTGTTACTATAATGGTTTGAAAAAATTAATGCAATATAAAACATACAAAAACAATTTTATTAGTGCATGAAAAATATGCACTTTATCAGTGCATATTACGATGAGTAAGATTGAAACATTCAAGGCAAAGAAAAAGTGAATCAAAGCAATCGAACAATATATTACCACTGTAAGCATACCCTCTTTCTTGTGCGCCATGTTAGCGTGGGACCTGCCAGCCTACTGTACTGGGACAGGTATGTTCAACATACGGTCACTGGGATGCCTGTACTTAAAATAATTTTCTCCTTGAAGCTTGGACGGACAAAACAACATTTATTTACAACTTTTAAGAAAACAATAAAAGTAAATCATATATCATATTTCTGAGTCTCAGAGCCTAACGACAATCACTACATGATAAAGTTCTCTCCTTTCAAAGTAGAGGGATGTGTGTCGGTCGCCGGCTCGAATCCAACTCTCACACCTGACTCCAACTGCCCTCTTGCAGATCTCTCCCTTCTTCGGGGGGGGGGGGATCTGGAAGCTTGAGCTCTACCGAAAAGGGCACATCCTCCTTCTCCGAGGCCCTGCAAAAACATCGGACGACACCGAAACATCCTTATCAGGCCCCCCTTTTGCCGGTCGGCTTCTTACTTCTCCTAAGAAATGCTGGGTGGAAGGAGCAAATAGAGCGATGCAGATGTCATCAAAACACACATTTTCGTGGGTGCAAATTCCTTACAACTATTTTTTTAGTCAAATTCTTTGCTCTAGTTCTTCCCAGCTGCTTTGAATGCTTAAAAATGAGAGTAATCACTTAGCAATCGAAGCACGATTGTTTGAAAAAAGAAAAAGGACAATCGGAACAATTCCCTGCCACACCGTGGGAGTCACCGGTGACCCCCACCATGAAAACTGCTCAAGCATGATTTTATAAGTGGTTACCAGAGGAAAGACGAGGGTGAACACTGCTGGCATCTGCTGCTTGCGGTATACATTTTTTTGGAGAGACACGAGAAAAGGGAAAAGCGTTGCCATATTTGCGAGACCGACACCTAATCCAGAGGAGTATTCCAGAGGAGTCTTCCGCTGTTTGCGAGAAGATATTTTGGAGCAACACGAGAAGAAAAGCGACGCCCTTTGTTTTGGGCCAACGCCGAGGCGAGAGGAGTCTTCGATATCTACAAATGATAAGTTGTATTCCAGCTGTATTCCTTAGGATTAATTCATGACATATTTGTCCATGTGTTTTTTAATGAGTTTTAATTTCTTCTTTCTCAAACACTAAATCAACGTAACATTATTTTTATACTAGTGAAAATGGATTCAAGTACGGTCAAGATGGTTATTTCCGTTGAAATTTAAACACCGAAAGTTTTCTCAATTATAATACTTCTTTTACTTCGGAAAAGGAAAAAAAACATACTTTAACTAAGGTAAATTTTTTAATAAGTTTTTAGAACTCTTAAGATATACTACATATTTTTTTTTTAACCGTTCCCTGAAAACTGAATCAGTGGCTTCTGATTTTCTTTTACGGCGAAAACTTTACCTTGGAAGAAGATAAAATATTTAGTATAAATTGGGGAAATTTTTATTCAAGAAGAATGTCAAGCATATTTCTCGGAGAGCCACTTGAAAGGAAAAGATTTGCATGAAACCATTTCTTCAAACATTGATTAAAAAAATAATAAGGGAGTTTCAAGGTTGAAAAAATGAGATTTTCAAAGATTCGACATTTTAGTTTGTGAAGGATTTTGTGTGCATAATAGACCTCATTAAAAACTATACATGAATATCAACCGGAGAAAAAAAGAAAGTATAGAGATGATAGTTTTGCTCATGAAAAAGAATGTTTCCTAATTAGATGCTATAGATTCAAACTTTGCTCTAAATATTTGGTATGTTATGCAGTCAAGAAATATAATACTACCCAGTTACGTTTCTAAGTTGCCCCTATTTCGAGTAATTATGCTCACATATTGCGTAAATTTCTTTGAATTGTGAATTTTTAGAAAGTTTCATAAACACTTGAATTTGTAATGAAGCTTTCTAGCGCATTGAATTGGGGTTTTTAAATTTAAGGAACACAACATCCTACTTTTGAAACCTCTACTGAAAGATTGGGGGACGTTTAGACATATTTCAGAATATAAAATACGACTTAAACTCCTAAAATTAACTAAATGCCGATAATTAAGTTGTTGAAAAGATGAAAATAAAATGAATTTTTAGAAAGTTTCATAAACACTTGAATTTGTAATGAGGCTTTCTAGCCCATTGAATTGGGGTTTTTAAATTTAATGAACACAACATCCTACGTTTGAAATCTCTACTGAAAGATTGGGGGACGTTTAGACATGTTTCAGAATATAAAATACGACTTAAACTCCTAAAATTAACTAAATGCCGATAATTAAGTTGTTGAAAAGATGAAAATAAAATGAATTAATAGCGGAAATTTCTATAGGATTTGAAAGATTCTTTGTAACTTTTTATCACTTAGTTTCTTGATACCAGTGAAAAATAAGCTTAACATTTTTATGTTTTTTGGAATGATTTTTACTTTTTTGTACAAAATAAACGAGGTACTGTACATCGCAAAAAGTCTCGGTGTTGAGATTCCAACGGAAATTTTCATTTTGACCATGACTGAATCAGTTTTGACTTGTTTAAGCGTTAAGTCTGTTCTTAACGCAGAAAAGTCTAAATAATTCACAGCAAAATAAAATTTCCCAATGATGCAGTTCAAAAGAATTTTAAAAATAATTGATAGTTAATCCTCTAATAGAGCTGAAAATAAAATAGAATACAAATGAATGGTAACATTAATTATAAAATGAATAATAACCGAAGTGAATGGTAATTTTAAATATTATAGTTAAAGGTAATTTTAATTATAAAGGATATTTTATGTCAAATATCTATTTTGGTCATTCTTGAATGCATTTTAACTAGTTTCATTGTTGCATCTATACGTACTATTGTAACAGCGTGATTTAGCGGTATCGTCATCAAAGAACTTTGCTTTGAAAGGTGGACTTGTGTGGATACAAAAGGATTGTTTTCTAAATCACCATGAAGTCTACACTGCCGTGCACTATAGTAAAGGAACAATATGCCAGACGACATGGCACCGTCACTAACAGCTGAAAAAATGATCGCGACCAAGGATTTGCCGCTTCTCAGATGTAGCCGCTAAGAATTCCTGGGCTTTGCGGCCGATGATTGCTTAACCCGGACCAATCCAGTTGGTCGAAGGTGAGTTCATCGCTAGGTGACCCAATAATAAAATTGTGGGTGAGGCCCCTCCCCTAGAAAGAGACGAAGATTTTTTTTTTTTTAGAGAAGTTAGTTAGCTAGCAACCAGCTAATTCAGAGGTCGCCTTGACCAGTCTCTCTACCGGAGAGTTTTTTTTTTTGCTATAATTCCACTTTGGGATCTTTTCTTTAAGGAGTAGCCCGCATCGGCTAACTCGGAGGTCGCCTCGACCAGTCTCTCCATCGAAGAGTTTCATTTAGGGAAATCACGTCTTGGGATAAATCTCTTTCTAAGATTGAAGCGATACCTTGTGCTTTGGGTTTCCGTATTCTAATATAATCCTCTTCAGGATTGTTGCTGTTCTTCATAACTAACTGTGCTAGATCTTCTACCTGTACTACAGTGAACTTTCGAGGGAGCTACGAATTGTTTCTTCCGTCTAATCACCCATATTTCGGCAGAGACTGAATTTAGTTTAGGTACCCGTCTCTACTCAGGCCTACGTGTACTCATCAGATTGTTTTTTTTTTTATAGTTGTGAAATGATGTATATAGCAGAAGTGTAAATAAACCCATTAATCAAGATACATCTGATTCTTCTTTGTGTCTCCTGAAACAGGGACCGAATACGTTACAATGTATGCCTATCGCATAACTGAAAAACAATCAGATGTAGGATGCTGAAATTTTGTATTTAAGACTGTAGCATGTAGTTGTGTATCTCGCTTTTTAATTATAACCTGCATATCATATAACGAAAAATTTCATTGTAACGGGTATTAGCACTTCAGGGCATAACAAAAGACTTAACTTTTCTTCTATTTTTGTAAACTGGTATTTAATATCATCATTTGCTTCTTTTTAGTAATATTTTATGTTGTCAGGAACTTTTAACTCACCCGGTCATTTTTTAGGAAATGGAACAATGTAATGAAAAGAAAGGAAAACTAATAGAGGTTATATAATACTTGATATATAAAGTATATATCTCGCATAATTATCGACTTTAAATTTAACTATTTACTTATTTTATATAACTTTAACTATTATAGTTAGAGATAACTTTAACTATAATGGATATTTTATTTTATATTAAATATCTATTTGGCAATTCTTGAATGCATTTTGACTAGTCTCGCCCTAAAATCTGAACGTACGTATGTATGCATGCATTACTCAAAAACAATTAGACATAGGATGTTGAAATTTTGTATTTAAGACCATTGTAACGTCTAGTTGTATATCTCGTTAATTTTTTATTGTAACCTACACTAGATATAACGAAAATTTTCAATACAATATTTATTTACTTTTGTGATTTATTTACTTTGCTAAATTGTGAGCAAACCAGAGGACATTAATAGTACTGCATTTACTATTTAATAAAACCACAGAATCTGATTATTATATTTCATTTCATTTTTATTAAAAGAACTATTAATGTTTTTATTTCACATATTATTTCTATGTTTTTGGTTATATAACAAAAGTAAAAATTTTCAGTCGTTTAATTATTTTCTATGTAGAATTTATAGAGTGAATAACCTATAAGTGAATAATGTATAGTATTAGTCAAAATTTTGTAATGGGTATTGTTTTATTACTGATACGAGCTTTTCACTTTTGGCCATGAAGAATCTTCACGTGTGTGATACGAGGCACAGCAGTACGATTACGTCTCCCGTCCGTTGTTTTAAGGCAAAGGGTTAAAAATGAAAATAATCATGAAGCTTGCAGTGTAATGTAAGAGAATAAGCATGTAGTTTACATTAATGTAATATTTTAGTTGAAGAACTTTGTTTTCTTGAAAATAGTAAAAAGTTTTTATAAGTTAAACATTTTTATATTCATTGAAATCGGAAACGTCTCATTTCCCTTAAAGAATATGCTCAATAGATCTTTTGAATGTAGGCTAAAGCCTTCAGGTTAAGACAAATCCCAATTAAAAAATCAGAACAAGTAAAATGTGATTCATCGTATTCTAAAATAATGAAAAATAAATATTCTTCAAGAAGTATACCTTTGGTAAATTTGTCATGCGTTATATATATCCCACGCATATTTATAGGCGTGATAGTTTCAAACGAGAAATAAAAGCTAAAGGAAATGTTTTTCCCACCTTCTAGGATTATATTTTTAAAATCCAGATTCCTTTTCAGCATTAAATTGTTTTGTTTTTTTGCTTGTCAAATACGACTCCTACGCTTCACATTTATCAATAACATTATTTAGGTTTTAAAGGAAGTTATCTTTAAAACAAGTGAACTGTAAACGGCACTTTAAAAAGCAAGTGCGAAGGTGTGAAGAATAAACATGTAAAGCTTTTGGGAATATTTTTTCTTGATTACACTAAAGGTATTTACTACTTGACATTTTAGAATGCATAATATCACATTACTGAAACAAGAATTAATGCTTTTTTAAATTTTAAATTTAATTAAATGTATTAAGAATCACAGGCGTGAAAATTAAAGGTGTTTAATAGATCTTCTCTTTCCAGCATTGGAGTAATTACAATGTAGCTATGGATTTTACAATTTAACTATGGATTACAACTTAAGTATAGATTTTACAATCAATCCATAATTATATCTATCGTCCCTTTTTAAGTACGCTTAAATAATAGTTTGTAGAATTTTTGTCTTTTCTTGAAAGGATATTTTTCCTTTTAAGTGAACACATATGATAATTCTCTTAACACAAATACCAAAAAAGGTATCTGCCAAAGTTTTGAACATCTACTATAATTTATTATTTTGTCATTTGGAGAGACAATTGATTATTTTACCAGTCTCACACATAAATTTACTTTTACGGCAGGTACATACACACAAGAGACTAAACATTATAACCACCTGTCAATAACGAGTTGGCCCACCTTTGGCACTCAACACAGTTTCAACTCGCTTTGGCATGCATGCCACAAGTCCTTGGTACATGGCCGGAGACAGATTGTACCAGATGTTTAAGCAAAGGTTGCGCAAACCCGAGATATTGCGAATTGGAGGTCTTTGAACTCTGAGCTGCCGTCCCATGATATCCCCTATATGTACTATCGGATTGAGAACCGGTGAGTTAGGCGGGCAGGACATTAACTGGAATTAAGCATCTTGTTCCTGGAACCACTCCACACAGTTTCAGCCTTGTGACACGGGGCGTTGTCCTGATGGAACATTCCATTTCCAGCTGGAAAAACAGAGGCCATGTAAGGGTGCAACTGGTCCTCAATGATGTTCAGATACCTTGTAGCATTCATGGTCTGCTCTACCACAACCACGGGTCCCAGAGACGCCCAAGAGAACGTCCCCCAAAGCATAATACCGCCACCATCGATCTGTGTATGACCTACTGTACATTGAGGGAGCAACTGTTCGCCTGGAAGACGGCTTATACTGACACGACCATCGGCTTGATGGATGACCGTGATTCATCTTACCAGGCAGTTCTCTCCCACTGATCCATTTGTTGCGACGTTTACTGCGTAGCACCATATCCAACAGTGTCCGCTGAACAGTGTGCTCCGATACTATTCTACTTGGCCTTGCATTGTATTGGGTTGTGTAACAAAGAGTTACAGTTGAACAAAGTCAGAGCGAAACCGATGTAGAGGTGAAAGCGGAGTGACCCTCCTTTGACTCCATTGGTCAAGAGGGGTTGCTAACCGCGGAGTAGCCCGCTTCGGCCCATCAACGCTGCCCAATAAACTTTTTTAGAGAGATCTGCAGGCCCCCTCGGAGAGAGAGCACAGGAGAAGGAGCTTGGAGCTTTGGATCTTCTGCGAATTTTCGAGCACCATTTTCTTTTCATCAAGACGCCATGTTTGGCATATTTTCGAGGGTGGTCCCTTTGGCATCATAGCCTTAAAATCATTTTACATTTTATATCCTATTAACATTTCTATTAAAATTCTAATAAACAAAATTCATCAGGAAGAATTAGTTTTCTTTTATTTCCAATTCCCACTATACGTGCAGCTGGTCTATACGCTCTGTCGGCCTCATCTTAACAGGTTGTCAGCTGAGCCACTGTCTGGCTCCGGTTTTGCTTCACCATGCGAGACTGTCTCCGACGTCCGTTTTTTTGATACCGTGTGGACATCCAACAACATGTCGTCTATTGCTGGTTTCACCATCCTTCATCCACTTTGCATATGGACTAACAACTGTAGATCACGAACAACTCACGAGTCGTGCAGCTTCGGAAATACTTGTTCCGAGCCTTCGAGCCATTAAAATCTGCCCTCTATCAAAATCGCTTAGATACTCAGTCTTTCCCATCGCACAAAGAAGTAAGGGAAAGAATGATTCTTTCGACTCTCCAGCTGCAGATAAATACAACTTCCACCTGATCACGTGCCTTCCACGTCATCCAGGCGAGTTCATTGCAAAATGTATGGGTAGTCATAATGTTTTGGCTCTTGTTTGTATACTGTAATCCAAAATAGCTATATCCATTATAAAACTTCCCTTAACAGTGCTATGCTTTCTTGTGATACTAAATAGATAATATAATGATGTTTATCTGTTTTCATAATGGCACCCTATGAGGATTAAAAGTAAATCTATTTCTTAATAAAGACTGTTGGAATATTAAAAGTTTAATTTTCATATTTGTTTTTTTTTCGTAGTTCATAATAATATAAATTTGAGATATTCATCAATATACAGTTCGTAGATATGATTCAAGCTATAATGGGTTAATAAATCTAAATTAATGTAGAAATTTTATTCACGTTACATTTTTTTCTATATAGGAATTTAAAAGTAGAAATGAGTAATAAATATCATTGGTCTTACTTAAGTAGATGATTTTAACTACCAATCTCTCTTAAACAAACAAATCTAACTACCCACAGTTATTTACTCAAGATTCTAAACCTTATTTATTTATTTCCCGGCAACTAATGCTGAAAACGCACAATATCCCATTCGTAATGCTTTTCTCGTGTCATGGTGACCATACACAAATACACAAGCAACATTAAACAGAACATAAAAGTATGTCTCTCTAATATTTTATTAGTTTTTGTACGGATGAGATAAAAATACGAAGCAACCAAATGTTCGAACGGAATATCTCTCATAAACGGTACATATTACAATATAGGGCTTATAATGCTGAATTATTTGTAAATGATTTTCTTTATACGATTCAGCAAATTTTTCAAATACTATTATTCCCAGAAATCGAATTGTTAAATGAAGCTGGAAATATAAGTTAAAAAATATTACTGTTTAACACTTTTGCTACTAGTATCCCATATTAAATTTGCTGCTTGATAGACTTAAAATTATGCTATCCATTCATTCATATGTATGTATACATATATAAATATCTATCTATGTATCTATGTGTGTGTGGTTATATATATATATATATATATATATATATATATATATATATATATATATATATATATATATATATATATATATATAAATAGAGTTAGATTTTTATATTATAAAAATACACTAGACAAATATATTATTAATAATATATATAACTATATTAATACAAACAAAATGACTGTGCATGAATTAATACAAAACTAACACGGACAAGAAAATACACAATCTGTTGCAATTTTTTATTTAAAATTTTAAATTTTTAGGAGTAGCAAAATTTCTCCGACAACAAATGGTCATTAGGAAAAAAAAACTAATGATATTTTTCCAGTGATTTAATTTTAAATGAAAATTTTCTTAAATAAAAAAAAAAAAACACAAACACACAGACACAAAACACACACACATACTATTATAATATATAAATTTTATTTATATAACCCTTAACACCTGGTCAACATCCTCAGTATCTGTGGGAAAAAATTTATACAGATTCATATTTTTTAGATTTCCATTACTAGTAATTGTATATTATAATTTCTAAATTCTCTGATGTAACTATATATTGTAATATTATTAAAAATATATTATAAATATTTTTTATTGATGTTTTCAAAACCGGAATTTTTACAATCAAAAAAAGAAATAACTAGTGATAACCTTTATTAACATAAAATTTTACAAAAATTTTAAATAACAAAATAAGTAAACGGATGATTTCTTACAGAATTACAAATAAAAATACATAGATATTAATTTTGACAAAAAACATAGTACATAGACATAATACATGTAATAATAAAAAAACAAAAAATTGGCATTTGATTTCATAATACACTGGAAAATTGCTGAACTGTCTGTATATTCAGAATAATTACCAATTCTCTGAGGCGAAATAGCCCCAGTGCTCCATTTAGGTTAATTAAGAAGTTGTTGCAAAAGGACGCAATTTTTAGCCCTTGACTTAAGTTTTAAAACTGAGAGTTTCCACACACACACACAAACACACACACACACACACATAAGTCACACATTATATATTATACATAAATACATATATAAAGTATATATATATATACATATACTATCTACACAAACACACACACATTTTTTTATTATATATATATATATATTATATATACATGAAGGGATATCTTGACCAATCAACAAATTTCAGTTAAAATCCTTCTAATTAATTAATTTAATTAAACCGTTTTATACCTTAAAAGACAACCCTTCCAATCCTTTTGTGAAAATTCTATTCTCCCCCAACCTCCTGTAGTCGACCTATGGCCAAATTTGGACTGAAAAGTTTTTTGAATCTCGCTGAGGTATGGATGTTCGTAGCCGTTCAGAATCCTTTAAGCAGTAGATTCCGGTCTCATTATTTGTGTGCAAAACAGTAGATCGTAGCGCTCCAAACTAAACCTTCCCCGTAACTTTGTTGGCGAACCCATTCTCAAAAGATCTTTAGTCTATACGTAAGTCTCCGCTATTTTTTTCTAGCTCATTTAGAGCCGAGTACGCTATAGTATATATGAAAATTTAAAAATGCATCGTCGTTAAATTAAGGTGTAATTTGGCCTGTCTTTGAAACTAGGTTAAAAAAAAGGTCATTAATATTTTGGCAAACTAAAATATTTGAAAACCATTGAGAAAGTAATTTATAACACTGAAGAGCCCAAATCAGTGATCACATGGTTTTGGCTTTAACTTGTTTTAGAAGCTAATAGGTATTTAAATTTAAAATTTTATTTTTCTACTTTTCACAAATTTATTGTAAATTTATCTAAAAGTACAAATTTATTGTATTAAGCTAAAAGTTCATGGTCACTTTAAAATAATTTTAATGCTGTTAATTTAATTATATTTCAAATCATGTGTCCAGAGTTTCACAACTTAATTTACTATTTAAATTTGTAAAACTATTTAAATTAGTACACAAACGGTTACACAATTTCTTAAACTAATAAAATTTTAGTGAGCTCTGTTATTTTATAAGCAATATAAGCAATGTAAGCAAGCTCTTTCAAAAAAGATGAAATTTTATTACTGGTTTCACCCAAAATATAAAATATTTTACACATATATTTAGATTTATCTAATTCCTCTTTCGAAACGCAGAATATTTAGATAAATATCCATGAGTTGCAACTGATGTTCTCCAAACCCATTGTGAATATTGTGATCTTATATCTCTTTGGGGGAAACTTTAAAATAATATGAGACCGTATGCTTAATCAGTGAAGTGAATAAATGCCTTCTAAAAAATTTCTACATCATGCGTGAAGTTTATTTTAACGGTATAAAGCCAAATGTACAACCTGTGATGATATCATTTCAATGAATTTTGATTTACATATAGTAATAAAGAAAATGAAGATATATAAAAAAATCGGTAGTAGCAAGGTTGTATCGGTTTTTAACCATGGGGGATTAAACCAGTGGTTTTGACGAGTTTTAACCGTCCTGGTCAATATCGATTTTGACCCGTTTTGACCACTGAAATTCACTTTTAAATATATTTAATACTGATCGAACATAGTTTACTAGCATATGATAAAGGCAAGTTACATTTGTTCAAATTGTCATAATATAAATAACACCAGCAAAAAACAAATATAACATAACAAAAAGATAAAAAAAATGTTTTACTTTTTTTTTTAATACAAGCTGTTTTATATGTAATTTATGTTGAATTCAAAAAACGGTTACAAGTAAAAAGTTTTGTAGTTTTCTCTCTAAATTTAAATGCTTTCGTAATTTATTTTGGATTACTCCAAACTTTGAAACAATTTTAATTGTAAAATGTCATATAATTTGTTTTAATTTTAAAATTTATGCTTTTAACTACAACTTATGTTTTTAACTTCAACTCATGTTTTATTTTTTAACTGTAACTCATGTTTTATTTTTTAACTGTAACTCATATTTTATGTTTTTTACTGCAACTGGATTACATTTTTACAATTGCATGTGCATGGTTCATTTTTAAAATTCAAACATTCTTATTATACTGTATAAGCATGTTAAATCTCATGAACTTGTTAGTGTAATATTTTGTTTAACTGCACTACTATTTTTATTGCTTATTAAAAGTCACTTCTAATTACAAAAGATATTATACATTAAAATTAAGACCATTTAAAACTATTTTTTTTTAACACTTCTGACCATTTTTGATCACTTTTTACCAGTTTTGGACAGTTAAAACCACTTTTATCTAGTATCCTGGTCAAAATTATAACCATGGGTAGTAGCCTCCACTCGACTTTCTGATATATATATAGACAATAAACGTAACTGTTTTGTTAGTAATGTTTTCGTACTTACGTTTACAAAATATATAACTATTATCACATAAATAATGTCTACCTTTTAGCTACGCTAACATGTTTTTATGAACTTAAATCTAATCATAAAAAAGATGGTTATTGGAAGTAGCAGGTAAATTGCTACTTCCGGTTTTTTAAAATAGTCTAAAATATGCTAGAAAACTACAATTTTTTCTAGAATGTCCTTATTCAAAACTTGGACTCTTTAAGTCATAACGTACTCGAACTGTCCTGTTAACATGCAGATACGCATATACACAGACATAACTGCAAAAGTGGTATTTTCAGACTCAGGGAGGTCAAAAACGTGAAGATCAATCAAAATCTTGAGTTTTGATTTGAGTTTGAATTTTTGAATAATTATATAAATTTTCCGTTACTACCGATATGTTTAGTTTTGTTTGGTTTGGAGTGCTGCTGTCTACTTTATTTCCTACACGAGGACTAATCAAACAGGAGAATAATATTTCAAACCAATTCCGAACTGATATCCAGGCCCAAATTTTGAATATTGGTATTCTATTTCTCCCAGGCCATAGGGGAATTCGAGCCCAAGAACTCTAGTACCGAAGTGCAGCGCCCTACCCATTCGAACGTAGTTCCGCTTACTTGCTTAAGATATGATCGTGGCCACAATGTTCCTTAAGTTCTCAAATGATCCCTCTGGAGGTGGTAGACAAAGCCTGGGGATCTACTTGGACCTTGCTTCAAAATTACAAGGACCCACTTGAAGAAAGTCGTTTTTCCCCCTAGCGGTGATCTTTTCTCTCTTTTTTAAAAATAAAAAGGAATATTATATATATATATATATATATATATATATATATATATATATATATATATATATATACATATATATATAAATTCTCAGGGGTTTTCAAAACTTAAGTCAAGGGCTAAAAATTCTCGCGTCCTTTTTCTTTCCTCTTTTTAACCCCTAACCTAAATTGACCACTAGGGCTACAGTTTACGCTCTCAGAGAAGGGGCCTGGCCAATTAACATTGCCCTAGCGGACAATTTAGTAAATTCCCAAATAAAAAGGAGAGGCAAGCTATCGGAGACAGATTTTCCCCACAGATGTTGACCCAGGTGTTAAGGGTCTTTTACATATAACTTCATGCTACCTGACCCCTCAGTTTGTCCTGTCTCTTTGATGAAGTGTGAACCCGTCCTCTAACTATCTGTTAATAAAGGTCTTTAGCTAAAACGGTGTCATTTTTTGGGCCACGACTGCAACCAACCATCCTGAAGTATGTCTTATTACACACACAACACACACACACATATATATATATATATATATATATATATATATATATATATATATATATATATATAAACGATATAAACGATATAATATATATATATATATATATAATATATATATATATATATATATATATATATATATATATATTCATTAATAATCGTAATAAACCAAATATAATTTGTATATATTCATTTATATAATATAAACATATATATATATATTATACATAATAAGCCATTTTTTGCCTTAATTCGGGTAGCATATGGCTTACGTGCTTGCTCGTCCAAATGGTATTAGCAACAACAACAACAACATATAGGAGAAAGCAGAAAAGAAAGCGGGTTGTTAAAATGGCTTGTACTAGAAAAATTACGAATAAATATTGTTAGAAGACTAAATGTTTATAAAACGTATTATATTTTAATGGATAATTCTTTTCTAATAGATAGCAGCATCTTATATGTTTTATGTAACAGCATTATTCAAGCTAATTACAAAAGTATGCTTAAAAGTTAAATATTTAAAAAAGAAGTTAGATTAAAGTTACTTTGTATCCTTTATAATAATTTTTGTTAAAGAGGAGTTTATTTTGAACGAGGATAGAAGTTCAGTATCTCTCTGATTCATTACAAAGAGTATCAACTGCTGTAGAATATAATGAGTTTAGTGTTTATGTCACAAAACTTCTTTATAATACTAAAAATTCAATAAATGCATTAAAATAATGCAAATATGCTGTAATTATTACATTGCCAAAAATCAATCATTCATTTCATTATGCAACAAAAAAAAAATTGTATCATGCATCAGAAAAGTATATTTATCAAGCAGCAAGTATCCTCCAATCCTGTTACTGCTGCTAAGGGAACGTATGCAGGGAAGAACATAATCCGTACATGCTAATTTTTCTCTACATGGTTACCGGTGAATTCAAAATTTAATCTACAGAATCCTGACATAAAAGAAAAACTATTGTTTCTCCCTAATTGCATTACCAAATTTATCATATACGTTATGTCATATGGTGAGGAGAATAACCGAAGATCAATTATCTTAAATGTACGGTATATTATTAACATATAGATATATAATTGAATACTTTTATTCTCAAAAATTATCTACAGATCCTAAACGTGTTCCAGTAATATTTTCTTTAGACTTACATCAACTTTTTGTACTGAAGAGACTTTTAGAAGATTATATATTCCTAGAAAATGAGATTTACCTATGGGTATTGGGCGTTTTTAGAAGTGTTTGATTTGATGGAGCAAAAGTCTTGTAGCAAATTAGAATAGAGGTTTCCAACCACTAAAGCTTTTATTGAAAAACTAGTTTATAGCCCGTCATATGATGGGATCAGTAAAATTTTTAATTTTCCAGAATTGTAAAGTACCCTATGAGGCAGGTAAAAAAATTGGTTTCTTTTTTTGGCTGATAATTATCTGGTACACACTCACTAATTTGTTTATCTTCATACTTCTCTAAAGTTTCTCGATACTGTGAATGCAGTTTAGAATCACGTTCAATTCATTTAGTCAAACCGTGTGGTTATGCATAAAAACAAACTCACAAACAATGGAACTTCTTAATTTTCAAAGATATATAAGTTAAACGCTAGTTATTTATTAGTCAGTGAAATAGACTCCTGGACTTTTATGAAAAGAAGGTTTTGTTAACACCGGAAATAAAATTTTTATTGCAACGAAAAATAATCGATAATTAAATTATTCCGTATGTACCTAATCTATTGTTTAAGCCAAATATAAAAAAAATTATTTATGTAATATCTAAGTTCAGTGATAAAACGTACGAAAATAATGCAGACAATATTTAAATAATTTAAAATAAGAAATGATTAAATGAAATGGTTCAAAAAATAACGCCATACTGCTAGAAAAAAATGTTATTTTTACTTATTTATTATGTGATAAATTTAATCGCTTGCTCTTAACCGGGGAAAATAGGGCTTGAAATGATGACATGAAACGCTCGAAAAGGGAGGAAGGGGGGGATTTCGAACGTTTTACTCGCTCTGAATTTTTTAACCCTAACTCATCAAGAATCCAATATGAATGCCTCTATCCATTCCCGGTCCAACCGCTTCACAAATTCGAGGACAGACGGACAGATAACTTAGGCTATTATTATATTGGGTATATTTAATAGATCTGAGATTTTCCTTTGATAAAACTCATTAAAAATCAGTGTAGAACTCGACTTGCAAGTGCGTTCATGCTTTATGTTCTGAAGTTATGATTAATAGGTGGTGGATATCGTTCATTGGCTAATCGTTGGGATATCGTTCAATGCAGGTGACTACCCATAATATTCTCATTAAACTTTTAAAAAAATCTTTATAGTTATTATCTTATTGTAAAAATAATGTTACGTTGATTTAGGGTTAAGAATAAGAAATTTAAACTCATTAAAAACACATGGGCAAATATGTGTTGATTAATTGATTTTATATAATGAAATGCCTAAGGAATACAACTGGAATACAAACTTATCATTTAACGGTAATTTAACGGCATTTAACGGTAGATCTTGTCCTTCAGGAAATCCCACATCCAGAAGTCGCAAGGGGTGATATCTTACGTGCAGACATTGGATCTCTTCGTATGCGCTTCATAAGACGGAATTCTTTTACAGTAGCAACGGAGTTGGTTGCTCAGTTGAAAAGACAACGCTCTCGTAACTGCAGGTTTGCGGGGTCGGATCCCGAGCCGGCCTAAGATACTCCGAGTTCGCTAAAGGTGAGGGAGATACTTAAAATATGTTCGTAGCAATAATGTCCTCCAAGTTCTCAATCAATACCTATGTTACATTAACTTCGCCACCGATTTCTGGATGACGCTATTCAGCGATTGTATAAAAACCAAACTATATGCGTGATATACTAGTCTGATTCGATTCGGGTTGCGTTTTTTGAATCGTGATGGGTTGTATAGTAAAAAGAAAGTGTGTTTATTATGTTTTTAACTTTAACTCATGTTTTACGTTTTCAATTGTAACTCATGTTTTTTTTATTTTTTAACTGTAATTCATATTTTATGTTTTTTACTGCAACTGTATTACATTTTTACCGTTGCATGCCCTTGTTTCATTTTTTAAAATTCAAACATTCTTATTATACTGTATAAGCATGTTAAATCTCCATGAACTTGTTGTGTAATATTTTGTTTAACTGCACTACTATTTTTATTGCTTATTAAAAGTCACTTCTAATTACAAAAGATATATATTAAAATTAAAACTATTTTTAACAATTCTGACTATTTTTCACCATATTTAACCTGATTTGGACAGTTAAAATCACTTTTATCCAGTGTCCTGGTCAAAATTATAACCATGGGTAGTAGCCTCCACTCGACTTTCTGATATATACATAGAAAAGAAAGGTAACTGTTTTTGTTAGTAATGTTTTCGTACTTACGTTTAGAATTATCACATAAATAATGTATACCTTTTAGTTACGTTAACATGTTTTTTTTATGAACTTAAATCTAATCATAAACCAAATGGTTATCGGAAGTAGAAGATAAAATTTTTACTTCCGGTTTCAAAAATAACCTAAAATATGCTAGAAAACTACAATTTTTTCTAGAATGTCCTTATTCAAAACTTGGACTCTTTAAGTCATAACGTACTCGAACTGTCCTGTTAACATGCAGATACGCATATACACAGACATAACTGCAAAAGTGGTATTTTCAGACTCAGGGAGGTCAAAAACGTGAAGATCAATCAAAATCTTGAGTTTTGATTTGAGTTTGAATTTTTGAATAATTATATAAATTTTCCGTTACTACCGATATGTTTAGTTTGGTTTGGTTTGGAGTGCTGCTGTCTATATGTTTTGCTACACAAGGATTAATGAAACCAGAGAATAATATTTAAAACCGATTTCGAACGGGTAGAACTCCCAGGCCATAGTGGAATTCGAGCCCAAGAACTCTGGTACCTAAGTGCAGCGCCCTACCCATTCGAACTTCGTCCCTCTTACTTGCTTAAGATATGATCGTGGCCACAATGTTCCTTAAGTTCTCAAATGATCCCTCTGGAGGTGGTAGACAAAGCCTGGGGATCTACTTGGACCTTGCTTCAAAATTACAAGGACCCACTTGAAGAAAGTCGTTTTTACACCCTAGCGGTGTTCTCTCTCTCCCTATTTTTTAAAAATAAAAACGAATATTATATATATATATATATATATATATATATATATATATATATATATATATATATATATATATATATATTGTAAGGAAAATTATCAGGGGTTTTCAAAACTTAAGTCAAGGGCTAAAAATTCCCACGTCCTTTTGCTTTCCCCTTTTTAAACTCTAACCTAAATTCACCACTCGGGGTACAGTTTACGCCCTCAGAGAAGGAGTCTAACCAATTATAATTCTACATTGCCCTAGCGAACAATTTAGGAAATTCTCAAACAAAAAGGAGATGCAAGCTATCGGAGACAAATGTTTCTAGAGATTTTGCCCACAGATGTTGACCCAGGTGTTAAGGGTCTTTTACATATAACTTCATGCTACCTGACCCCTCAGTTTGTCCTGTCTCTTTGATGAAGTGTGAACCCGTCCTCTAACTATCTGTTAATAAAGGTTTTGGTTTGGTTTGGTTTGGAGCACTACGGTCTACTTTTTGCACACGAGGGCTAATGAGACCGGGACCTACTGCTTAAAGCCGACTCCGAACGGCTACGAACATCCATGCCACTGTGGGATTCGAACCCACGAACTCCGGTTCCGAAGGCCAGCACCCTAACCATTCGGGCATCGTTCGGGCCTGTTAATAAAGGTCTTTAGCTAAAACGGTGTCATTTTTTGGGCCACGACTGCAACCAACCATCCTGAAGTATGTCTTATTACACACACAACACACACACACATATATATATATATATATATATATATTCATTAATAATCGTAATAAACCAAATATAATTTGTATATATTCATTTATATAATATAAACATATATATATATATTATACATAATAAGCCACTTTTTGCCTTAATTCGTGTAGCATATGGCTTACGTGCTTGGCTCGTCCAAATGGTATTAGCAACAACAGCAGATAGGAGAAATTAGAAAAGAAACTGATTCGTTAAAATAGCATGCACTAGAAAAATTACGAATAAATATTGTCAGAAGAATAAATGTTTATAAAACGTATTATATTTTAATGGATAACTCTTTTCTAATAGATCGTAGCATCTTATAGGTTTTATGTAACAGCATTCTTTAAGCTCATTACAAAAGTATGCTTAAAAGTTGAATATTTAAAAAAAAGTTAGATTAAAGTTCCGTTGTACCCTTTATAATAATTTTTGTTAAAGAGGAGTTCATTTTGAACGAGGATAGAAGTTCAATATCTCTCTGGTTCATTACGAAGAGTATCAACTGCTGTAGAATATAATGAGTTTAGTGTTTATGTCACAAAACTTCTTCATAATACTAAGAATTCAATACATGCTTTAAAATAATGCAAATATGCTGTAATTATTACATCGCCAAAAATCAATCATTCATTTCATTATGCAAAAAAAAAAAAAAAAAAATTGTATCATGCATCAGAAAACTATATTTATCAAGCAGCAAATATCCTCTAATCCTGTTACTGCTGCTAAGGGAACGTATGCAGGGAAGAACATAATCCGTACATGCTAATTTTTCTCTACATGGTTACCGGTGAATTCAAAATTTAATCTACAGAATCCTGACATAAAAGAAAAAACTATTGTTTCTCCCTAATTGCATTACCAAATTTATCATATACGTTATGTCATATGGTGAGGAGAATAACAAGGGCGAAACCGAAGATCAATGAACTTAAATGTACGGTATATTATTAACATATAGATATATAATTGAATACTTTTATTCACAAAAATTATCTACAGATCATAAACGTGTTCCAGTAATATTTTCTTTAGATTTACATCAACTTTTTGTACTGAAGAGACTTTTAGAAGATTATATATTCCTAGAAAATGAGATTACCTATGGTTATTGAGCGTTTTTAGAAGTGTTTGATTTGATGGAACAAAAGGCTTGTAGCAAATTAGAATAGAGGTTTCCAACCACGAAAGCTTTTATTGAAAAACTAGTTTATAGCCCGTTACATGACGGGATCAGTAAAATTTTTAATTTTCCAGAATTGTAAAGTACCCACGAGGCAGGTAAAAAAAATTGGTTTGTTTTTTTTGGCTGATAATTATCTGGTACACACTCACTAATTTGTTTATCTTCATACTTCTATAAAGTCTCTCGATACTGTGCATGAAGTTTAGAATCACGTTGAATTCATTTAGTCAAACCGTGTGGTTATGTATAAAAAACAAACACTCAAACAAAGGAACTTCTTAATTTTCAAAGATATATAAGTTAAACGCTATTTATTTATTAGTCAGTGAAATAGACTCCTGGACTTTTATGAAAAGAAGTTGTTGTTAACACCAGAGATAAAATTTTCATTGCAACGAAAAATGATCGTTGATAAAATTATTCCATATGTACCTAATCTATTGTTTAAGCCAAATATAAAAGAAATTTATTTATGTAATATATATCTAAGTTCAGTGATAAAACGTACGAAAATAATGCAGATGGTATTTAAATAATTTAAAATAAGAAATGATTAAATGAAACGGTTCAAAAAATGACACCATACTGCTAGAAAAAAATGTTATTGTTACCTATTCATTATGTGATAAATTTAATCGCTTGCTCTTAACCGGGGAAAATAGGGCTTGAAATGATGACATGAAACGCTCGAAAAGGGAGGAAGGGGGGGATTTCGAATGTTTTACTCGCTCTGAATTTTTTAACCCTAATTCATCAAGAATCCAATATGGATTCCTCTATACATTCTAGGTCCAACCACTTCATAAATTCGAGGACAGACGGACAGATAATTTAGGCTATTATTATATAAGGGATATTTCATAGATCTGAGATTTTCCTTTGATAAAACTCATTAAAAATCAGTGTAGAACTGCACTTGCAAGTGCGTTCATGCTTTATGTTCTGAAGTTAGGATTAATAGGTGGTGGATATCGTTCATTGGCTAATCGTTGGGTTATCGTTCAATGCAGGTGACTACCCATAATATTCTCATTAAATTTTTAAAAAAAATCTGTATACTTATTATCTTATTGTAAAAATAATGTTACGTTGATTTAGTGTTTAAGAATAAGAAATTAAAACACATTAAAAAACACGCGGACAAATATGTTATGATTAATTGATTTTATATAATTAAATGCCTAAGGAATACAACTGGAATACAACTTATCATTTAACGGTAATTTAACGGCATTTAACGGTAGATCCTGTCCTTCAGGAAACCCCACATCCAGAAGTCGCAAGGGGTGATATCTTACGTGGAGACATTGGATCTCTTCGTATGCGCTTCATAAGACGGAATTCTTTGATAGTTGAAACGGAGTTGGTTGCTCAGTCGAAAAGACAACGCTGTAACCGGAGGGTCGTGGGATCGGATCCCGAGCCGGCCTAAGATACTCCGAGTTCGTTAAGGGTGAGTGAGGCACTAAAAATATGTTCGTAGCAATAATGTCCTCCAAGTTCTCAATCAATACCTATGTTACATTAATTTCGCCACCGATTTCTGGATGACGCTATTCAGCGCTTGTATAAAAACCAAACTATATGCGTGATATACTAGTCTGATTCGATTCGGGTTGCCTTTTTTGAATCGTGATGGGTTGTATAGTAAAAAGAAAGTGTGTTTAACAGTCGTTTTCTGTTTTCATCCATAATTCAATTTCTACCGATTCTTCATGCAAATCCCAAGAATGAACTGATAGCCAATCTAATTTAGTCAAACTAAAAATTAAACAGACTTCTTAAACAGTCTTAAATTTAAAAAAAATATGGAATTGTAAAAGCTATCGTTGCAGAGTATCAGCAATGTGTTTTAAATGTAAATGAACATAAACAAACTTTTAAAAATAAAACTAACGTTTAATTTACTTAAAACATACAAAGAAAAGGTTTAAGGCAAATAAACATGGTATAGAATCCTTTAAACTGGTAACTCAAACTGTTAAACAATATTACTACTAGTAAAAGAAAAACATAGAAAACGATTACAAAAATGAATGCATTTGACCTTACGAAAACTTAGGCTAACCCAGAACCAGGCACCAGCAGAACCTCATAAAAGCGAGGTTGTTTTGCACCCCTCATTACGCAGATCGACTTCTCAAGCAACAAACAAGTTAAAATGAGCTTAAGTAAGAACTTATTATTAAATTCGTTGGGATAAATTTCCCTTACCCAATTAGAAGCTGACTATTTTGTGGAGTTGAGAAGTCGGCCTGGCCAAAGGTTAGATTAAGACACGTACTTTTGACTAGTATTTTGTGTATAAGTGAACAAACCAAGTTGTTTCATTTGACAATATGAACAAAAGGTAAGCAGTTACCTGATTTGATTCTTCATTACTGTTGAACATTTACAGTTATTAATTAACTTTAAAATAATTCTTAAAACTTAAAGTTCAAGATTCATGATTATTCAAATTCGAAGTTCATTAACTATTCAATCCAAACTCTGGGGGTGGCGGCCAAGCCTATGCATCTTCTACTTCTGTCCCTGCTTAAAAATTGCGAGGACTCACCTCAGCAAAAAGAAAAAAACTAAAAAACTGGAGAAGCACCCCTTTTTCCTTAATACGAGCAGCTTATGGCTCAATCATGCTGAGTTTAACCAAATAACATAAATCAACAACAACGGAATTTTTCTGGCTCAAGTATAACAGTTTTACCAATAGCGTTTTTTCTTGCAGCGGAGGCATAATGTGCAGACAAGAAACTAATGTTCGACTTAATTATACTAAATAAATACCATATGTGATACAGCGATACCTAGAGCTGGATTTCTTTACTAAAAAGTTTTATGTAATAAATGTCTAGTGCATCATTGGAATTATATGTAATTCTAGTTGTATCTCATTTGGGCCAATAGAATGTATTATAGAGTCCTCAGAAGTGGGGAAATTATTTCTTGCTAACCAAGAAACTAATGATCTACTTAATCAAACTAAATAAATATCATATGTGATACAGCGATATCTAGAGGTGGATTAATGTACTAAAATTTTTATGTAATAAATCTCTAGCGCATCACTGGAATTATATGTAGTTCCAGTTGTATCTAATTTGACCAGCAGAGCGTGTTCTAGAGTCCTCAGAAGTGGGAAATTATTTCTTGCTAACCAAGAAACTAATGATCTACTTAATCAAAATAAATAAATATCATATGTGATACAGCGATACCTAGAGCTGGATTTCTTTACTAAAAAGTTTTATGTAATAAATGTCTAGTGCATCATTGGAATTATATGTAATTCTAGTTGTATCTCATTTAGGCCAATAGAATGTATTATAGAGTCCTCAGAAGTGGGGAAATTATTTCTTGCTAACCCTGTATATTAATTTTCTTTGTTTCAATATTCTATAACTTAAGAAGACATAGTACCTATCAAAACTTGATATTGTTATTATAACAGCAGTTTTTTCGAATCATCATAAAATGAAAAATTCGACTCTTTTTAGAATGAATTTTTCACAAATTATTCAATAACTCTGTCACTTTAAAAAGTTTTGTCATTTCAAGAAGCTATTTTTTAAAAATATCTAAAAAAATATGTACCAAATGAAAAACATTTAACTTGACCATAAGATAACTTTTGAAACATGTGTAGCAAAAACTAATTTTTTAAAATCAAATTGAAGAAAATTATCTTTTTGATACTGTAAACAAAAATCTTTAAAATTATTTGACATTTTAAAAAAGAATTAAAAAGTACTAAGCATCTGGATATTAAAAATTTAGCCTTTATCATGCTATAAAAAATATATTTCTCAGTTTTAGATAAATTAATGATCATTATACAAAAAATAATTTGCTTTTACTTTGTATAAAAATAGTTTCTATTTTACAAGAATATTAAATTTGAAAAGTTATTTTGCAAGTAAGAAGATTTCTACTTTTTTCACTTTGTACATACCTTAAGCTTTGTGAAAAATATGTTGCTTCATATAACAAAACTAAATATTTTTTATTAAATTAGAAACTTATTAATGATTTAATCTCTAACCAGATACGAGGCTTTTCGTTTTATGTTGAATTAAATATAGTGTATTATAATATTCAATACTTTCAGCTAAAAATAAATCTATGGCTCCTTACCTACCAAAATATATAATATATAAAAGCTTCTTTAAAAATCTTGGTTCTGAACGCGGTACAGTTTAAGCCAAAAATCGATCGTCATAGTAATTTGGATAAAAGTCGGATAAAACTGGAAACATCCTTATCTATCATAAAACTACATACACTATCTAAAAGCAGTATCAGTGAATTTTGGCGAGATATTAGTAAATATCTATAGAATACTGCAGTTGACAAACACTTCAAACTTTTACTAGCCGTAACTAACAAATAAGTTTTGTTAACGTGAAGTAATCTTTTAACTTGTTTATGACAATGTTTTTTATCTTTTGAATTTATGTAAACAAGATTTTCTAATAACTGTCACTTTAAGATCAAGCTTCTCAGCAACTCCGACACAGGTTCTATATTTTATCTAGGAAACAATCTAACTAAAAATCATTTTTCTTTGCTTGTATAGGAATTCCTATTTCCTATTTTTTATTTCTTATATATTTGTTTATTCTTCATATTTGTATTTCCGACATATTATTTTGCTAACTCTCAAAGTTCATGACCTTATCAACGCCAACCAATAAAAAAAATTTCTCCCTTTCTCGTATAATAATAGTAGCAACTGAATATTCAAACTAGAATTATTTATCAAGTGCAGCTGTAAATTATGTTCCATCGCAAATTTATGAAGTCTCCAATTAAAACTGACGTTCACAAATATCTGTCATTTGTTTTGATACATCTTTCAATTTTTAAATTAATCTAATAATTACTAATTACCGTAATTTCACAAGTATAGTCAGCACTATCGTATAATCGGCGGGTGTGATTTTTATATTTAAAAAATTTCATAAATCATCAGATAGACCGCACCACTAGATAATTCGCGGACTATGCGAGCAAAAATATGTATTTTAGTGTGACACTATTAAATCATTTTAAGAATAAAAACCTAAGTGCAGTAGAGTGCCGAGAAGTCTGGATTAGACTCAATTAATTCCACCTTTAAAATTCGAAATCATTTCTTCTGCCATAGCCTCGGAGACGAATTTTAACGGAAGAAACAGAGTGGTCTACATTTCTCTGTTCCAGAACCCAGCTATGTAAATTATCTTCTAATGCAGGCCATTATAGTTTTCCACGACTATTGGATCGATTTATTCTCATATTTTTAATGTTTCCTTTAGCTTGCTCCAATTTCTTACTTCTTTCTTGTCGACCTTCTGAATTACTTTCAGCTTGAAATCGGCAGTAAAACTGCGACGATGTTTTAAAGACATAATGGAGGGCCGATATTACCGCAAATCAAAACTCTGAAAACAAAGAACTCTGTTACGAGTGATCCTCATGATGAAATGATCTTCGACCCTCAACATTCGATCTTGAACCCATCCGCTCGGTGTTGCCAATCGGAGCTGTAAATAGTGACTATCGATATTTTCCTGCACTCCAGGACATAATTTAAGATTGCGCTACTTGCTACTACTGATTCGTTCTGCTTTATGGTTTTTTTTCACCGATACGATATGATGTTTCCTTGACCTCTCGTGAGTCGTGCTTTAGTTTACATTTGATCATCGGCCGTGTGCGTGACGTGCTTCCCCCCCTTCTTACAATTTTGATGATTTGAGCAATGAACAACCAGAAGATAGTCCACGGCTAAAGAAATCTGTTTTTTAAACATAGATAGGCCGCGTGCTATACGCGCTATACGTGTGAAATTACTGTATACCAAATTTTAAATTTATTCTGCTGATAGAAATCAATTACTTTATTTCAAATAACATCATCCCATTGTAAAAATAGTGTTGTTGTTTTTAAAGTCACTTTTTAGAGTCAGTCATGAGCAGTAGGCAACTCGATTTAGAGTGAAGGGTTGCGCATTTCGAAACGACAGTTTATAAAACGTTATAACGTTAAACGTTAGTTAAAAAACGACATTTGTATAAAAGTGGGTCCTCGTATTTCGGAAAGAGATACAAAGGAAAAGACCTCAGGATTCACCTGCCAAATCCAGATGTATCGTTTGAACATAGTGGACATTGCAAATATGAGTCTATTTTAGTGTTCAAGCCACAGTTAGTGAATACGACGGTTTCCGGACCTCGAACAGCCAAACCTCTGGTTATGAATTGGAAAGATGGTATAATTATTAGGTGCTGCTTTTAGGTACCAAAAAAGTAGATTGAACCTCTCCCAACAAACCACCAACCGGTTCTGAGTTGACAGCTTTGCGAACTGAGCTACCAGGGTTCATTGTAAAATTACAATAAAATTTCAAAATGCAGTAACGAAAGTATTGAAATATTCAGAAACTATATGAACACCCAAAACAAAGGTTAGGAGTAATATTATTAATTTATTATTTAACTTAATCTATTTCTTAATAAATGTTGCAATCTGCTGTGGTGTAGTACATTGCTGTTCTTACTTCAAATCCATTATTCTACGTTAAAATAATAACCCAAATTTACTTTATATCATCTTTAATATTAATTATAGCAAAATTCTACTGATCTATATTACAAAATACAAATATATTAGTGAGGAGAAAAGATAAGGAAAAATGCTAAAAGATATATAAAAAAATAAAAAGTAAAAGAACCACTCCACGTGCTACACCTAAAAGAAAATTTGACAAAAGTCTATGAGCACATTAAATTATTTTCCGTTCTTCTAAACTACTCTCAGCAATCCTATACTTTTTCACCAAAAACACTTTCAACTCGATGTCGTTCCATTATCCTGGGCTAATGCGTCCGTCGTTCCATTGTCATGTGCACCACGCGTCCATTCCCGGCTCTGTCCAGATTGACAGGGACTCCAGGCATGGTCCTGAATCGCCTCCTGGCGACCAATCACAACTCTCCAAACTTGGTGAAGTTTAAGTACAGTCGTTTCCACTGGCCACACCACACGCCTCCTGGAGTCGCGAAAAAATACTTGGGCATGCAACCCACAATGTGTGAGTGCGGCGAGCAGATCAGTTTCGCAAACCTTATATAAAACATAGCTACACTCTCACACAATCTATGTTTATTTTCTGTAATGCTATTATTTTAATGGGACAAAATAAATTCATCAATTACTACTAGTACCATGGTACAAAGGAACTATGCAGTCATGGGTCATTTAAGACTTACTTCTTGTGACTTTAATTTAATCTAGTTTTTTGATAATAAATGTTGCATTATATGTTTATTTTTTATTGTGCTATTTTCTGTGTTTCTGTTTTATGAGAATGCCAGTATTATCATGGGACAAATTAAATTCATCAACTGTTACTTGTAGTTGATTTATGCCACTTGGTGAAGCCAAGCATGATTGAGCCGAAGGCTACTCGTATTAAGGCAAAGGGGTGCGCCTTTCGTTTATAACGAGCACCACAAGGGTGAAAGTACCACTTATGCTCAAGTGGGTCCTAGTAATTTTGAAGCAAGGACCAAGCAGAAGACCCGAAGGCTTGGCATGTCATCCCCTGAGGTGTTCACAGAAAACTTGGAGGACATTGTGACCACGAACCTATTTTAAGTGCTCCAGTCACCTTTAACGAACCCGGATCTTAGGCCGGCTCAGGTTACGAACCCTCAACCTCTCAGTTACGAGATCGTTTACGGACTGAGCTAACGCGGCTCTCAACTATTGTTATTACTATGGAACAGAGAAACGATGCAGAAATCTTAGCATACTCCTCGTAGGTACCCATCACGTTACCTTTATTTTTAAATCAATATAACCCGACTTTTGGAATTTCAAATAAATAAGCTCCCACTTGGGACGCTAGATTTGGGTAAACTGCCTCGAATGCTACACCAATGCTTTACACTAAACGAGTAGGCAATATTCAATTTGTATGTCCAAATATAATCTCTAAACATACTAATTGATGTCTCTTACATAACAATGAGTCACATGCATAATTTTACTTCAAATGTTTAATCTAATCATAGGGGGAACAAGCATAATTGCTATTCATTTGTTTAGAATTTAATTTTCTGAACTTCATTAATTTAGAAAACAAACTCAGCTTCAACGCTTGCCAAACATTTCACGATCTCTATAAATTTCTCGTGTCAATTAAACAGATTAAAACCCCTGTCGCTATGCAGAACTATCTCTGAAAAAAAACATTTTTACAGTTAAACTGAAACATTGTGTATGCGGTTCAAGTGCAAAAATCTCCATAGAGAAAATTTGTTTCGTTATTAACGCGAAAAGCTCTTCTGTTTTGCCACTTCTTACTTGTTTGCACCAGAATCTGTAATTTCATTAATTTGAGTGGCGCGCAACAAAAGTGTTAAGACACTTTTATGCGAACTGAGAGCCTGCTTTGCATTCCAAATCATGTTTGTCGCTGAAAAAAGTTTTTAAATTGTAATTGATACTACATTTGTAATGCCTTAAAATTTTATATGTAAAGAAAATATGTAACAAATATAGATTTTAAAATTAATTTTTAAATTGGATTTTCAACTTATTCTCCTACAGCTTTTGTCAATTTTGTACGCGATTTTATTTTCAAAACTGCCGAGACATCTAATGGTTTTCTCAACCTGTACATGTTTAACCACTTCCCTTAGAAATTGTTTTGAAAAAATCATCACATTTTTAAAAAAAAATTATTTTTAAATTCGAGGAGACGAAACAAAACAAAATATGTAGGTTTGGAGTTGAATTTTTAATTTTTTAACGGTATAAAAGCATTTAATTTTAATATTAGTTTACTATTTCGAGTTATCTCGGACAGATGGAAAAAAGTTAAATATTAGTCTTTGCATGATAATTTTTGGAACAAGGGACAACAAAAGTGATACCTGATATTCTGTGTACTAGTATCTGGCCTCTTTTCTTACCTCTGGAATCTCTTTTACGGGAGCACAGAGTTAACTGTCTCGTTGGCATTGATTTTTTTTTTTCAGTAGCAGGAATTACATCTCGAAAATGCCGTAAGGTTAACTTGAGTGCAAAGTTGGACTTGATGACTAATGCTGGATCTTCCTGATGTGGCAGAAAGCTCTTCAAGATGATATTTAGCAACTATTCTTCTTTATACATTTGAACCCACAAGCCGACGTATACTACACAATAGGGAAAACACGTGACCATTCCCTCCAAACGAATCACAAAACCAACAAAACTACCAATCAAAGCTGAATATTACATTCAATTTTCTCCAGGCCGAGTGAAATCGTGATAAAACAAACCGTACTGATAAATTCTGCTTCGAGTTTTCTCGGGATAATAAATAACTGCAATATATACGAACCCGAGATAACTCCGGATAATCAGACAAGCGGTTAAAAAGTCACAGTCAGTCGAGGATTCCTTTATACGATGACGATCACTCTTCCAGGGCGCAATTTATAGGCACAGTTATTTCTCATGTGAAAGTCAAAAGTTTTAAACCGATTATCACATGTCATTATGTCCCATATCACACGTCAACAAGAATCAAAATAAGGTTTCTACCATATAATGGTCGAGACATGTCACAGTTGACTTCCACGTCATAATGACATCAGACATGGGAATTCGGTAACATAAATTCCCCTCTCTGCGGTATCATAATGCTGAATTCTGACATCATTAAGTTGTCTGTGACATATCTCAACTGCAGTATTGGTAGCACCTTACATCAGTTGAAAATATTTCGCCATCACACAAGAATCCGCTCATTTTGATGTGGAAAAAGAAATCGTATACCGAATCTGTTGCTTTTTCACATGTTGATGACTGATACGGCTTTAATACATTAGGAAAACTATAGTTGAATTACCATTTTATTATATTAGATAATATACACAACGTAGGAAAAAAAGGGTGAACGGCAAAGCTGGAGAAAGTTGTTTATAAAAATGTTTCAGCAGGTGCAAACACGTCGAAGCAGTTCGCATTCCAAAATATTTTTAATAGCACTCTAGCTTGCAAAAATGAAGTAGTAGTTATGGCGTAAAGTTCCCTTTCTCAAACCTGATTATTCTGTGAAAGAAAGTAATATAATGGGGAAAGTTTACATAGATGACACCGTTCCTTTACCTCATTATTACCTATAATCACTTTTTGAGGGGAGTTAAAAAATACATTTGCTGAATATTTGTTTCCTTTATAGTAAAGGTATATCCTATGAACAACTGTCCTATGAACAAACAGTACCTCAAATTTTCTAGCATATACTGTTATTTATAATTTTGTTATTTGGTTTGCTATTTTATAATTTTTCGAGCCTCTCATACAAATTTTCTATTTCTAGCATGCACATCAAATAAAATCCCAGCAAATATCTGTATCCATTATGAAACTTAAGCATACTGTCCTTATCAAATAAATATTCAATTACAAAACTTTTCTTTTTACATCCTTGTACAAAATGAATGAAATATTGATCTCTTGAAAATTTCGCCGAACGATGGCCGATTGGTTAGGTTCATGTGTTCGGATTCCACAGCGGCATGGATGTTGGTAGCCGTTCGGAATCGGCTTTAAGCTGTAGGTCCCAGTCTCATTAGCCCTCGAGTTGCAAAAAAGTAGACCGTAGCAATCCAAACCAAACCAAACCTTGAGATATTTCAGTTCTCAGATTTCAAATGAAATAACTATTTTTAACATATTTGAATCGATTTAGATAAGAGTTAGTATTACATTTATAAGTAAGTACAAGAAAATTTTAATTTTGAATATTTAAAAACTAGCATATAGTGCGTCATATGACGGTATCACTAAAATTTTTAATTTTCCAGAATTGTAAAGTAACCTATGAGGCAGGTAAAAAAAATGGTTTGTTTATTGGCTGAGAATTATGTGGTACACGCTCAATAATTAGTTTATCTTTATTGACCACATATTAGTTGCCAATTTTAATATATTTTGTCATATTAGGTGACAGGATGGACAGCAGGGGTTTTAATATTGATAGTGATTATTAGGCGGTATATATGAATGATGTCCAAAATGGAGCGAATCGATTGCAAACCTTGTGGTTATGTATGAAAAACAAACACAAACAAACAAACGTCTTAATTTTCAATGATATATAACTTAACCGCTAGATATTTATTAGTCCGTGAAATAGACTCCTAAATTTTCTATTCTAGCATGCACATCAACTGAAATCCCAGTGAATAGCCGTTCCATCATAAAAATTAAGCATACTGTCTTAATCAAATAAATATTCAATTACAAAACTTTTCTTTTTACATATTTGTACAAAATGAATGAAATATTGAAGTCTTGAAAAATTTCAGTGCTTAGATTTCAAATGAAACAACTATTTTGAACATATCTGAATCAATTGCGATAAGAGTTAATATTACATTTATACATGCTTAAAAGGAAACTTTAATGTTGAATATTTAAAAACTAGCATATAGCGCGTCATATGACGGGATCACTAAAATTTTTAATTTTCCAGAATTATAAAGTACCCTATGAGGTAGGTAAAAAAAATGGTTTGTTTTTTGGCTGAGAATTATCTGGTACACGCGCAATAATTTGTATATCTTTATATTCCTCTAAAATCTCCCGATACTGTGAATGCAGTTTAGAATCACGCTGAATTCATTTAGAAAAATAATTAAAAGTTTTCTTAGCTACGTCGAAATTATCGTTAATTTTTTTCCAATCTTTTTGCCACAGTAATCAAGGGAAGTAAAAGAATGATAATACCATTTCCTCTACACCTTGGAGGTAGATAGAATTTGTTGTTAATACCTGAGATAAAACTGTCGTTGTAACAAAAATAATCGATGATTAAGTTTAAAATTATCACATATGTACCTAATCTATTATTTAAGCCAAATATGAAAGAAAATTATTTACGTAATATCTATGTTCAGTGATTAAACATATGAAAATAATGCAGACGATATTTAAATAATTTAAAATAAGAAATGATTCAATGAGATGGTTAAAGGAATGACGTCAGAATGCTAAAAAATGTTATTTTTTCCTAGTTATTATGTGACAAATTGATAAATTTAATCACCTGCTCTTATCCTGGGTAAATAGGGTCTGAAATAATGGCATTAAATGCTAGAAAAGGGGGGGAAGAGGTGGATTTCGGACGTTGTTAACCCTAACTCATCAAGAATCCAATATAGATGCCTCTATCTATTCCAGGTCTAACCGCCTCATAAATTCGAGGACACATGGACAGATAACTTAGGCTATTATTATATAAGGGATTCATTTTTGATTAGATTTTTATAACGTTTGTTCTTACGTTGTATTATTATTCAGTTTCTGATCCTTGTCTTTTAAGTTTATATAATGCTGTGTTAGAATAGTAAAAATGCTAAAATTATTTGTGTGATAGTGTTCCTGGGTTTTGTAAAAGACAGAACAAAAAATGACTAACGAAAATAGAGTCTTTTTTATTCTATGAGTATACGAGAAAGTCGATGGGACGCCACTAGTGATTGTTTTATGTATTTCTTTTATTTTGATGATTGCTAAATATAAATTAAAATGCATTGAAATGAAATCATAACAGGTTGTACATTCGTCTTTATAGCGTTGAAATAAAGTTCACGCATGACGTAGAAATCTTTTAGAATGCATTTATTCAGTTCCCTGATTATGCATTCAGTCTCGTATTACTTTAAAGTTCCCGCAAAGAGATATAAGATCAAAATAACCACAATAGGTTTTTTGAGCATCATTGATATTTATCTAAATCTATAGCTTTTTAGGAGAGGAATTGGGTAAATCTAATTATATGTGTAAAGCATATAATTGTTTTAGGTGAAAATAGTAACAAGCAAATCGAAGGGAATTTACTCCTGATTTTTAGAAATAGCATTTATACCAGGATAAATCGAGATTATAAATATTATCGATTTGCATAGTCATCACACTAGTTTCTTAATCAACAGGTCGTGAGTTCGAACCACGGTACCGACGACAGGATTAAAAATCCGTGTAAAACTCATTTAACCCTCTAAGCGGTTCGCACGTACAATTCCTCCAAACCGATGATGTCTTCAAAGCGGTTGTCAAGTACAATTTTCGACCTCCAAAATCGTTCCGAAAATGGATGTAATGTACATTTCTGCCAGTGTTTGAGGTAGGAGGATCAGGTCGATTGTTTAGAAACTGCATCCCTCTTTGACTGACATTTATTGAGGGATGCACCCCTACTCCCTGAAACACAAAGACGCTGATAGCTTTTCATGGCTTTGTAAATCTCTATTTCGAAGTATTTCGTTTGCGGTAACAGATGTATCTCTAATTGCACCACTTAAATATCTTGGATAACTTTCGTAAAAAATATAAATAATTCTCTTAAAGTATATTTTTATTTGTACTTTTAGAATCCATTATTTCTTATGGGATGATCTTCCAGACTTGACGAGCTTTATGTGTATTAAAAATTGACAATCTATAATATCTATTTATATATCTATTTATAACCGGAAGTAAAGGGACAATAACGAGGGTGGGTTTCCCGTATTCCATTCTAGTCGACAAAGGGTGAAGTAAAAAATCCTAGAACGCTTTGGCCATTGACACAATAAACCTTTAGCGTATTTTTGGAGACTTTTTTTAATCGGTGTGTTCCACTCGGAGGGTTAAGATATTTATTTATATTCTACTTTAAAGCCCAGTGGCGTTGGGGTAGCTCTTCGCGTTCCCACGCCACAGGTCCGAGGTTCGATCCCCGGACTGGGCAAGGTTGACTCAGCCTTTCATCCCTTCAGTGGGTAGAGAAACTGAGGACCAAGCATGCTTGGGAACTAAACACTGGGGGTTCCTCGTAAGGTGTTGACCCCCTAACCGGAACATATGCTTCGCACCCCAGGGCCCTAAGTCACATAAAAGGAGTTCGGCAACGTAGGCCCTGGCCACCTAGGGGCTTTTGCGCCGAGGAGAGAGAAGTATATTCTACTTTATTTCTTGTTCCAGGAGCAGGGTTATAACTGTTTTAACTATGGGGTTTAAACCAGTGGATCAGTGGTTTTTAATCGTCTTGGTCAATATCAATTTTGACCAGTTTTGACCACTGAAATTCACTTTTCAATATATTTAATACGAATCGAATAGTTACAACAAAATTATGGTGATTACAGTTAAAATGATTATACATTAATAACAATTTTGATTGTAAAATGTCATGTTATTTGTTTTAATTTTAAAATTTAACTACAACTTATGTTTTTAACTGTACTCATGTTTTATTTTTTAACTGTAACTCATATTTTATGTTTTTTACTGCAACTGGATTACATTTTTACAATTGCACGTGCATGGTTCATTTTTAAAATTCAAACATTCTTATTATACTGTATAAGCATGTTAAATCTCATGAACTTGTTAGTGTAATATTTTGTTTAACTGCACTACTATTTTTATTGCTTATTAAAAGTCACTTCTAATTACAAAAGATATTATACATTAAAATTAAGACCATTTAAAACTATTTTAACAATTCTGACCACTTCTGACCATTTTTGACCAACCACTTTTGGACGGTTTTAAAACCACTTTTATCTAGTGTCCTGGTCAAAATCAGTTCTGACCAGTCAAAGATTCTGGAACTTTATTTAGTTTGCTGGAATATTCGCCATTTCTCTGCGTTGTGCAATAAAACTTTCATTGCCTTCCGAGACAGATTTCTGAAACTTTCCCTGCTGTTATGAAAGCCAAAGATCTCTCAGTCACAGAGGGTTCAGAATTATGCAGAGCTTGCAGTTGTACTTCGCTCTTTGAGTTGGTATTAATAAATTAGATTAGCTCTACTTGTGTGTGTTATTTGTTCCCCATTAAACCCCTACTTGGCAATATTGCCGCATAAAGAAACTTGCCAGTGAGCTCAGTGGCCGAATGGTCAAAGCACGCGATCCAGACCCGAAGATTGTGGGTTCGATGCTTGCCATGGCGGTTTATCCAAAGTACGGATTTTTAATTTTAAAATGTTATTTATTGTTTCCTTATGTTCTCTAATATGTAAATTAGTTCTTTCTCGAATATTCTGTTCGGGTATAAAAGCCAATACCCACTAGTTGTAGGCAACTTTTTGTGCTTACTGACAGAAGCCTCTGGATTGACGGGCTCGGCCCATATGGTCCAGTTGCATCACCACCTTTGATGCCTTTGATTGTAGGCAACTTCTCGATCTTGTAAAGTTGCGAGTTGCTACTTAGCTTCAATAAATTCTTCTGTTAAGTTAAACGGTGTGTTCATTCGAATCTTCGTGACAATATAAATTCCTCATAATGCACTGACTGTTTTGATTAATTTTTCTGTTTCGTTTAATTTGCCTTTTCCCTATTTATTCAAGCGTCATAAGAGATTTTTTTAGTTTTACTCGATAGAATCCTGCTGAACAAGTAATTTTTTTTCTATATAATTTCTATACATCACAAAAAAGAGAAAGAGGTATGACAGATTTCTTCGATGTTGCAAGGGACACACAGAGAAGTCGAGATATAATAAATGCTTTATAAGTTATTATTACATGTGGAAGTTAAATACACCCGGAAAAGAACATTACTCTATCGTGATCTATGCGACAAGAGTGAAACTGTTGCTCAAGTGAAAATGAAAAAAACAACTGTTGCTCAAGTGAAATGCAAACATAGACCCACTAGCATTAACCCGTGATATGAGTAAGTGATATAGTAAAGTAGATCCTATGAACAAACAGTACCTCAAATTTTCTAGCATATACTGTTATTTATAATTTTGTTATTTGGTTTACTATTTTATAATTTTTCGAGCCTCTCATACAAATTTTGCTATTTCTAGCAGGCACATCAAACGAAATCCCATATCTGTATCCATTATGAAACTTAAGCATAATGTCCTTATCAAATAAATATTCAATTACAAAACTTTTCTTTTTACATCCTTGTACAAAATGAATGAAATATTGAACTCTTGAAAATTTCGCCGAACGATGGCCGATTGTTTAAGGTGCTGGCTTTCGGTACCGGAGTTCGTGGGTTCGGATTCCACAGCGGCATGGATGCTGGTAGCCGTTCGGAATCGTCTTTAAGCTGTAGGTCCCAGTCTCATTAGCCCTCGTGTTGCAAAAAAGTAGACCGTAGCAATCCAAACCAAACCAAACCTTGAAAGTGCTCAGATTTCAAAAGAAATAACTATTTTGAACACATCTAAATCGATTTAGGCAAGAGTTAGTATTACATTTATACGTAAGCACAAGGAAAATTTAATTTTGAATATTTAAAAACTAGCATATAACCCGTCATATGACGACATCAGTAAAATTTTTTATATTTCAGAATTGTAAAGTACCCTTTGAGGCAGGTAAAAAAATGGTTTGTGTTTTGGCTGAGAATTATCTGGTACACGATCAATAATTTGTTTACCTGCATACTCCTCTAAAGTCTCCCGATACTGTGAATGTAGTTTAGAATCACGTTGAATTCATTTAGTCAAACCGTGTGGTTATGTATAACAAACACACGAAGAAACTTTGAAAGATATATAAAGATATATAATTTTGAAAGATGTATAACTTAAATGCTAGATATTTATTAGTCCGCGAAATTGACTCCTAGACTTTTATGAAAAAAAATTTGTTGCTACAGGAGATAAAATTTTCATTTTAACAAAAAATAATCGATGATTAAATTTAAAATTATCACATATGTACCTAATGTATTATTTAAGCCAAATATAAAAGAAAATTATTTACGTAATAGCTAAGTTCAGTGATAAAACGGATGAAAATAATGCAGACGATATTTAAACATTGTTATACATTTTATGTATGACACTTCATAAAGTATTATTTCTTAGATTTTCACAGGAAAAGTTGTCGAGAGGGTTAATGAATATTTTGGCCAGAATCAAAAGAAAAAATACATTTCTGAACCCTGTATTTTTAAATTATCTAAATACAAGTAGAAAAATAAGACGGCTGATGAAAAAGTAAGCCTATAGAGCCTGCAGTGAAATGTGTACATTTTATTTTATACAATTAATACATTCAACTGATTATACGTACAGAGTTTTTTTTTCGACATAGACTCGATACCTGTTTAGACGGTTTTCGTTCGTGGGATGTGTTTGAATATTCTTTTCTGGCAAACATTCTGTCCTGGTTCTTCAGCCCATTGTAGCGAGTTATTTTCCCTTCTCGACTGAAGCAAATCCCCTGCCTCCCACTTGTTCCTTCAATTAAGGAAAGAGGTGAAAGTCGCTTGGAACGACGTCCCGGCTGTAAAAGAGTGTGGTCAGGGATGTCCCAGCAATCATTTTTCTTCTGGACACAATCTTTCGACCCCTTTTCCGATTTGCTCAAGACATATTACAGTCTTTTCATATATTCCTAGTAGTTTCTGGTAAATTTAATTTGCAACTATATTTTTTTTCACAGAAACGTTGTTGTTGTTACTAATACCACTTGCACGAGCCAAGCACGTGATTCAGACTGTAACAAAGAGTTACACTTCTACAACGCCCGCAGTGATCTAAAGGTGACAATGATGTGAGTGACCCTCGTTCGACCCCATTGGTCAAGAGGGTCTGAAATCTCTCTATGAAAATGCAATTCATCTAAGTAAATATCAAAAATATCAATAAGAAATTTGTGTGTAAACAAATCCTATTTTAACTAATGTAAATCTATCGCAAAATTTGAATGTAAATTTATTTGGTATAGAATTACAAATTGGACGAAGATGTTTTATGAAATTTGTAATTTTACAGCTGCAAAGCTCTGTACGAGCAAAGTAAGTTTCACTAGCTGTTCTAGTGGTGCAACGATTCATCCTTATGTGGTTTTCTTCTCTTGCCGAGGGAGGGAAAGATTTACACTTCTACAACGCCAGCGCGAGAGTGTGACTTAAAGACGAAAGTGATGTGAGTAGCCATCATTGGTCCAAGCAGTGCTGTCCAAAGGACTGTTTTTTGAGAGATCTGCGGGCCCCCTCAGAGAGAGAACAAGGAAGAAGGAATGTGCAGCTTAAAATCTTCTGCGGCAGTTCTATCACCGTTTTCTTTTTAAAGACCGTGGTATAGCCACATTCTATTTAAAAGGGAATGCCAGGAATTGCCGACTTCCTGACCCCTTATTTTATGGAATGGGGCTTGTCCATGTCCATGTCACCATAAATCTTCCCGCGCTGACCATCTGTGGGTTGCCGTTTTGCTCTCGGATCTTTCACCATTTGTCCAGCTTGAGCGTTGCTTGGAGCCGTAAGATTCCTAGGCTGTTCTTCCTACTCACGTTACGTTTTGGCGATCGTCTTGGGTTCCCGCTGGCGGGATTTTTCCACTGAACTCGCCATGCGCGGTGTTGAGTGGGCATCATTTTGGCCGAAGTTGGGGGAGAGATCACCCGCATTATTAAAAAAAAGAGAGTACCCTTTTTTTAGCCATTTTGCTCCTTTCAAATTTTTGTGTCATGTCGAGGGACGTTTATATTTCTGACAAGGTCAGCAAGGAATAGTCAATAATAAAAACTGCTTTCAGCTATTCAATTAATAGGACTCTTTTATTTTCGTCAATTTGCATTTTCCTCTGTTATAAAGTTCTGGAGCATTCCATATGAAGACAGTGAATTGTGTCTGCGGCCATATAGTTCCACGAAAGAACCGCTGAAAGGTCATTGCGGCTGAAAGAAGCAATGTAATAATTCTACAACAACAATTCTACAATAATAATTCTACAAAGACGAAGACGCCATGTTAAGCAGATCGTAGATCGAGTATGGCCCTTTTAGCATAATGGTGTAATTAGCATTGTTATTGCTTTATTCTCATCTTTATTTGTATGTAAAATAAAAAAAAATCAACAGGAGGAATTACTTCTCATCCAGATTTGTAATTTCTCACGGGGTGACTTATACGTGCCGCTGGCCTAGACGCTCAGTCGGTCTTCACCTCAACACAGACGCTACTCGAATTAGAACGGAGGGATGCACCCATTGTTTAAAAGAGAACCTCTAAGGTGAAAAAACAATTTTTCTTAACTGAGTCCTCGTAATTTAGAAACAGAGACCAAGCAGAAGACCCCCCAGGTTTAGCCCGCCACTTCCATAGGTATTGTTACGGAAAGGACATTGCAAACCCCGAACTTATTTTAGGTTCCCCAATTGCCTTTAATGAACACGATGAATCTTGTCCGGCTCAAACCTAGGTCTTGAAATACTTCGGTTATCAAATCTTTTCCTTTACTGACTTAGCTACCACGGCTCTGCCCACAGAAATCGAATATTTGGATTCACTTCTAAATAAATAAATCTTAATTTTCCTAATGCATCGACATTTGTGATACTTTGCAACTAGCGCTGTAGGTGGTGGGTGGCTGAAACAGTGAGCATTTGACGACAGCATGTAGTAGCATTACCGTACTCTACTAATTTCTCTCTAACAGTATCTTCAAAAGTATCAATTTTCTAATCTTATTTTTTTATCATCTTTCTTATTAATAACAATAATATTAATAAAAATACATTAATTTTCATAAAAAATAATTTTCATCTATTTTCAACTCTCAAAGAGCTCTGAATTTGGTATAAAAGTATTTAATCGAGAAGATGAATCATTGAATTATAAGTCGGATTCTAAACATAACTAAAACAGTCAAAAGAAAAATAAAGCTCTGATTTCAAAAGCGCAAACAGTTTATATTTTATTCTTGAAAAAAAATTTAGCCACTTTTTTTTCCTCATTTAATGCATTTTCTATAAATGGCTTTAGTTATGCAGATAAAAGTTTTTCAGCAAAGAAGAATTTTCTTTTTCCACAGGAAATATATCATCACAAAAATAAAGAAAGATAAAATACTTAATGCAAATTCAATAAAAAGAAAAGAAATATATTCAAATATTTCAGTTTAAATATATAGATACTTTTTTTCAAATAAAACATTTAACTTTAAATATACCAGAATCTTACATATGAATGCATAAAACTTAAAATAAATGTTGTAATAAGAAATAAAAAGTTTTACTTTGAAAGATCTAAATTTAACTCTAGAATGCAAAGCGTGGGTATTGTGTGCCGGGATGAAAATATAATACTTTTTCTTCTCCTCTTGTTGTTGCGTGATTAACAGACTTGAAGTAATTTGAGAGCAAATGAATTACTGTAACAAAAAGTGGATATTAATAGATATTAACTACAGTCTTATATATTAATAAATTTTAACTATTGTCTGTCGACCAGATTATCTGGTTGTTTCTTAAATTTAATTCACAAGCATGTGGGTTTTAATAATAAAAGGCTGGCTATCAACCCGAGAAATCAAGTCTTAATTTCAAGTAGGGAGTGAGCAACAAGTGCATCTGATAGTACTTGTAACGGCGGGATTTAACGGTGTGTCTACATCAAAGAACTTTACTTTGAACTTCGCCTATGAGGATACAAAGGGGTTGTTTTCCCTGGTACTACGATGTCTAGACTTTTTGTCCTACAGTAGCAAAACAACAGATCAGACAACCGGGCACCCAGACTGACAGCCAGAAATATGACCATTGGAACTACAAAGGAATGCTACGACATTGGATCTTCGCCGACACGAATTCCAGAGACTCCTGGGTTTGCGGCCGGTGGTTGTCTAGCCCAGACCAATCCAGTTAGTTGAAGGTGAGGTCATCGCCAGATGATCAAAAAATGAAATTGTGGGTGAGGCCACCTCTCTTAGAGGTCCCTCCTCTAGAAAGAGACGAGAAAAGTTTTTTTAGAGAAGTAGTTAGTTAGCTAGCAACCACCTAATTCGGAGGTCGCCTTGACCAGTCTCTCTATCGGAGAGTTTCTTTAGCGATAAACCCACCTTGGGATCACTTCTTTAGGAATCAGCTAGAACCAGCTAATTCGGAGGTCGTCTTGACCAGTTTCTCCATCGGAGAGTTTTTCTTAACTAAAAACCCACCTTGGGATATATCTCTTTCTGAGACTGATAACGATACTCTGTGCCTTGGGTTTTTCTTTTAATTCGATCTTCTTCAGGATTGAACGTGTATGCCTCTTAGGAATTCGGACTTTGTTTTATTTTCTTCGAAGATACCAATTGATACTTCAAACTCTCGTCTAATTGAGTGCACTGCCTACATAATTACTACTGAGAACTTTTACGCGAAGCTACCGAATTGATATCTTCCTTCGGTTACTAAACCATTCGGCAGGGACCCTTTTTCATACGTCTCTATTTAGGCCTACGTCTAGGGTTTCATATGTTTGTGAACTGTATTTGTATTGTGTATTTAAAAATGTTTATATAGCCGTGAGTTGTAAATAAATCATTTATTCAAGAAACACCTGCTTCTTCATTGTGTCATCTAAAACAGGGGCCGGATACGTTACATACTCTATGATGGAAACCATGTATGCGAGATACCAATAATATACTAGACGAAGTAACAACGTGTAAAACCCGAAGTGTGCTGTATCCAAAGTAAAACTGAATAAAGATTACGGCAACCCACTAAAGATGAAATTACTATGATGCTTTTATGAAATTTCTTCATAAATATATCAATATCCTCATTTCAAATTTTAATTGGAAATAGCATAATTTAAACCATTTTTTAGAAGTTCTTTCGTGCTTCTAGTCAAGCTTAATCGACCTAAGTTATACTTTTGTTAACTACTCAAATTTACTGTATTCTTGCAGAAAATGGAATATCTCTTTTGTGAGTGTATAATGTTTCACAAGGTCAGGCTATTAATTTCCAGGACTCATGGAATAAATCAGAAGAATAAAAAAGGTTAAACACATGGCCATTTAATATGATTCGAAGTAATCCCCATCAGCTGTAATGCCCGTCTGTACAAATTTCGGAAAGAAGTTTTAAAGTCCTCTTTGGGAATGTTTTTTAATAGTGACGTTGCAGTTTTCTTGATGGCTTCGACATCCTGAAATCTTGTTCACTTCAGCGAATATTTCAGCTTAGGAAACAGTAAAAGTCTGTGGGTACTAGGTCTGAAGAGTATGGTGGTTGCTGCATCTCAACGACACTATGCATGGTTAAGAATTGCCTCACAGCAACGGAATGTGTAGGCGGGCATTGTCATGTAGCAGCAGCTAACTCCCATTTTGTTGAAAATGAGGCCTCACTCTACGAAGTTTTCGAAGTCGGTCAAAAACTTCTGTGTAGAACTAACTGTCCATTGATAGTCATGATAGGAAAAAATTCATGAGGAATGAGTCCATCGCAATCGATGAAAGCGATTAACATGACCTTGATTTTGGACTTTTCAAATCAAAATTTTTTCTGCCTTGGTGAACTTAAAGACTGCCATTCAGAGCTTTGACACTTGGTTTCAGGGTCATATTAATAACACCAAGACTCGTCTCCCATGACTATCCTATCCACAGGGAACGCAGTGTCATCATCAACGTTGTCGATAAGTTCGCCACATGCGTCCACACTCAATTGCTTTTGTTCTTCCCTTAAATGGTGAAAAACGGATCTGGAACAAAACTTACGTTTGTTTAGGTTTCGCGTCAAAATTCGCCGAACCGAACGGCCCCGATTGCTCTGCACATGCTGAAGAAAACGCTCTTCAATATGCAATCATTAGCGCCATCTTTCGGCTTTTCGTTCTCCTACAGTTACGTCAGTCCTGGAAATTAATAGCCGAACCTTGTATTTTTAAAACTGTATTGTATTTTTATATATTCATTATATATTAATATGTAATGATATCATAGCAATCTTTTTTAATGTGAGGGCACAGAGATGAATGTTAATAACTGCTAATGGTAATGATTATTGATAACTACACTAAGACATTTGTTTAACTCTTTAATGGCCGAGTCATTTCTGCCGATTACATATCGATGCATATCTTAAATCTAAGTTATAATAAACTGAACAGAATAAAAGTAATATGAAGTTTAATCAACTTTGAATACTACAGCACGTCACGTTAGGGATCAGATATCGTTTTAAACATCATGGGATGCCATTTATGTAAAAGGAAAAATTTCGTGAAAAAAAGATTTATTTGGTATTACATGTAAAATAAGTACTGTAAATTATTGTTTTATTAGAGATAAAGCAATTTGTCAGGATTTCAGTGTACAGGATTTTCTATATACCTGCCGAAAAAGTAAATGTAAGTGCGCTATTCGAAAAATCACAAAGTGTCAATCTAAAGAAATATTTATAAATAATAGAATTTACTTGTGACAAAACTCTAATATCCTCCATGGTTTCCACCTACAACTCCACTCTAGCGGCGATATAAAAAAGAGACGTTTCATCAGCCTTCTGCTAGGAGAATGAATGGACTGACTTCTGTTTAGCCGTTATGTGTTTTCTTTCTTTAATTGTTTTAAATATGTTTCCTTTATGTGTTTTGTCAATAAACATATTGTAAAGTAAATCGTTGCTTGATTGGTGGACACCCGAGAATTCCTAGTATAAGTTAGAAAAAGTTGGCTTACATTTGAAAATTTTATAGTTTGTTTATAAAATTGTACTCTACCTACTCTCAAAAGGAAAAATTGTCCTAAGGAATCATAAAGTTCTACAAGTTATTTTTAGTCTTATATAAAAAGGGACTTCAATCATTAATGGTTTAAATTATTAGAAATAACAGAAACAAAATAAATTAATTTTTATATCGAATTATACCTATCGTAATTATATGAAAATTTATTCATTAGAACTTTCTTTCTGCTTTAAAAATACAAGAATAACAATGTTCGAAACCTTCTTTTTCGGTGATGCGAAAAGGGTATAAATAATACTTTCTACTTCTAAAAGTTCCCCCAAGAGGATTACCTTATCGTCTTCCTGAAATCGGGAAAACCTTTTTATTTCATGAATTCAAAATCAAAGATTAAATATTTATCAGGTCCCGATACAGCATCTGCCACTTCATTTTTAAAAATAAATATCTGGCACGGTACTTAAAACTCAGTAAAATGGAAAGTAAAGACAGTACTTTTCTTCGATAAATGTCACGTGGGCAAAGATATGTCAATGCGGAAGTTAATTTGCGTTTATGGTAAGCTTTGAATTATATTTCAAATATTCCCTTAAATATTGTCAAAAAAAGGTTGAATTTTTTAAATTAATTTTTTTACCTTTTGTTGCGTAGTCACTAAAGTGA
>CM063506.1:21932443-22004943 GCA_032207245.1 Pardosa pseudoannulata
AGACCATCCGTATGGCGCTTCTGTGTTCGACGCCAAGATTTTTGCTATCAGACAGGTATAGGACTGGGTTATTTTACATAATATTTCTTCTGTTATTATGATTTCTGATTCATTAAGTGCATTAAAGACCATTTTTACTTTCCTGGTTTAGTTGCTGACATTCACACCAGTATTTCCTCTTTTACTTCGAAGTTTGGTCCTGAGTCGTTCATTTTTTGTTGGACCAAGGCCCATGTTGGTACCACTGGTAACGAGTATGCAGATTATTTTGCAAAAATAGGCTACTAATTTTTCTGATATTGATTTCAACACTTTATCTTCTCCGCTTCTCATACTTAAGGTTTTGTTTAATTATTTGATCACCTGGCAATTCCGATGGGATGCTGCTGAAGTTGGAAGGTTCACTCATGCTGTTTTCTTTTAGTTTCAGTTAAACGCAATTTTTCTAATCACTTCTTAGTTAAACTCGTTACTAATCACGGTAAATCCCCCCGTATTACAGGAGGTTCTTTAGGAAAGTGGTTTCTTGTGGTTGTGGCTGCTCATTGGCTGATACTCTACATTTAATTTACGATTGCCCGTTGCTTTCTGATTTCCGTTTGAAGCTTTCTTCTAATTTGCATGAAATTCCTCTCTCTAAACGTGTCCTTCATCCTACAACACGTAGCCGAACTACGGCCGATTGGTTAGGGTGCTGGCCTTCGGTACCAGAGTTCATGGGTTCGAGTCCCACTGTGGCATGGATGTTCGTAGCCGTTTGGAATTGGCTTTAAGCTGTAGGTCCCGGTCTCATTAGCCCTCGTGTTGCAAAAAGTACACCGTAGCACTCCAAACCAAACCAAACCAAACCAAACCTACAACACGTAATCATCTCAATTCTTTGATGTATTTCGTTGTTGCCCATGAGGACTTGTTCTTTCCTTATCCCCTGATTCTTCAGTTACAGTCTCCGTTTTGGTTGTCGTCACTATGTGTGACGACCGGCTATTATTTTTCGTCATGGGTGTTTTCCTGTGTTCCTTTCTGAATTTAGTTCTTTTTCGGTTAAACCCATTAGAAGGGTAGGAACCGACTATATACTGAACTTATCGACCACCCGTACGTGGAATTTTGGCTGTAAAGACGTAATTGCAAGAGACTTATTTCAAGCCGAGGGCGATATTGAGTTTTAATTGCTATGACTGATGAAAATGTTTTTTTTTCGCACAAAAGTGTTGAGAAAATTGAATTAAAATTTTCATTGATTTCTTCCTCAGAGATAGGTATTCATTTTTTATAAGAAGTTGAGAAAATTTTAAATAGTAATTAAAATTAAAAAAATAATAAGCATAATTCCTTATAAGGTCTTTTAGTTTTTCAATTTTTAATCTTAATGTTAATTCAACTTTTTGTTAGTTTTGCTGCAGATTATAACAAATAATCATCCATTTTTAATGTGGACCATCAAAAATTTTTCACCGAGCACTGGTGGTCGTGAACTACCATAAGCGACTGCTGCTCTAAATCATATAGAATATCTATATGGATAAAATAAACTGTATGCTTGCGCATCACAAGAAAACTACTCAACTTATTGAGATTGTAACTGTTATCAACTTAAGGGTATTGGTATCAACTTAAGGGGTTGCCTCAGACAAGAACTTGTTTTCCTGCATTGAAAATACCACTAAAATTTTCAGAAGATTATTATTATCATTATTATTTTTTTATTTATTTTACTTTATTTTTTGGGAGTAGAGGGTTGGTTTGAAGTGCTACGGTCTACTGTTTTGTTCACGACGGCTTATGAGACCTGACCTACTGCTTAAACCCGATTCCGAACGGCTACGAATATCCATGCGAACAGCGGGATTCGAAACCGCAAATTCCAGTACTGAAGATTCGACCATTCGGCCATCGTTCGGTAATGTGCTTGTTTTGGGGGGAGACTAATGTATTTATAAATGAAAATGTCTCTGTGTGTGTGTCTTTATACAAATCCATACAATTTGTCTTAAAATAACAAAATTTAGAAAGAGATTCTTTAATAAGGTGATTTAATATACGTACCCACTCTATTGATTAAATAAAAAGATTCATGATGCAGTTTTTTAATTTTTTCTTTTACTTATTAAGTTAAATTATTTGATTCATAAAAACATTAAAATGTTTATGGCTAATTTATTTTATAAATTAATACTTTCTTTAATATAGTAGGAATTTAAAAACTGTAATCTAAAACACGTTTGCCCATACGCATATTGTTCCGTACACACTAATAATATTGTAAATACGAAAGCAATAAAATAAAGTTTTAAGTGTAAACAAAGGAATAATGTAGACAATTTTCATAAAATAGACAAAGAAACGGTATTTGGGAGTAGGGTATATTTGGAAAGTTGCCATGTGTTGTAAATATATCACGAGTATTCCATTAATTTACAACTTCATCGAAAATTTCAAGTTTTTTTAAACATTTTTTTAACGTTTTGAGGCATCTGATGAATAGGTAGATATTAAAAGACTCGAGCAATGCCGTGTGCTGTTTACTAAATAGTACATAGTCATTGTATAACTAGTACATACGAGGGTTTGAACTTTAATAGTGGCAACTATTTATTTACATAGAATACAAAAGGGATTCCTGTCACTAAGTTTTACTGTCCTTCAATATAGTCACCAGCATTGTGCATAGGGTGTTTCTAATGATAAGGAAGTAGCAGAACACCTGTAGCAGCTCCTGTTCTGTTGATAATTTCAATGGACAGGTCTATTGCTGCGAGAATCTCTGGAACAGTTCTCTAGCGAATGCCACAAAGTAGTTTCTTCCTCGTAGGAATTAAGACAAAGTCACAAGGGCTTAGGCCCTTACTCTGGACGTTGCGGTTCGTTTCGAACCTTCGTTGTGACACCACTTTGACGTCAGCTTGATCATTTGCTCATATAATGTCAGCAAGCTGACGTTAAAATGACGTCACAAGGTTCAAAACGAACCGCAACGTCTAGAGTAAGCCCCTAGATATGGAGAGTATGGTGGATGGTAAAGCACGTCCCAGCACCATTGATCAAACAAATCAGTCACAGCTTGCTCTGTATGTGGCCGAGCATTGGCATGCAGAATGATAGGCAAGGAAGTGCAGAATTTTTCTCATTGAATGCAGAGTGGTTCCTTCATCTTAATAATTAAGTCAAAGTCACAAGGGTTTAGATCTGGTTCAAGTCCCATCCAGCGTAATTATACGGCGTAAAATAGCCTCACCTTCGAGCTTATAACGTTCCATATTGGTTCGAGCATCATCGTATCGTAGCCATTTCTTCATTTCCGTAAAAGTATGTGGAATCCATCGTGAAGCAATTTTTCTCATGCTCATGCTTTCCTTTAGAATGTGCAACAGAGCTGTATGCTCAAATCCTGTCTTTCGGGTTAGAATTGTTTGACATCGATCACTGTCTATTAGTGCGGCAACAGCATGCATTTCTGCATCTGTGACACTATGACGACCTGGTCGATGCATGTCTGTCTCTTTGGGCTTATTTCATTGAAGGCTTTTACTCATCTTACTACAGTTCTGTAAAGCAATGCAGATTCCCTGCAAGTATCTTGAAGCCCTAGATGACATTGTCGTTATGTACGACCTCTGGCACATTGAATTTTTATCCATTTTCGCTGTTCATGGTTTGAAAATTTCCTGACAACACTTACTTCAGATCGCAAGGTAATACAAGTATCAGTTCTTCACGTCACTCTGAATTCGTATGATGTAAGAAGGACTAGTCTTTTTGCAGAGAGGTAAGATAGGTATTTAGCTCACGTGTGGCATAAGTGACATTCTTTGGTTTTGTTGGGTATCGTTTTTACAGCAGTGTTGCTACTATTAAAGTTCCAACCCTCGTATGATGTTTCATTAGAACAAGGTACCCTTGGTATTTTTGGCGATTTTTATTGTCGAGCTGTGCCAATAAATTAATTATTATTATTAATTTAATTATTAACTATTATAAATTGGAATATCTGTATAAAATATTATGGGATGAAACATGAAATATTAAGCGGATTTAACCAGGACTTCTTATATACAGGACATTCATATTTATGGGCAATTAATTAATAAATTCTACTTGATTGACGTGATGACAGGGTTACCCTGTACTGACGATATCTAATCGTACGTATATTTCCAAAGTTTTAAATAGTTGAGACCAAAGAAGAGGGCGAAATTTCGATTTTTAGATTTTTTGCTCACATTCAGGTTGACCTAACATAAGAATGTTAAAAAATACGAATAAAATCGGAAAAAAAGAAGAATAAACCACCCTTCAAGCTATGAATCAGACGCGAGTTTAATATGAATTCATATTATCTCTCCGTGTTTCCCACGATGGGGAGGGGAGGGACAATTTGCTTATCGGTGTTTTTCGCGAATGGTTTTTTTTTCCATAAAAATGTTTAGTACGAGGCAAAAGAAACATTTCTTTTTCCTATTTTCCATTTTACAGGTACAGAAGAAGCACACAAGCTTCGGAATTATTTGTGAGAATACAAACAGAAATTTGAGATTTACTGTTACGTACTAAAAACTATTTTTCTAAGTTGTATTCTTAAATATATGAGGAGTACAGTTTTTTTTCTTTGGGAATAAACAAGTATGTTCTTTGAACTCAAACATTATTTATGGGTAGAGCCAGAATGCGTTTCTCTTCGAAAATGCAAGATAAGAGCCCTATGTTTAAATATTGATCTGAAAAACACCTTTTGATTTATCACACCGGTTTTTATTTCTTTCTTTTTCTAGAAGCTGAAATGCATTCAGAAATATTCAAATCGAACTGGAGAAAGTCTTTCATTCTTATATAAGCTTGGGAAACGTTTCTGATTGGAAAAAATAACTACATCTGTTTTTAGAGAGTACATTCAAGTTTACAAGTTAAAAAATCTGATGTGAACATCACAAGGCTTTCTCACATGCTTATTAAACTATAAATATATTATTCTGTTAAATTTTGCATCATGTGTGATCATACTTATTATTCACACCTTTCCTTCAAGTTTCAAAATTAGAATCGTTTTTCAATGTAACGGTTCAATCTGAGTAGAGCTCTAGAGGTGCTGTTTAGAGGCGACTCGCAGCGTTGATATTCGTCATATTGAAATTTTTCGTTATACAGATATTTTAAAAAAATCGAAATTTTGGCCATAACAATACTTTCTTCACTCCTTCCTAAGAAATAGTACACAGTAAAAATTAATAATTATCCTTTGACAAAAATATTTTTATTCCGTTTCTCAATTTATTTGTGTTGTCTGATTACAGTTCAAGTACTGCTACCTGGTGGAGACTCGCAGCATTAATATTCGTTCGAATTATCCGTTCTTCATGTTAGATGCATTGCTCAGAATAACTATCACCAAACATTAAACACTACAAATGAAATCTTAGAACTTCTCTTAGAATCTTAGCACTTTAATGAATCACAAATTAATAACATCATACTGACCCATCATCAAGCCTAGCAACTCACGAACACAACACTTATCATTTCGAACACACTCTAAAAGATTAGTAGAAGTTGTAGTTTTTTTAGTCTAGTAGAAGTTGTAGTTTTTTTTAGTGTAGTAGAAGTAATAGATATTTACAGTCTAATGGAAGTAGTAGTTATTTACAGTCTAATGGAAGTAGTAGTTATTTACAGTTTAATGAAAGTAGTAGTTATTTACAGTCTAATGGAAGTAGTAGTTATTTACAGTCTAATAAAAGTAGTAGTTATTTACAGTCTAATGGAAGTAGTAGTTATTTACTGTCTAATGGAAGTAGTAGTTATTTACAGTCTAATGAAAGTAGTAATTATTTACAGTCTAATGGAAGTAGTAGTTATTTACAGTCTAATGAAAGTAGTAATTATTTACAGTCTAATGGAAGTAGTAATTTACAGTCTAATGGAAGTAGTAGTTATTTACAGTCTAAAGGAAGTAGTAGTTATTTACAGTGTAATGGAAGTAGTAGTTATTTACAGTCTAATGAAAGTAGTAACTATTTACAGTGTAATGGAAGTAGTAGTTATTTACAGTCTAACGGAAGTAGTAGTTATTTACAGTCTAATGGAAGTAGTAGTTATTTACAGTCTAATGGAAGTAGTAGTTATTTACAGTGTAATGGAAGTAGTAGTTATTTATAGAGTAATGGAAGTAGTAGTTATTTACAGTCTAATAGAAGTAGGAGTTATTTACAGTCTAATGGAAGTAGTAGTTCTTTACAATATTAAGAGTTTTCGTTATAATGCCTATATCCTTCAGAGTCAGTTTAATTCCATCTCCTCCCTTATGAAGATGGGATTAAACCAACTTGGAAAGATTCCTCCCAATCACTTTTGGTATTTCGGGAGAAGCCCTTTGGCTTGCATTATCAAACGGCCTTCTCGCGTTTCATGGCCATATCAGAGCACTTTCATGCAGGGATAGAAGATTTTTCCTGAGTGCCATTGGTGTGGGGCTGACAGGGCATCCCCGGTACTTATTTTAGTTTGCTTGGGATTTAAATAGGACAATATCCTTTGGAATTCTGTATTGTTTTTGGACTTTTTGTGTATTTTTGAATTTATGGAGATTGTCTAGCTTTGCTAGGCAATCTGGGATTAAAAACTACAACAACAGCAACAGCATATCACTCTAAACTGAAAATTTTATGTATTACTATATTTCCTTTATTCCGTACCAGAAAATAATAAAAATTAAATATTCAAACTTATTTTTTACAAAAATCAGATTTTTAATTTTGTTTTTAAGGTATCCGTCTACGGAGAACTTTATTCTTTATACGTAGAAACTAGTTCAATTTTTTACATTTTTAGATTTATTTTTTATATTATCATATAGAATTGTCCTTAAAAATTTATTCATGGAGAAGTTTTTATAAAATTTCTAATAAATAAAGAAAATTTAGTAAAAAAATCGGGTTTTTTCAAAAACTCTAATTTTTTAATAAATTAAATTATTTCAATATTTTTGGATACAACGCATTTTTTTTACACTGGATTAGTGAATCACTCAAAATCTTTGCTTAATTTACATTTGGTTAAAATTTTTGTTAATTCAAAATCATACACATTGAATTTTAAACGAATTTTCATTACCTTTATGAACTATGATTACTATGAGTGTAACATCATTAAAAATTATCCAAATTTAAAGCTTTTAGGTCATTTACTAGTAAATATTATCAAAAGCATTCATAATAATTTTCACCAAAATATTTTAAAATCGTTTTGAGAAATCACATTTCAAGTTTCAACATTTTATTAAAAACACCATTCTGAGAAAAACGCATTTGAAGTTTGTGGAAGCAACTTTAACTATTATAAAATTAAAATACATGTTTAAAATTCCTCACACTTTCTTGATTCAAAACTTTCTAATTGCCAAGTTGCTAATTATTAAAAAGACTAGAAAAATGTTTAAACTAATCTTCATGAAAATTAAAAAAGTTTTGTCCAAAAAATGCTCTTTAAAAAGCTTTAAATTCACAACTTCCGGTTCCGAAGTCGCTACTTCCGTTTTGTTTCAACAGCTGTCACTGATGTTTAAACAGCTGTGACTTTTCTTTAAAATGCTGTGGAGATAAAACAAAAACAGATTTAGAAGCCTAAAAGTTGATATTTTACAATTGAGAAATAAAAAAATATGATTTTTGGCAAAAAATAACGTTTTTAAAGTAGACGGATACCTTAAAACGGACAATAAAAATTATTTCATTTATTTAAAAAGCATTGTTACAACTGCGTATGAAATTAGTCAAAACGTACTCCAATAATCATATTCACATACAGGCTCATCAGAAACTCATAGCCTTAAATAATAATAATAATAATAATAATAAAAAAGGTCTTTCCGAACTAAGTGAGATCGAAAATTTGAAGAACAGTTAAGATCTTTAAAAATCGAATTTTCGAACCTGACAATACTTGTCTTATGCCAGGTATACGAGGTAGTAAGAATGGATTCCGGTATCTTCCGTTGTTGTATGTCGTGTAGTCCTCGTTTATATTTGAGTATCAACCTGTGATCAAATGTATAGTGGTGATTTATTTTTAATTGCGTTGTGTTAAGTATTTTTGTACTAAATTTAACCACAGGTTCTGAGAAACTACAGATATAAATATAAAAATAAACTAACAGCTAAATTGACAGCAACCGAGACTAACTTAATATTAAAAAACAAAAGTAAATTTATTATAATATATATACATCTATTTACATACAAATTGATGCTAATTTTCATGAAATAAGCTTTGTCAACATCTTCTAAATTAGTACTGACAAATTTTTTATATACTTAAGTAATTTTGTAAATAGATAGAGGACCTAATCTCAATTTCAGAAATGTATGTAAATTTGGGGTACCTTTGTGGTCTAAAATGTTGGGGCCGGAACACTTCTGGTTGAAGGATATCTATGGCTGATCAGGAGAGGGAATCTATATATCATCCGTTGGTCTCGTCAGGCGCTTCCTCCTGAGTCTTTGGGGTGCGGCCGTACTATTTGGTGCACGAACACTTCCTGTCGGTCCTAGTCTGGACTATATATATATATATATATATATATATATATATATACATATATATATATATATATATATATACATATATATATATATATACATACACATATATATACATATATATACACACACACATATATATATATATACACACACACACACATATATATATATATACATATATATATATATATACATATATATATATATATATAAATATATATATATATATAATATATATATATATATATATATATACATATATACTATATATATATATATATATATATATATATATGTATATATATATATATATATATATATATATATATATATATATATATATATATAACAAATAATATATAAGGCCTACGTAATACAAAACTACTTATTAATGTTAATTACTTTAGATATGTCGACATACAGGATCATCAAAAACTCATAGCCTTAAAAAAAAAAAAAAAAAAAAAAAAAAAAGTCTTACCGAACTCAGGGACATCGAAAATTTGAAGAACAGTTAAAATCTTTATAAATCGAATTTTCGAACCCTTACAATACTTGTCTTATGTCAGGTATAAGAGGAAGTAAGAATGGATTCGGGTATCTTCCGCCGTTGTATTCTAGTTTCCGGAACCACTTTCATAAAGAGATATAAACAAGATTAACTACTTAACGAAAGAATTTTAACGACTTTTGTAAACCCTCTTCTCTTAGTTACTTTTGGGTAATCAAATAGAGTATGCAAACTATGTAGTCAAGACAGTTTGTCTAGTTAAATTATACGGAGACACGAATTTCTAGATCTAAAAGTTCAACAGGGTGGTTAGGTAATAAAATGTTATTTTCGTAGAGCTAAGACGAAAGCTATAGGTTTCATTTTATAATCACGCTAAGTACAGCTAAAATCAAATCTTGGGACGTAATAAAAATCTGACATCTGCAAATGTTGCTTTAATGAATGAAGTTGCTTCCAGTGATAATGGTATTGTAGTACTGGTATATATTGTTAGATGTAGTTACGGTGTATAGTACCTATCCAGACGGTATTTTCCAGATGTATATATATATATATATATATATATATATATAAAAGAAAAAAACGAATAATACCTCAGGCCTACGGAATACACAACTACTTACTAATGTTAATTACTTTAGATATGTCGATCTGGTTTGTTTAGCTGAGAAGAATGATTTAAATTTCGATTTTTATCCCAGTAGTTTAAGATTAATTCAAAATAGTAATAATGAAAAGAACGAAGTAGAATTTCTTGACTTAAGATTTTATTTGAAAAATGGTATCATTAATTACTACTTATTTGATAAGCGTAACGATTTTAAATTTGATACTAATCATATAGGGCGATTTCATGCAGCAGGGCACATCTCAATTTATGACGATTTTGGCTTTTGTTTCAAAGGGAAAGGCAGCTTGTTCTTTGCCTATTGGCTGTCACAAATATAAAAATGAATGGGAAGGGCATAAAAGTAGTTCTTGACGTTTCGTGAAATTGTTCTATTATGTCTTGAAAAACATCAGTGAATAAAAACGTTTTATCCTAGTGGTTTAAAATTAATTCAAAATAGTAATAATGAAAATAACGAAGCAGATTTTCTTGCCGTAAGATTTTATTTGAAGGATGGTATCATTAATTACTACTTATTCGAAAAGCGTAACGATTTTGAATTTGATACTAATCGTATTATGTCTTGGAAAACAAATATGAGAGTAAAAATGTTAAAAGTAATGTTATTATAAAAGTTTTAATTAGATGTAGTAGATAGCATAGCAATAATAATGTAACAGGAAATATATTCGTACTTTCCCAATTTACGCACATAAAAAAGATTTCCCTGCAGGTTTTCTAATTAATACAGTAAAAATTATTTTAAACTTAATAGTAATGAATGTGTTTATAGATTCTTTAAATAATCGAATGTCTTAAAACATAAATAACTTAGGATTATCTGTCAGGTAGTGTTGTAGTGTAGTTTGTGCGGTTTTGCTTGTGTCTATTTATTCTTCCATTTTTGGCTTCCTTCGTATGATGTGACTTCCATGAGTGTTGTTGCAACATAAAACTAGTTTAAATGGAGTGTGAGATCAGAACTCCTCACGGTCATTAGTAACATCATTCCTATTTTTCCTTTTTAATCTGGTATTGTATCTCTCCACAAGTCTTTGTATTACAGCTAGTGGTATTGTCTTCCACTCGGCTTGGAGTAGACATACAAGTTCCTTCACCGATTTTGGACGGGTAGTGCACCCCTTAATTCAGCGATCCAATTCGTCCCAGAGGTTCTCGATAGGGTTCAGGTCTGGGTTCTGGGCAGGCCAGTCCATTCGATGAACTCCATTGGCACCATACCAAGCCTTGGTTAACCTCGAAACATGACAACTGGCATTGTCGTCCTGAAAGTAACAAGGGTCCAACCCGTAAAACTGCCACAACGTAGGAAGCATGTTGTCATCAAATTAGTGCAGTAGGAATCGACGTTGAGCTTACCATGAATGGGGACAAGGGTCCCAGTAACATACCAGGAAAAACACCCGAGACCATAATTCCACCTCCGCCGAACTTGACTGTTGACACAATGCATTCTGGCAGGAGACGTTCTCCAGGCAGACGCCAGACCCAGACCCTGCCATCCGAACGGTAAAGGGTGAACCTTGATTCGTCGCTCCAAAGAACCCGTTTCCACTGATCTACGGTCCAATTTCGATGTGCTTTGCACCACATTAACCGAGAAGCGCGGTTGGACTTTGTGATCAAAGGCTTATGGGCAGCAGCACGACCATGAAAACCAAGCAGATGTGCTTCCTTACGGATGGTATTCATTGAAACAATACTCCCGGATGCCTGTTGAAACTCCTCGCGGATGAGGGCCATCGGTTGGGTGCGGTTCTCTGGACAGCATTCGTCGGTCTCTATCTCCCAGTTTCGTTGGTTTGCCGACTCGGTGCACATTCCGACAATCACCGCTCAACTTCCACTTCTTAATCACACAGGCCACTCTCGATTTTGGGTACTTCAGATCGTTAGATATGTCCCTTAAGGATCGGCCACATTTGTGATATCCGACAATTATACCTTTCTCGAAATCAGAGAGCTCCGAACTGCGTGGCATCTTGCATGCGACTAATGCCGATGCTGTTTCCTACACGATGTATACCGGAGGAGGCCTTGACGTAACTCAGGACCGCAGATATCATCATTTGCATAGGTGTCCAAATATTTATTGGTAGACAGTGCATGCATAGGTATTAGATGATCAGGATGCGGTCAAACTTCCTTGCACATCTCGATTTTTTATAACCTTTATAGAAAAAACATAGTGTAGAGAATATATAATGGGAATAAAATCATTGAAAGGCTACTTCAGAGATTAAAATTCATTTGCAATTAATTAAGAAACATAATTTCGTGCTTGTATTTTGTAAAATCAAATATAAGGCACAAAAAAGCAAGATAGAATATGATATCCACTAAATATGATTTTACTATTATTAAATTATAATTATTAAGTAAATGAATGATTTTTTTCTGGCTTCTTTGATTGTACAATATCGGAGTTTATTAGGTACTAGCACAAAGCCTGTCATATGACGAAATCAGTATTTTTTTTTAATTTTCTAGAATTGTAAAATACTCCATGAGGCTGGTAAAAAATACTTTGTTTTATGGCTGAGAATTATCAGGAAGACGTTCAATAATTTGTTTATCTTCATACTCCTCTAAAGTCTCCCGATACTGTGAATGCTGTTTAGAATCATGTTGAATTCATTTAGAAAGGTAATTCAAAGTTTTCTTAGCTACGTTAAAATTATCGTTAAGTTCTTCCCAATTTTTTTTTTCCACAGTAATTAATGGAAGTAAAGGAATTAAACTATCATTTTCACTATACTCTGGAGGTAGATAGAATTTGTTGTTAATACCGGTGATAAAATTTTCATTGCAACAAAAAAAGTATTTGATTGTTAAATTTAAAATTATCACATATGTAAGTAATCTATTATTTAAGGCAAATATAAAAGAAAATTATTTACGTAATACCTAAGTTCAGTGATAAAACGTATGAAAATAATGCAGGCGATATTTAAGCAATTTAAAATAAGAGATGATTAAATGAGATGGTTAAAGGAGTGACGTCATAATTCTAGAAAAAATGTTATTTTTACTTATTTATTATGCAATAAATTGATAAGTTTAATCGCCTGCTCTTAGCCGGTGAAAAAAGGGCTTGAAATAAGAACATTAAATGCTACAAAAAGATGGAAGGGGTGGATTTCGAACACTACTAACCCTAACTCATTAAGAATCCAATATGGATGCCTCTATTTATTCCAGGTACAAAGACTTCATAAATTCGAGGTTTGGTTTGGTTTGGTTTGGAGTACTACGGTCTACTTTTTTCAACACGAGAGCTAATGAGACCGGGACCTACAGCTTAAAGCCGATTCCGAACGGCTACGAACATCCATGCCATTGTGGGATTCTAACCCACGAACTCATAAATTCGAGGACAGATGGGAAGATAAGATAGGCTATTATTATATAGGGGATAATGAGCGTCCGATATCCTGATTCTTAGGTTTCCAGCACTGTTAGACATGGGGAAAGACAAGTGTGGTTGGCAGATAGTTCTTGTCTAGTATACAAAAAAATATGTTTTTATAATAAGAGAGGAAATAAACTTAGCAAATTTCAAACAATGAATTACATTTCTCGACGGTTCTTCCTTGAATTTTGAACAACGCTCTCAGCTTAAATTCTTGTTTGTTTTTATCTTTTCACATCCAACGTCGTTTGAACAAACGAAGAATCTATTCTTTTTCTTAGCGGAGCACAGTCATCAATCTCAGATTCACTCTCGCAGCATTTTTAAATTTTTTCGAATGTATTGGTTCGAAACAAATCGTAAAATACGGGAAAATTACTCGAAAATTTTTTTCCCCAGCTATCTTTTACATTCGTGCCAGCGGATATGAAAAATTATTTTCCTCGAAAGGAAATTCTATTTTTATGACAAATGACGCCAAACTTAGACTTTGAATTTCGAAAGTATTATTTTCCGTAAAAAACACATGTTTAGGAATTTTCCATACGCAAAAGACTGAGATGAAGGAATTCGTGATGGTCCTTTGAAAGAAACTGCTTACACCGAGCGACACACGCTGTAGTCGACCAGAAGTAAAATAGATGTAATCTGCTTGCTCACGATCGTTCTGCTTTCAGTCGAGTTACTTTTTACTTTTAAGGAGTTTATGATCTACTTTTCTAAACAAATGATTATTTTTTTGCATATTTGATTTTAATTTTTAACTTTTGCAACATCTCCGTTTACGTTATTCCGTAAGTTCATTTATATTATTATCGTGCATGTTGAAAGAATTTTTTAGTTGCACTGCTTAAGTTTTACTCTCAGATATTAAATATTTCGGATACATTTACATACACAAAATTTCACTATTCTAAATTCCTTATATATACATGTTAAATTTTTCGAAAAGCTATTTTTTTCGCGTTTAATTAAATATTCCCTTTACTTACGATGTATATATATATATATATATATATATATATATATATATATATATATATATGCAATGATATTTATATCACTCTCGGTTTAAAATTCTCCCTGTAATTCTTTTCATGGAACCCTAGCTAATATTCTTAAAAGTTTGCCAATAGAAATGCTGCAGGTACCATATCTAAAAATAGAATTCTAACGCGTGGGTTACAGCAGTACGTGACTTCAAGTAATAGCTGACTGGTCGGCACAAATGACTGTTTAAGAAAATGCCTAGAGTTCCATCACAGGTTTTCGGGGTGTTTTCATATAGGTTTAGTTTCGTATAAGGACTATTTTTGTGAAAGTAATATGTCCATTAATACAAATCTAATACAAAAAATTGTAGCATTTAGATATGCACTCTTACTCTAATTAAAACTTCTATGCGTTGTGCCATCTTCTGTACACCAACTTTTGAATTTTGTTGGTTTTCTGTGTTGTGATGTCATGCTTTGATCAGAGTTTTAATAAACTGGAGATTATTTGTGATCACTTCCTAAAAGATTTTTCGTTTTTTGAACTGCACAAATTCTATATAGTGTTTAGGCCATGGCAGATTGGAAATGCTTTTTTCTGACAGAAATACATTAACACTTCTAGCATTGTGGTACGATACCCAAATTGTTTATAACGATTTACTCTTCTTCATCATCAAGGAATTCTTCAAGTTGAGACAGTAGACGAGTTAATAACACTCGTTTACACTATTTCGGCCTCGTGTTTTCTTTCACAATGCATTAATCTCCCACGCCCTTGAAGGATATCAGACGGGATATCATAACACAAACCAAGTGTTTAATTCTATCCTGAATGCAGTGTTGATGAAACTACCCCTTTGGGAGTCTTACGATACAACTTTTGTCGACCGAAATGTGAAATTTTAATCACTAGAGAAGCTTTTCTGCAAAATTTACAAAAAATATAAGAAATGCTTATTTTTGAATTATAGTATTTAAAAAGTTATATTTACCCGAATCAAGCATGCAACAGTCATATTCCGATGTTGCCTTGCCCTATTATTATTGCATCTCCTTCCCAGCTCAGTGTAGAGAGGTGTTTTTGATGGTGCGATGACAGATCAACTACTTTTGTTCTCTTGGAAACTTTGATTCTTTCCTCCTTTATTACCGTAGTCTGATGTATCCCATACTTTTACGATTTTGGGAGGAAGATATACCATTTCAGAGGAATGGTGATTCTCTTCCAGCGACATTTTTCTATAGGGCACACTTCTAGGAGCTTCTTTGTATACATTTTAATTTTAACAACAGAGTTCAAAACTTTTCCAGCATCTGATTAGCATATCTTAGAATGTATAGAGTAAAGCAATAATATTCCGGAATCTATATATGTATATATATTTTAAAGGTTTGCCCATTCTAAAACAAAAGAATTTTGAGAATATTAAGGCACACTGTTTACAAAAAATAACATCCCTACTAAAATGGGATAGACAGAAAAATAAACATCTTTCATGTTTTCATTATTTCAGATAGAATAAAACTGAAAACAAAATCCAAGTAATTCTTTACGGGCTCACTACAACAACAGTTTTTAATAAATGACAATCAAAATAGAACTAAATTTGAAATTTACACCGAATACATCTCTCGGAAACGATAATAATGATGGCAGTACTCTTACTAAAATAAAAAAAAACACTTGAAACGCAAATGGTTTTCCAAAAAATACAATTGGGTTTGCGAAAAGTTAATTTAAACTCAAAAATACACTAATCTAAGTAGTGTCCTTAAAAATTTGGCAACCCTTGTATATATATGTAATAAATGATATCCTCCAGTCACAATAATTATCTAGCCCCTATTGTTCTTACTTACCCGGGCTACTGGGCAAAAAAAAAGCTAATCAGCTTACAGTAATAACGAACTATGCAGTCTGGCCACATTGAAGAGAACGCCACAAGTCTACTTAAAACTCTATTTTAGAGCTGCTAAAGCGGACATCTTTACTAGAGAATGGCAGACAAAGGAAAGACATAATTCACTCTGCTCGAACAGACGTGCACCCAAGAGCGAAGACAGAAAGAATTTTTCCACTTACTCATCGAATTTAAGCGTAAGATCAGGAAAAACGCAGATCCATGCATTTGCCGGCGACAGCTGGTAAACGTGTTGAATAGACAGAAAATTTACATCTATAGGATAGAAAGCTTTGGGAAATGTATTGAAAGAATTTTAAGTCGAGAACGCTCCTTTGATTAAGACATTTAGCGGCTGGGAAAAAGATTTTAAGGAATTAGAATCGGAGAGAGAGGAGACTTTTAAGGAGATATGAAAGTTAAATAATTTAGATTTGTTACATATATACACGGAAGGAATATATATATATATATATATATATATATATATATATATATATATATATATATATATATAATATATATATATATATATATATATATATATATATATATATATACATATATATATATATATATATATATACATATTGCACCACGGGAATAGCGACGGGCAGAGGCGGAGTAATAGTCTATGATTTTCCATAGTTTTGGTGATTATCCAAAATTACCTGTAAAATTAAAACAAACTAGTGCAAATTGTTTTTCTGGGTCTAGACTCAGCAAAAATGATACAGTAAACAACCGAGTTTAGCACTTTTAATACTTTATTTTATTGACGTTACTGCTGTTGTATTGCATGTTTGCTAGATATCACAGTTACCAAACACTTATAAAACGTCGAATTTGAGGTCGCTCCTTTGACTAAGACTTTTAGAGGCTGGGAAAAAGATTTTAAGGAATTAAGATGGGAGAGAGGAGGTTTTTTTAAGGAAATATTAAATTTAAATAATTTTGATATATTACACACACAGATATATATATATATATATATATATATGTATGTATGTATATATATATATATATTATATATGTGTATATATATATATATATATATATATATATATATATATATATATATATATACATATATATATATATATATATATATATCTTTGTTCTTTAAACAAATCTACAATTTTGGATGAAAATTCATATGCTTAGATTTTAAGAGATGTAGATTAGCACGTCCGCACTCGGAGCTCTTTTATTATTTAAAAATGTGTAAGCAATTGTAAAATGCAAACGGAAGCTTAGAAATGATAAATTAGCAAAATAATCCCTATTTCCCCGGTGTCTTATTTATTTCAAACGTTATTTTTACACATTAACACAAAGACTGTAAGTAAAAGCAATTATAATAGAAAATGTAAGGAAAATATAAATGTGTTTGGAAAATCACCATGTATTTTAATAATGCCATGTATGGCATATTAATATTTAACCACAATAAAAATTTTATATTTTGTCCACTTTCTTATTTTTATATTTTTGTGGCTGTAATGGCAGGATTGAAAAACCCGGGCAACACTGGTTACCGTATAACTAGTTAATAAGTAAAGAAAGAGTAAAATAGATGTTAGCTTTATCTTTCTCCTGTTTCAGGTAAAGCGTTAATAGGGCCAAAGTGAATTCTCTGGAACAGTGTGGAAAACGAGTTGATTAAGATAAATATTCCGAAGCAATTCGGGAGATTAAAATCTTGTGTCCTGCGAGTGAATGTTTCATAGTTTAGGTACACTAGTCTTCTCATGCTCGAACAAATTAATTCCACCGTTTTCGCAAGGTAATTTCGACATATTGGGATGAGTGGTGAGGTTGAATCGTTTTACTTCATTTTCGCAAGCAGGTTGGACTTCGTAATTTAATTAATTAGAGTGGTTGCGAGCAAAGTCCATTAAATTCTGCATTTTCTGACTGAACTTTGGATATAAAGGGATCTCAAAATTTAAACTTTTCTACTATACTGTGCATTTATTGGTTGATTTAATTTTTTTTTAAAATTGTATTAAATATATTAAATCTAACACAATCTGTATCACTATCCATTTATCACCAGTTAACCCCTCTCTTATTATTATGTAAAATGGAAGGAAAAATATCTGATGTGTACTACACGTGGTTTACATGTACGCCTGTTATTAATACATTGTGTGCGGGTACATTTCTTAGCGGAATTGTACCGCGAGCGGGCATTTTGCGAGTAAATTAAGTTATTTAGTTAAATCTCAATAGATGGAAAATTATTTAATTTTTTAACCAACTTTTCGTATTTTATATTGAAATATATAAACAAATATATAAATAGAAATATATAAATAACAACCATAAGATTTTTGTAAACAAAAAATATATTTTCTAGTGCATAAATATATAATAGTATCGTAAATATGAAATATCAAATAGAAATAGTAGTATATAATTTTAATATTTTAGAATTATGTTATATATAAACGTTTTTACATTCCGGAATTTATGTAGTAGACAAGAACATTCGGCATCGTTTTCCTGTATATACCGTTATTTTTGTACCCATAAACAAACCATGTTGTTACACTAACCCGTAATTGTACGTGACCCGCCCTCAAGTATCAATCGTCAGAAAACGTACTAGTACGTGCCCCTAATTGTTTAATTTGTTAACCAACTTTTTTTATTTTATATTGAAATATATAAACAAATATATAAATAGAAATAAATAAATAACAATCATAAGATTTTTGTAAACAAAAAATATATTTTTAGGGGATAAATTGATAATAGTATCGTAAATATAAAAAATCAAATAGATGTAGTAGTATATAGTTTTAACTTTTTCGAATTATGTTATACATAAATATTTTTACATTATAAAAAAAATGAAAAGAGCAATCATAAAACTAATAATGTAAAAACTAGTTTTATTTGTCTAATTTTTTCCAGAATGTATGTAGTAGACAAGAACATTCGGCTTCGTTTTCCTGTATATACTGTTATTTTTGTACCCACAAATAAAACCATGTTGTTACACTAACCCGTACTAGTACGTGATCCGCGCTCAAGTATCAATCGTCAGAAAACTTACTAGTACGTGTCACTAATTGTTTAATTTCTTAACCAACTTTTTGTATTTTATATTGAAATATATAAACAAATATATAAATAGAAATATATAAATAACAACCATAAGATTTTTGTAACCATAAGATCTAGTACGTGTCCCGCATACAATGTGTTAATATCTCTTTTTTATTTTGTATTATGTATCATCAAAATTATTATTAGAACATTCTCTTCAGCATTGAAGGTATGTTTCGTTTCTCATTGTATCCATAAGGTCTGATTAGAGCTTAAGTATTGCCATCTGGTGGAGAACTGCAGAGTTAATACTCTATATAATGCGACGTTCTGTTATATTTATAATTCGTTCTAAACTGAAAATTTTCCTCTACTACAATATTAACTTCATTCAGTACTGGGAAGTAATAAATTATAGAAGTTCTAAATTATTCTCTATAAATAATAGATAATCTTTTCATTTTGCAAACGATTCGAAAAAAGATAGACTGCTGGCTAAAAAAATAGCAAATCAAGTTAAAAAGAAAAAAATATGCCAAATAAAAATCCGTAAATTTATGACTGGAATATAACTTGTAAATAGTGAAAAACATTTGTTTTGGATGACGTGGAAGGCACGTGGTCAGGTAGAAGTGGTATTTAACTCCTGATGGAGTGTCTGAAGAATCATTCTTTCACTTACTTCTGTGTGGGATGGAAAAAGCTGCGGATCTAAGCGATTTTGATGAAGGGCAGATTGTAATGGCTCGAAGGCTCGGAACAAGTATTTCCGAAACTGCACGACTCATGGGTTATTCGCGATCTACAGTTGTTAGTACCTATGCAAAGTGGATGAATGACCGGTGAAACCAGCAGTAGACGACATGGTGTTGGATGTCCATACGCTATCAAAGAAAAAGATAGTCGGAGACAGTCTGGCATGGTGATGCAAAACCGGAGCTAGACAGTGGCTCAGCTGACAACGCAATACAATGCATGGCCAAGTAGAATAGTATCAGAGCACACTGTTCGGCGGACACAGTTGGATATGGGGCTACGCAGAAAACGTCCCACTCGTGGTCCTTTGCTAACCAAGCATCATCGCCAACTGCGCTTACACTGGGCCCGGAAACATCGCGACTGGTCCATGGAACAGTGGGAGAGAGTTACCTGGTCAGTTGAATCACGGTTTGTCCCTTCATCAAGCCGAGGGCCGTGTTAGGATACGCCGTCTTCCAGGCCAACAGTTGCTTCCTCAATGTACAATAGGTCTTACACAGGTATTATGCTTTGAGGGACGTTCTCTTGGGAGTCTCTGAGACCCGTGGTTGTGGTTGAGCAGACCATGAATTCTACAGGGTATCTGAACATCGTTGCGATTCAGTTGCACCCCTCTGCTTTTCCAGCTGGAAATGGAATGTTCCACCAGGACAACGCTCCGTCTTACAAGGCTAAAACTGTGTTGGAGTGGTTCCAGGAAGATGATGCTGAATTCCAGTTAATGTCCTGTCCGCCTAACTCACCGAATCTCAATCCGATAGAACACATTTGGAATGTCATGGGACGGCAGTTCAGAGTTCAAAGGCCACCAATTCGCAATATCATAATGTCTTGGATGTTGAGTGTACTTTAGTAGAAAAGACTTTGCCAAATTTGTCTGGCCATCGTTAGTATCACAAAATGTAGGATAAGTTTATAAAAGTTTAAATTGTTTATCGATTAACCATTCTGTCTGGATACCTGTTGAAAGAAGTTAAAAAATCAACAATGTTGCCAAATAATTACGAAGCATATATCATAAACAATTTTGAATATATAATAAGACCATTCTTTACATTTGTACTTTTAAATTGCTAATTCTTCGAAAATTAGGAGATTTCTTCATACTCACTTGAAATACTGGAAAGTGTTTTGTTGCATATTGTTTATGAACCTAAGGATACAAAGTTATTTGCTATTGATATACGAAAGTTTTCACTGGAAAATCATTTGTTCTATAACCTGTTTCTGATATAAGGTATGTGTTCTTCCTACAAAATAGCACTCTGGAACTGTTTCAAGTTATAATTTTAGAAACTTTATATTTCTGAGAATGTAGGAATAAATATCTGATTGATGAACTGTCTTACTTAAAAGCAAAAATTTTTAAAGTTTTTTGTTAATTTTGTTCACAATAATGGAGGATGCTCTAGAAACACAAAGAATGTAAAAACGAAATAAATAAACGGTAAATAAAGTTTAGAGAGGTACCTCTTTTGTCGTTAAAGTAGAGTGTTTTTGACATCCTCTCCTGATTTACAGCACCTTAAATTAAAAAGAACACTTATTTTCTCCAGCATTTAAAGTTCAAAATTGCCCAAAAGACTTTGTAGTCTGAAGTGATAATGCTTAGGAAAAATATCCAAGTACTTTGGGAATTGTTGATCCTGTTTATTCTTCTACTAAAAATACTTTTGGATGACACCCAATTACATATACAAGATGCTCGTTATGATAAAATATGGCTCTACTAAACAAATTGTATGTAAAGTTCCATTTGTATATATACAACAATTGCAGATGCGTTTTAATTTCTTTATGCTATATTTCCAATTATTGATTGTTAGTTGTTCACTAAAAATTATATGTAAAGTACCATTTCTATATATACAATAATAGCAGATTCACTTTAATTTCTTTACACTACATTTCCAATTATTGATTGTTGGTTCTTGAGTAAAAAATTGTATGGAAAGTACTATTTGTAAGTATACAATAATTGTAGATGCGATTTAATTTCTTTATCTTACATTCCCAATTATTTATTGTTGGTTCTTCCCTATAAAAATTTAAAGTACCAATTGTATGTATAAAATAATTGCAGATGCGCTTTAATTTATTTATGCTACTTTCACAATTATTGATTGCTGGTTCTTCACTAAAAATTGTATGTAAAGTACCATTTGTATATATACATTAATAGCAGATGCAGTTTAATTTCTTATTACTAGATTCCCAATTATTGATTGTTGGTTCTTCACTAAAAAATTGTATAAAGTACCATTTGTATGTATACAATAATTACAGACAAGCTTTAATTTCTTTATAATACATTCCCAATTATTGATTGTTGGTTATTCACTAAAATAATTGTATGTAAAGTACCATTTGTATATATACATTAATAGCAGATGCACTTTAATATCTTATTACTACATTCCCAATTATTGATTGTTAAAAAATTGTATAAAGTACCATTTGTATGTATACATTAATTACAGACAAGCTTTAATGTCTTTATAATACATTCCCAATTATTGATTGTTGGTTATACACTAAAATAATTGTATGTAAAGGACCATTTGTAAGTATAGAATAATTGCAGATGTGTTTTAATTTCTTAATTATTGATTGTTGGATGCTCTTCTTAAGTATTAAGTGTTGGTTAGTGGTGAAAAAGATAAATATCTATCGGGGTATGATTCATTACACCCCCCCACACACACGCATATATAGATATAGATATAATGGGTGTCTTAAACCTATTACAAATAAAAATCATGTTGGATACCGTGCAATCTTCAGAGGAAAAAAAATACGAGAAAACTAAGAAAAAAATGTTAATTTTATTTTGCCCCCCGTCTATGGTGCTTCTTTCTTTTGTTTTGTAGTGGTGTGCGGCACTATTGAGATAGTCAAAAATAACATTAATATTAATCACATAATGATGCGTAAAATGCAAAACTAAGTTGAGTAAAGGAGTTATATAAAAATAGTTGAGCTAATCAGGAACTAAATTTTTGGTGTATGCGAAGTCATCAATGTTACTACTATCAAAAAGGGAAACAAAGGAGTTTCCAAAAGTTGCAATTTTATGGATATTTATCAGAAATTTATTTTAAAATAAATTATATTTAAGTTGTTTAGTTTCGGGTTAAAATATCCTTACACACACCAATATACAGGATGTTTAAAAATGACATCTATATTTGAAAAAACAATAAAAACTAAACAGTGATAGAAATACACAGTTTATTTCAATATACTTGGGACAATATTAAATTTTTAGGCAGACAAACTTTCAAAATTAGTTACAATGTACCACAATAGATGACGCTGCAGTCTGGAAAAATCTAAACTAAGATATTTTCCAGATATTCACCATGAGCAGCAATAATATTTCTTATTTTCAGAACGAAATTATCAGAAACCTGTGTAAACGTCTCAGGCGTGATGGTTTCACATGCAGAACAGATGTACAGTTCCAGTTCAATTGTTTCTGGTTAGTTGCGGTACACCTGGTTTTTTAAGAGTTTCCACAAAGAAATATCGTAGATAAAATTTTTCTAGCGCCATCTGTTGTGGAATATTGTAACTAATTTTAAAGTTTGTCTGCCTGAAAATCTACTATTGTCTCAAGCATATTGTAATAAACTGTGAATTTCTATCACTGTCCATTTAGTTTTGTTGATTTTCAAATATACCAATCATTTTTTAAAACACCCTGTATATACACACATATATATGTGTTTGTTTGTTTGTTTGTTTTTCAGTAAATACAGAGAAAGAGGTAGAGAGTTGTATTATTATTATATTATATTGAAATAAGGCTTCGATGTCTTCCTTAAAAACTGAAAAGCCATCAAAAAGTTCATTGTGAAAAGGCAAAAAAGATGGAGATACGCCTCCATTACTGCAACACAATGGCTCGATGCCAAGCACCATTATCTTTCGTCAACGTCGTTCGTTTGAGAAGGGAAAAAAATTTCCCTTTCGGTCTTTTTTTCTCTCTTGAATTTGGATATATTTCCCTTTTGGAATGCATGAGTCATATTTCACAAGAGTGCAGTTAATAACTTATTTATTACGGTAGGGATAAATAAAACTAATAATAGAATAATAGAGATAAATAATTTTAATCTTCTCGCAGGAAATATTATTGGATTATTATATACGAGGTCAGTTTAGAAAGTAAGGTAATAAGAATTCTGACAGAAAAAGTAACCACTTTCGAGACTCGAAAAAATGATAAAATACCGATACAAATCACAAAATTATAAATAACTGTTTATACGTGAAAATTGAGAAATTCTTTTGATAAGGATATTATCTATTTTTTCTAAAGAGTAAAAATCGTTTCAAGAAAGCTTTAAAACCCTAAAAACTATTTTAAAACTCTGTTGAAATAAGGATCCTAGGCGTAAATGATTGAATTTTAAATTATCGATAACAGTGTAAAAAAATTTAAAAATTTGTTGTTAAAGTTGTTTTAAACTGAAATTTTTCTTACTTTCTTATTGAAGTGTTAGAATTAGTTTGGATTATTAACAAACTGCACAAAATGAATATATAATGAATTACTATTGGAAAAAATTTTGACATAAAACTTATAAGAGAATAATAGAGAAATAATTTTAATCTTCTAGCAGGAAATGTTCTTGGACTATTATATACGAGGGCAGTTTAGAAAGTAAGGTAGTAAGCATTCTGACAGAAAAAGTAACCACTTTCGAGACTCGAAAAATGATAAAATTAAGATCCAAATGACTAAAATGATAAATAACGGTTTGACGTGTAAATTTGAGGAATTCTTTTTATAGGAATATTATCTGCTTTCTCTAAAACGTTAAAATCATTCCATGAAAGCTTTAAAACCCTAAAATATATTTTTAAACTCTCTTGAAATAACGTTCCCAGGCGTAAATGATTTAATTTTAAATTATCGATAACAATGCAAAAAGATTAAAAATTTGTTGTTAAAGTTTTTTAAAATTGAAATTTTCCTTATTTTCTTATTGAAATATTACAATTAGTTTGAACTATTATTAAACTGCACAAAGTGAATATATAATGAATTACTATATGAAAAAAAAATTGTCATAAAACTTAGAATAATAGAGAAATAATGTTAATCTCATTGTCATTATTTTAATCAGGAAATATTCTTGGACTATTATATACGAGGTCAATTTAGAAAGTAAGGTAATAAGTATTTTGACAGAAAAAGTAACCACTTTTGATACTCAAAAAATGATAAAATACCGATACAAATGACAAAATTATAAATAACGGTTTATACGTGAAAATTTGAGGAATTCTTTTTATAGGAATATTATCTAGTTTCTCAAAAGAGTAAAACTCTTTCCAAGAAAGCCTTAAAACCCTAAAACATATTTTAAAATTCTCTTGAAATAAGGTCCCTAAGCGTAAATGATTTAATTTTAAATTATGGATAACAATGTGAAAATTTAAAAAAAATTGTTGTTAGAGTTTTTAAAAATTGAAATTTTTCTTATTTTCTTATTGAAGTATTACAATTAGTTTGGACTATTACCAAACTACACAAAGTGAATATATAATGAATTACTATTTAAAAAAATTTCGTCATAAAACGTATAGTAGAATAATAGAGAAATAATTTTAATCTTCTCGCAGGATATATTCTTGGACTATTATATACGAGGTCAATTTAGAAAGTAAGGTAATAAGTATTCTGACAGAAAAAGTAACCACTTTCGAGACTCGAAAAATCATAAAATACCGATCCAAATGACAAAATTATAAATAATGGTTTATACGTGAAAATTTGAGGAATTATTTTTATAGGAATATTATCTACATTCTCTAAAGAGTAAAAAAAAAACTCTAAAATATTTTTTTAAACTCTCTTGAAATAAGGTCCTTAGGCGTAAATGATTTAATTTTAAATTATCGATAACATTGTGAAAATATTAAAAAAATTGTTGTTAAAGTTTTTTAAAATTGAAATTTTTCTTATTTTCTTATTGAAGTATTAAAATTAGTTTGGACTATTAACAAACTGCAGAAAGTGAATACATAATGAATTACTATTGAAAAAATTTCAGCATAAAATTTATAATAGAATAATAGAAAAATAATTTTAATCTTCTAGCAGGAAATATTTTTGGACTATTATATACGAAGTCAGTTTAGAATGTAAGGTAATAAGTATTCCGATAGAAAAAGTAACCACTTTTGTGACTCGAAAAATCATAAAATACCGATCCAAATGACAAAATTATAAATAACGGCTTATACGGAAAAATTTGAGGAATTCTTTTTATATTAATGTTATCTACTTTCTCTAAACAGTAAAAATCGTTCCAAGAAAGATTTAAAACCCTAAAATATATTTTAAAACTCTCTTGAAATAAGGTCCCTAGGTGTAAATTATTTAATTTTAAACTATCGATAACAATGTGAAAATATTAAAATATTTTTGTTAAAGTTTTTTAAAAATGAAATTTTTCTTATTTTCTTATTGAAATATTACAATTAGTTTGACTATTAACAAACTACACAAAGTGAATATATAATGAGTTACTATTTGAAAAAATTTCGGCATTTACTCATGTGAAAAATCATTTAAATGTATGAGATACTTTATGAATTAATTTTAATGTTTAAATTATTTCGTCCAATTTTTTTCAAGCATCTAATAAGGGTTACATTTAGTTTACAATTTTGTCTTTAAATTTAAAAGCACTTTAAAGTTATAGAAAAATTTAGGAACAAATTGAATATTTAATCATATTATGAGGAGACAAAGGTTATTACTTTTTATGCATTAGAACATATCCTTGAATTAATAATAATCGAAGAAAACTTAGAGACTAACCAATTAAACGTAGAGTATATTTTGCATTTTCCCATTTAAAAAAGTATTTGAAACAATTAATATTTTCTTACTTAAAATAAATCACATTATTAAGTTACATGAATTCAAGTTTTAATTTTTATTTTAGATCTCATGCAATATTAATGCTAATTTGAATTAATTATTAAGCCATAAAATGTGGATAGGTAGGGAAATGATGGTTGAATTTTTCACGTGTTTTCCAAATAAGAAATATTCAAATCTATCTACATATTTATGAACAAATCTCAACATATAATTAAATTATTTTCTTAAATTTAAATTTCCTATTTTACTCTTTTTTTTTCAAATCTTATCTAATGTTAAACATACCTTGAACTAATTATCGATGAGAAAACTTAACCATTACGTTTCTGAATTTTAGTATTTTTTTTTAATTTTGATTTATAAAAGCTCTTTAAAATTATTCACGAATTTCGGACTAAAATCTAGATACCTTTGATTAAAATACAGAGGATGATAATTTACTTTACAGTTTAAAAAAATTCTGATACTCGGATGGAATAATTTATGATAGATGTGATATAAACTGCATTTATTTTTTATTTAAGAAGGCTATTTTGAACAGTTTTAGTTAATTGTTAACTTCTTACATTTAAAGTTTTAGATTTTTATTATTGTATATACTGAAAAAAGAAACTAAACCACACTAAAACAAAATTTTAAAATTAAAATATTATTTAAATTTTTTAAATTTTTCTTGTTCTTTATTATTTATCAAAAGTACATCAAAATATATTTTTTAATTTTTGATTGAAGGAATGAATAGTTAATTTATATATTTATTTGTAAATCCCTATATTAAATTTTCATGAAAAAGTGGAACATTTAAGAAAATTGAGTTTTACTAATCTAACTGAAATCGAAACTTAAAACAAATATGTATATCAGCAAATACATAGAAAAGGATGTGAGAAATTGAATTATTTTTTTATCACTTTTTTCTATAAAGAATATAATATTACTGTACTGAGGTACTTTCCTACGGTGATCTGCAGGTGCATGCACAGCTGTGGGAGGATTTTCCTAGAGGAATTTAGGACTGCAATTGTTCACGTCAAGTTTAGAGAGCCCTGCAGAGAAGGTATAGATCACGGAATGGCAGCGTAACGGTCAGCTTTCACAGATATGTAACCATGAGTTATAGGGGCAGGGCTAAAAAGTAATGTCAGCTTGCACAAAAGGGGGGGCTACTTTAATGAGCCCACCTGCACTCCCGAAGGGGATGCAGTTGTGGGAAAATTTCCTGAAAACAAGCGATTGGAAAGGAAGAAATAAAGGGGCGTTGGAACCGAGGTGAGGAGTTGGGAAACGAAGTTAAGGAGAGGAGTCGAAGTCGGGATTCGAGAGAAGTGGGACAAGAATCCCCCAGCACCGACTCGTCGAGTGCGCCTGAACACCCGGACCGACTCACCGCATGAAGGAAAACCTCTACTTGACCCTCTGCACCAACTGAAAACTGACGCATCGCATGAGAAAGCCCCTGCCTGCTCCCCTGTGCATTTAATATAGGTAAAGATAAAATAATATTTAAAGTCACTTAACTTAGGCCTCTGTTAATAATTTAACAGTGTGATAGAATTGTAATAATTATGGTGTAAATATAAGACATAAATAATTGATGATTATGATATATGATAACCAAGGGTATATTTGTAAATGAATGTACAGAATAAATGTCTGAATCTCAATATAAAGTATCATATTCTTTCTGTGTTTCTCCCTTGTAACCGAACACTGGTGTATAGGTTGTAAGTACATTACAACAGTTTCAAATATATATATTTTGGGAAGCAATCATAACACCTAAAAAAGAATTTTGCTGGAAATAAAGAATTTTCATTTCTTCTGTACGTGTTTAAAAAATTATAAATATGTTGTTACGGGTGTGACCCGTAACAGCATATTATGTAGAAAAACGGAAATTATTTTTTCTTTACAAAACTCCTTCCTTAGGTGTTACGTCCTTGATAAACATACAGACTTTCCGCAATCAAAACCCACAAAATCCCTTGTGCAAATGACACACAATATTATCTTGAATACAATTAAATTAAAAATTGGTATTAGTTATTATCAGTATTAACAAAGGTATTACCTAAATAGAGTTGTTAATCTAAAACTACCATAATATAATAGCTTTTTAGATTGATTTTTATAAAAATAGCACAAAACAAACTTATAGAAAGCACCTTAGAAAAAAATCCAGTAAATTGTAGCACAATAAATTGATATGAATTGATATTGATATATGTTATATTGAAAAGCTATTTATTAAATATCGCATTACATAACTTGCAAAAAGTTTTTGTTTGATACAAAAAAATGCATTTTGAATTCATATAGAAAAAAATAGAAAACTAAATATGGTTACATAACTTTTATATAAATTAAATCATTATTTTTCACAAATAGTTTGAAGTGTTTAAACATTAAATTTTACGGTGCTTTTTTATTCGAGGAATTTAGTTTATTTAGAACTGCTTCTTCTTTTTTTTCAATTTTCTAACTTTTTTAAAAATTTTGTTTTTTTCTTCTTTTCTTCTTTATTATTTTTTACTGTGGGTTTTTCCCTGAATTTTAGAAAATAATTGTAAATTTCCCTAACTGTTCTGACAATTTTGCAATTTTTTAACGTTTTCTGATTTTGCAGGTTACTGTGCATCCTGGATTATTTACTATATAAATCTAGCAAATATCTGATTATCTTTAAATGATTTTTTTGAGACTGAGCCTTGATATTTAATTAGTATTGGTACATTAATTCTCTATAAAAGATTAGCACAAAAATGTAGTTACATTTCCTTCTGTTAAATGGAACGATAATAAATTAGATAAAATATTAAGTTTATGAAGAGAATTAAAATGAAATATGTTTTTCTTTTTAAGAAATTGAAATGTTTTCATTTTGAAAATCTTTAAAATTACTGGTGCAGTTTATTCTAAAAATTAATTTAAATTTTGAAATAAACATATCCTTTTATTTGTGAATCTTAAATATCGAGACTGAATACTAGTGTGATGCAGCTACTAATGGGTGAAACTACCTGTTAATAATTCAATCGATGTACCCGTCAAAAAAGTAAATTTATATGCAATGTTTGGAAATTCGTAAAATGTCGATCCAAAGAAGGAAGTTATAAATAATTGCAAACACTCAAATTTGATAGTTGATTACATGATTTTCATCTATTACGTCGTAAGAGTTTGGCCTGGTATGAGGATCTACGTTCTGCTGTTTTGCTACACGAGTGCTAATGAGACCAGGGCTTACATCTAGACATTAATAGGTAAAAATAAATTAAAACATTGTATGCGGGACACGTACTAGTACTTTTTCTAGCGATTGATACTTGAAAGCGAATTACGTACTAGTACGAGTTAGTGTAACAACATGGCTTGTTTGTAGGTACAAAAATAATCCAGTTATATATTTACCTATTTTTATTCGGCATATTTTTTTCTTTTTAACTTGATTTGCCATTTTTTTAGCCAGCAGTCTATTTTTTTCGAATCGTTTGCAAAATGAAAATTATTTACAGAGCTATATTATTTACAGAGAATAATTTAGAACTTCTGCAATTTATTACTTTTTAGTACTGAATGAAGTTAATATATTAGTGACGGAAAATTTCAGTTTAGAACGAATTATTATGTATAACAGAATGTCTCATTATATAGAGTATTAACTCTGCAGTTCTCCACCAGATGGCAATACTTAAGCTCTAATCAGACCTTATGATTACCATGAGAAACGAAACATTCTTTGAATCATGAAGAGAATGTTCTAATGATAAATTTGATGATACATAATAAAAAATAAAAAAGAGATATTAACACAATGCATGCGGGACACGTACTAGTACGGGTTAGTGTAACAACATGATTTGTTTGTGGGTACAAAAATAACGGTATATACAGGAAAACGAAGTCGAATGTTCTTGTCTACTAGATAGATTCTGGAAAAATTTAGACGAATAAAAACTAGTTTTTACATCAGTCGATGCGGAACCACAGAACGGGAAAAAAATTAAAAAGATATAATACTATTTCTATTTGATTTTTCATATTTACTATACTATTATAAATTTATCCACTAAAAATAAATTTTTTGTTTACAAAATTCTTATGGTTGTTATTTATATATTTTTATTTACATATTTGTTTATATATTTCAGTATGAAATACGAAAAGTTTGTTAAAAAATTAAATAATTTTCGATCTATTGAGATTTAACTGAATAACTAAATTTACGAGAAAAACGCCCGCTCCCGGTACAATTCTGCTGCTAAATGTATCCGTACACAATGCGTTAATGAGGAATGGAAATAATAATTAATTTATTATTTCCATTCATTGACAAAAAGCAGTTCAAGCAATATGTTATATCTCCTTCATGATAGACTCTTTTATGTATCAGTTCAGCTATATATACGAGCCTCTAAAGATAAAAATCGTTAAAAATTAGAGCTTATATTAGCCGTAAACCTCATTAGTGTGGTTATCCGACCAACATACTGCATCCGACATATCTAGCAACTATACCGGATAATTGGCAATAGCCGGACATTACAATTATCCGGCAGTACATCCGGCCAAAAATTATACACCGAGAAATAAGATAAATAAAACAAAAATGCAAAATGTTAAACAATATACTATATGAAACAAGGCTTATAAGTATTTTGGAGCATTATGTATTATTAAGTACTTTGGAGTATCAGTACATCTGGCCAAAAATTATACACCGAGAAGAAATAAGATAAATAAAACAAAAAATGAAAAATGTTGAACAATATAGTATATGAAGCAAGGCTTATAAGTATTTTGGAGCATTGTGTATTATTAAGTATTTTGGAGTATCAGTACATCCGGCCAAAAATTATACACCGAGAAATAAGATAAATAAAACAAAAAATGCAAAATGTTAAACAATATAGTATATGAAACAAGGCTTATAAGAATTTTGGAGCATTATGTATTATTAAGTATTTTGGAGTATCAGTAAATCCAGCCAAAAATAATACACCGAGAAATAAGATAAATATAACAAAAAATGCAAAATGTTAAACAATATAGTATGTGAAACAAGGCTTATAAGTATTTTGGAGCATTATGCATTATTAAGTATTTTGGAGCATTAGTAAATCCGGCCAAAAAGTATACACCGAGAAATAAGATAAATATAACAAAAAGAGTGCAAAGTATTTAACAATATTCTATATGAAACAATGCATATTTTGGATCATCATGTGAAAAAGTTAGGTTTAGTTATACATTTTACAAATTTCATTTATTTTACAAAAAATCATAAATCATTCTTTTCCCAGTCTCAACTTCAAAATTGTGTTTTTGCATCTGAGAACAACACAAAAGACAAAACTTACTTTTTTGGAGGATAGAATAACAAAGACAATTTACTTTTAAAAAAAAGTGGAAATATGTTTTTGAAATTTTTCATATAAAACTATGAGAACCATTTAAGAAAAAAGGTAAAGGAATTTTAAAATGCTTTGTTTCAGATTTATTTTTCTAATTAAATAATGTTGATTTGAGATATTGAGTACTGAAACTTAAATACGAAATTTAAAATTAATTATAGTAGACTAATTTAAAAATATAAAAGATGAGAAAAATACTACAATTTGGTTACAAAAATAAAGTACATAAAGCTGATTTCTTTAAAATAAATTCAAAACGAAAAAGGGAGAAACATTCTGACATCCAGCTGAAACTTTGGTCAGATATCCGGTATCCGTTATCCGGCAAAATTGACATCCGTTGCATCCGTATTACAAACCATTATGTTGTCAAATTATCACGGCACATTTCTGGCACATTTCTTCTAATGTTAGCACAAAAATGGCAAATATATTTACTGTAAAACTTATCATTTTCAAAAAAAGTAAATTTATCAACGGCTAAAATTTTGCTACATGAGAGCTAATGAGAACGAGACCTAATGCTTGAAGCCCATTATGAACGGCTACGAAGCTCCATGCTATCAGGAATATTTGAACCTACGAACTTCTGTATCGAAGAATATATCCTACCCATTTCCACCTTCTCGAAAAAAGAAAACTAGTTTCGAAAAAATATAAAAATTCTGAAACTGTTTTTAAAAAGCCTAAAAAGCGATGATAGGTGATTAATAGGTTAAAATGGATGCAAAAACAAATTAATGAGCAATTAACTTGCTGTTTCTATTAATAGACAAAAAGGAATGAAAGCTATATAGCATATCTCTTACATGATAGATTCGTTCATATATCAGTTCAGTCATGTTTGTCTCTAAAATATAAAAATCGTCAAAACCTAGAGCTTATATTATCCGTAAACCTCATTCGTGTGTTACAAACCATTTTATTGTCAAACTATCACGCGTCCTGGCACATTTCTTCTATTGTTAGAACAAAAATGTTAAATCTATTTACTGTAAAACCTAGCAATTCAATAAAGTAAAGATTTTCTTACCACTACGGCCTACAGTTTTGCTACATGTGGGCTAATGAGAACGAGACCTACTGCTTGAAGCCCATTATGAAAGGCTACAAAGGTACATACCATCAGCGGGATTTCAACCCACAAACTACTGCATCGAAGAGTATATCCTACCCATTCCACCTTTGCTAAATAAAAGAAAAATAGTTTCGAAAACACATAAAAATTCTGAAACTATTTTTAAGTTGGCCCGGAAAATTAATAGGTTAAACTGGACGCAAAAATAAATTATTGAGGAATTAATTTGTTGGTTCCATCATTATACAAAAAGGAATAAAAGTTATATACCATATCTCCTACATGGTACGTTCATATATCAGTTCAGTCATGTTTGCCTCTGAAAAATAAAAATCGTCAGAACCTAGAGCTTACATTAGCCGTAAATCTCCTTCGTGTGTTACAAACCATTTTTTTTTGTCAAATTATCACGTGTCATGGGATTTCTTCTAATATTAGGACAAAAATGTAAAATCTATTTACTGTAAAACCTAGCACTTTCAAAATAGTAAAAATGTCAATAGCCTACAGTTTTGTTACATGAGGTCTAATGAGAACGAGACCTACTGCTTGAAGCCCATTGTGAAAAGCTACGAAGTTCCATGCCATCAACGGGATTTGAACCCATAAACTTCTGTATCGAAGAGTATATCCTACCCATTCTACCTTTGCTAAAAAAAGAAAAATAGTTTCGAGAAAACATAAAAATTCTGAAAATGTTTTTAAGCTGCCCCGAAAAATTAATAGATTAAACTGGACACAAAAATAAATTATTGATGAATTAATTTGTTGGTTCCATCAATAGTCAAAAAGGAATGAAAGCTATATGCCATATCTCCTACATGATAGATTCGTTCATATATCAGTTCAGTCATGTTTGCCTCTAAAAAATAAAAATCGTCAAAACCTAGAGCTTATATTAGCCGTAAATCTCATTGTTGTGTTACAAACCATTTTGTTGTCAAATTATCACGTGCCGTGGCATTTCTTCCTAATGTTAGCACAAAAATGTCAAATCCCTTCACTATAAAACCTAGCATTTTCACAAAAGCAAACATGTCAAAATCCAAACTTATTTTCCCGTTTTTTTACAAAGACTGATAAGATCATAAAGATAAGTACTACCTCCCAGAAGATTGTTTGCGATACTTCATCTCGCCCCAGTAAACAGTAACTACGTATAACCCACTGTTTTTAAATATTTATGGCAACTCTTCCCGCTCTAATTACTTTATGCGCAGTTCCTGTCAAAATCTGCAAAGAAACGGAGAGAGAGCTGTCAAAAATGTGAAACGTAAGATTAGCGCCGAGATAGCGCTTGAATTTTACTTTGAAGCGAGAGAGACGGTTCGATAATGAATAAAGATCAGATCAGATGAAGGAAGATCTTCAAAATGATTTGGAAAATTAACTCTCAGGGAAAGATATCCTTTAGATCTTTTTAAATCATTAGAATAATATATTTATACCTTCCAATTTTTTTAAATATAGTCCCAGTTAATATTCGAATAATAAATGAATCAACCATTTATAAAATGGGGAATAAATTCTGCCTAGTTTTGCAAAATCGAAAGAACGCCGTCTGGTTGAAATGTTAAATGATTAAATAAATTTATATTTAAACATAAAATGAGAGACTTATCGGTTATAACCTATTCGTATTGAATAAATAATAATTTTATCTTTAAAGCTTAATACGTGACTGAAACGAGCCTCCTTAAGTTGTATATATTTATTTTAAACTAGCATATAGCCCGTCATATGACGGGATCAGTAAAATTTTTATTTTTTTTAGAATTGTAAAGTACCCAATGAGGCAGATAAGAAAATGGTCTGTTTTTTGGCTGAGAATTATTTGGTACAAGCTCAAAAATTTGTTTATCTTTACTGACCGCATGTTAGTTGCCAACTTTAATTTATTTTGTCATATTAAATGATAGGATGGATAGCAGAGGTTTTAATATTGACAGTGATTACTTGGAGATATATATGAAAGATGTCCAAAATTTAGCGAGTCGATAAAAGGGCTAGTTGTCGAAATGTGTCGGCGACTATTACTGAAGTGGAGGAACTGAAAATGATATAACTGAAAGGATCGTTATCATAAAAGCCTTCGAATCAGGTTGTGGGAGATATAACATAAGTTACAGATTCCTCATTACCAATATCTGTAACCTTTTGTATTTGGTGAAAAGGAAAGGGGACGATTGATAAAATTGGAATTTGGAGATTAAAACCCACGAAAAACTCTTTGATAGTAATTAGTGATGTATTTGACACGAGGTTGTCAATCGAATTCTGTACAAGGCTCTGCACAGAGTCTCAGGAAATATGTTAGTACCCGTATTATTCTCCGATAAACCTTTAAACAAGGATTTACTGGGTGACCTGCATGCAATTTAAGGATCCAACAAATAAAAGCCTGCTGCTTATTACAGCAGTGCAAAATACTTTAATAATGTAACAATAGAAGAGCTTCATGTAGGCTATAATAACCAATCTACATCATAACTCGAGAGATATATGAGGAGCTCAGATGCCAATACGGTTAAGTCCAAAACGCAAAAATTGAGAAAATTAATGTTTTTTGATAATTAGTTTTTAAAATTCTTGGTTTATTAATTTAATAAGAAAAGTGTATAAAGTCTTTTTTCGAGGTGTAAACTCTGAAAAAAAAACAAGATATGTACAGGAAGTGTAAATAAAAACGTAAGTATTTATTGAAATAATGACAGCATCTTAAAAACTTTAGGACTTATACCTTTTGGCAGCTGAAAAAGATAAGAAATTTATATAAAAATAATAAAATAACATTTATTGTCATAAGTTTTATGTTTATGTTTTTCAGTGTTACCCACAAATATCGAAAGAAGAAGAAGATTTTAATTTTTATTTCAAAGTTTATGTAAAAAAATATTGATAAAAGGTGGACTTATTCACAATGGCTTCTGAAATTATTATACAATATATTCAGAAGCTATTAAAAAAAGGGCTGTCTAACCTAGAAAAAAGTAACCAACGAGTAAATCCTTTAATAACTAAGAAGATTATTATTTATTTCATCAAAATTTCCAAAAATCAGAAAATATCAAAAAATGGACTTAACCGCATTGGCTTCTGAGCGGCTCATATACAAATATGCTAGTTATGATGGGATTAATACAATTTTTAAAGTACCCCATGAGGCAGGTAAAAAAATGGTTTGTTTTTGGGCTGAGAATTATCTGGTACACGCTCAATAATTAGTTTATCTTTACTGACCACATATTAGTTGCCAATTTCAATTTAAATTGTCATATTAGGTGATAGGATGGACAGCAGAGGTTTTAATAATGAGAGTGATTATTTGGCGGTATATATGAATGATGTCCAAAATGGAGCGAATCGTGTGCAAACCGTGTGGTTGTGTAAAAAAAACAAACACATACGAACAAACTTCTTAATTTTCAATGATATATAACTTAAACGCTAGATATTTATTAGTCCCTGAAATAGACTCCTAGACTTTTATGAAAAGAATGCAGTTTAGAATCATGCTGAATTTATTTAGAAAGATAATTCAAAGTTTTCTTAGCTACGCTGAAATTATGGTTGAGTTCTTCCCAATTTTTTTTGCCACATTAATTAATGGAAGTAAAGGAAGGAAATTATCATTTCCACTACACCCTGGAGGTAGATAGAATTATTTTTAATACTGGTGATAAAATTTTCAATGCAACAAAAAATAATCGAAGATTAAATTTAAAATTATCACATATGTACCTAAACTGTTATTTAAACCAAATATAAAAGAAAATTATATACGTAATATCGTGAGTTCGTTAATTGATAAATTATATGAAAATAATGCAGACGATAATTAAATAATTTAAAATAAGAAATGATTAAATGAGGTGGTTAAAGGAATAACTTCATAATGCTAGAAAACAAATGTTATTTTCATCTACTTATAATGTGATAAATTGATGAATTTAATCGCCTGCTCTTAACGGAGGAATATAGGGCTAGAAATAATAGCATTAAATGATCGAAAAGGACGGAAGGGGTGGATTTCGAACTCGCTTTGAATTTTGCTAACCCTAACTCAACAAGAATCCAATATGGATGCCTATATCCATTTCAGGTTCAACCGCTTCATAAATTAGAGGACAGACGGACAAATTGGAAAGAACTTAACGATAGGTTCGACGTAGCTAAGAAAACTTTGAGTTATCTTTCAAATGAATTCAACGTGATTCTAAACTTCCTTCACAGTATCGGGAGACTTTAGAGGAGTATGAAGATAAACAAATTGTTGAGTAGGTACCAAACAGTTCTCAGACAAAAAACAAACCATTTTTTTACTTCTCTCATAGGGTACTGAACAATTCTGGAGAATTAAAAATTTTACTGATCCCGTCATATGAAGGGTTATAAGCTAGTAGAGCAATAACAGTTACAAGTTACCCATGATTAAAACCTTCTTTCGATGATTGTAAAGCTTGCTTAAATTTACACATTGTGTGCGGGTACATTTCACAGCGGCATTGCACAGGGAGAGGGGCGTTTTGCTCGTAAATGTAGTTATTCAGTTAAATATCAACAGATCGAAAGTTGTCTAATTATTTATTACTTTTCGTATTTTATATTGAAATATATAAACAAATGTATAAATATAAATATATGAATAACAACCATAAGATTTTTGTAAACAAAAAATATCTTTTAGTGCATAAATTTATAATAGTATGTATATATAGTATATTATAGTATATTATATAGTAAATATAAAAAATTAAATGGAAATAGTAGTATATAATTTAAATTTTTTTCCTGTTCTGTGGTTCCGCATCGACTAATGTTAAAACTAATTTTTATTTGACTAAATTTTTCCGGAATCTATGTAGTAGACATTCGGTTTTGTTTTCCTGTATATACCGATATTTTTGTACCCACAAACAAACCATGTTTTTACACTAACCCGTACTAGTACGTGACCCGCACTCAAGTATCAATCGTCAGAAAACGTACTAGTACGTGACCAGCAATTAAGTATCAATCGTCAGAAAACGTATTAGTACGGGTCCCACATACACAATGTGTTAAATAACAAAAATAATACATTACTATATAAAGCACATAAAAAACCATTAAAGATAAAATACAAACATTTAACATTTGTTTTTAATTCACTTGCTTTCAGTATTATAAAACTACGTAAAATGGAAAATAGTAATCGAAATGTGGACAGTTTGATAGCTTAATTTTAAAGCTTCAATAAAGCAAAAGAGCGTTTCCTTAAGGACAGTACTTCAGATAATAGCGTCAGTGGAGGACATTGTTTTTTCAAATATTGCCGGTTAATAGACGGGCACATCACCTGATGTTAAATTGAAAAATATAAAGCAGGAATTTATTTTTAAATGTAGAGAAAATGGATGTGAATAAACCCATTTTATAGATTCCCATGAACGTTTGAATGAAGGATAACATTAATTCATTTCATTAATCCATAACAAGGAAACTGTTATCAAGAAATGTATTTCATTTGAAGCATCATATGAGGCCTCAATATATAAGAAGGGTTTTTGGAGCTAAAAGTCTGTTAAAAATTATTTTGTTATATTTTTTATTTAATAAATTACAAGCCTCATGTCGTGTAGCTCTCATTTAATATAGGTATTTACCTATAATCAAATTTATATTAGTTATTATTTTGTTAGTCAAAAATCTAAATTTTATTTGGGTTGCGTTGTGTAGATTATTTAAGTTTAAATTCAACCACAGGTTCTGAGAGACTACAGACTTAAATTAAAAAACAATAAGCTAAATTAAGTGTTATTAAAATCAAATATTACACTCTTAAAATAAACGCATACAAGGTTGATAGTTTAACCCTTTAGCGGACAGTGGTTTCGTAGCAAAACCACCTATTAAATATCTTTTTTTTTTAACTTTATTTTTTAAAGTACTTTACTTTATCTGTTTATAATTACTTACGGCTCCAATCTCATATATCTGTGATGTATGGAAGCCAATGATGTAGAATCAAGAGCTTCTGCAATTAAAAAATATTTTTTGGTGACATGGATGATTTTTTGATTTTATACACACACACACACATATATATATATATATATATTATATATATTATATATATACATACACACAACATATATATATATATATATATATATATATTATATATATACATACACACACAACATATATATATATACATATATATATACATATATATACATATATATATATATATATATATATATATATATATATATATATATTATGTTTTTGATATTTTAAATTTATAACAGATGATAGTTCTATGTTTATCTTTTTTTTCTTTTGAAATATATGTATTTAAACTTTCTGTACTTGAGAAGTCAGTAATTCAGTTTATCTTACTTATGACCCCAAATAAAACTATCTATACAAACAACACTTATAAGCTGTTAAGCTATTTATTTATTATACCAGTTTAAGGATTATCATTTATTGTTCTTCCAATATAGTTAAACTTTTAAAAAGGCATAATGTTCAAGCTCTACAAGGGGAGGGGTTAGTCAGTTAAACCACTCCTCAAACCTTCCTTAGGTATCCTCTAAGGCAAACCCTTCTAAGGAATGTAAAGAAAACTTGTATTTTACATTTACAAGGTTCATAGATAACATTTATAAACAAATTACATTAAATTCCTATGAATTTATTTTGGTGACCTTTAAAGGGTTAAAATAAAACTAAGGAAATTTATTATTATGCTATATACATGTCTAATATACAAAAATTTGATTCAACTTTATAAGATTTGCATTTCCAAAAAAACATTTCTAGTAGGTGTCACCTTATTCAAAAGTTAACATTAATAATTTCTTAACATTTAGGTAAAAAAAGAGACAAAGAAGGGAGAGGACCTAATTTCAAATTCAAATATTTATAAGTACCTTTGTGGATCTATTGGGTGTGCCAGGACGGTAATCTTGGGAGCTCTGGGTGAAATGATGTAGACACTTTGCTTGTTATTTCGATTGGTGGGATGACAATGTTGACTTTAGACTCACCGCTGGTATGGAGCCTTCTAAATAAATAGGGGTTAATTCTGAAAGGTGGATGCGCTGGAACACTTCTGGTCGGTGTGCGATGTCAAAGTCTTTCTTGGACCCTAATCTTCCTTTGGTCCCCGAACTCTGCTTTCGACTCCTGAACTTTGACTATCGAAATCTGCTTCACGACCCCCGAACTCTCTCTCTCTTTCTTCACTTTTCTTTATTTTATATTATTTTCATCTGTGTCCTTCTCTTAGTCCAATCAGCAGAGCTGTATATATACATTGGTATCCCTTTCCTCGCATCGAAACCACAAACGTGGGGAAAACATTACCCCTTCAAATTGGGCACCGTCCCTTAATGACTCATAAATAATTCCACAAGGGTACATTCTTATTTACTGTCATGTACGTGATTCTAATCTGGGATTGGATTCAGAACCCCGGCCGAGAATCCCGCACACGACGAAATCCGTTCAATTAATTTTTATGAGTCCTCTCTCCTTTACAAAAGATGTGATGAGGTCAGATTTAGATCGAAAGTATTTCACTTCTCGTTTTACTTACAGCAATTACATTAATTAATCAATTATATTAATTAATAAATTATACTAATTATACCAATTATATTAATTATCAATTATATTAATGATCTAAATCACCTCACCACACCACTAGGAGCTTCAGGTGATATTCTATATAAAATAAAAAGTTCACTTCTGTTTAGAATAAAAGTTTTCCCAGAACATTATTAAGTCTCTAACTTTGTAAAAGTCATTAAGTTTTATAACACAAAGCAATATATTATTAATAAACGTAATGATATACACCTAGTAAAAAATATAAATCAGCTTACCCACAAAAAAAATTTGAAATTTCTAAACTATAAACTAATTTTTTTATTTTTTTTATTTTTTTTAATCAAATTGAAGTTAATTACCATTTTTATTCTATAAACGTGATTTATATGAATACGAGCAAAATCAGTTTTATTTTATAACATGATAAAAGCTTATTTTTTAAAATCTCAAATCCTTAACAGTTTTACTTTTTCTTAAATTTTAAAATTCCAGAACTGTTTAAAATTTTCATTTACGGAATACAGCAGATATTTTACTTGGTTTTTATATAAAAATTTAGCTTCTAATACACATATTTCAAAACTTATCTTACAGATAAGTGATTGTGTACTATTTAAAATTACAAAACTTAATGAACTTTCTTAAAACAAGAGCGTTATTAAAAACCTTATAACAGTCATTGTAAAAGAGTGGAACTTTTTATTTTACGATGGATCGTATGTCTTAAGGTATCCTTCTACGCTCGGAGAACTTTTTTTTTTAAACGTAGAAACTAGTTGATGTTTTCACATTTTTATATTTATTTTTTATATTATCACAGAGAATTGCACTTAAAAAATTTATTCCTGGAGAAGTTTTTATAAAATTTCTAATAAATAAAAAAATTAGTAAAAAATATCGGGTTTTTTTCAAAAGGTCTACTTTATTAATAAATAAAATTATTTGAATATTTTTTGATGCAACACATTTCTTATACACTGGACTAGTGAATCACCTAAAATCTTTTCTTAATTTACATTTGGTAAAAAATTTTGGTCCTTCAAAATCATACACATCGAATTTTTAACGAAATTTCATTACCTTCATATCTAACTATGAGTGTAACATCATTAAAAATTTTCCAAATTTAAAGCTTTTAGGTCATTCACTAGTAAATACTATCAAAAGCCTTCATAATAATTTTCAACAAAAATATTTTAAGAACTTTTTGAGAAATCATATTTCAAGTTTCGACATTTTATTAAAAATACCGTTCTGAGAAAAACGCATTTGAAGTTTATGAAAGCAACTTTAACTATTAAAAAATTAAAATACATGTTTAAAATTCCCCACACTTCCTAACTTCAAAACTTTCTAATTGCCAAGTTGCTAATTATTAAAAATACTAGAAAAATGTTTAAACTAATCTTCATGAAAATTAAAAAAAATTTTGTCCAAAAAATGCTCTTTAAAAGGCTTTAAATTCACAACTTCCTGTTCCAAAGGCGCTACTTCCGTTTTGTTTTGACAGCTGTCACTGATGTTTAAATATCTGTAACTTTTTTTTTAAATGCCGTAGAGACAAAACAAAACCAGATTTAGAAGGCTAAAAGTTGAAATTTTACAATAGAGAAATAAAAAAAAATTACGATGTTTGGCAAAAAATGACGTTTTCAACAGAGACGTATACGTAGACGTTTTGTTTTGACAGCTGTCACTGATGTTTAAACACTGTAACTTTTTTTTTAAATGCTGTAGAGACAAAACAAAAACATATTTAGAAGGATAAAAGTTGAAATTTTGCAATAGAGAAATAAAAAAAAATTATGATGTTTGGCAAAGAATGACGTTTTTAACATAGACGTATACCTTAAAAGATGCCATGTTCCTTTAAAATGAAAATGAACTTGTCTTTTGAATATATTACAGCGCCAATAACAAAATAAAGATTTCCGTAGTGGCATTTCTTGTAGGAAAAACTACCTCATAAACAACTATTAACAGATTTATTTGGTCGAAAAACTTTTCACTTAAAAGAGGAAGAATAAAAGTAATCTTCAATTCCAGCATTTGATTACCATTCTTTAAAACTAAGAAATAGTGAATATCTGTAGAAAATTTAATTGAGGCATTTACTAAATAGTACTTTTCCTCAAACTAGATTTTTTTTAACGGTCCTTTCTCTGGCTTAATTTTTTTATTACCTGTCCTTTAAACCTTTTAACAAAATTTCCGTAGAAGTAAAAAAGTTAAATGCCCTCTAAAGTAGGTCTTTAGAGGTTACCAAAAGACAGTTCTGTCTGATCATTCTTTTTTCGAGAATGCTTTTTGTTTCTCTCTTCAATTTAGGATTTCCAAATGAAGAGAAAGACCTTTTACAACCGAAAAGTCTTTTGAAAAGTCTTTTTAAAGCTCCTATTAGAGAAAAAAATATACTTAGACTGTAAAGTTATTTTTCTTAGTTAAAAATATAATATTGAAATATAACTACTGATTAAATTAATAAATTATATTTGTATTAGTTGTCAAAACTATCTCTTCCATTTAGAGTATCGTCTGAATATGTTTAAAAAGAAGATTAAAAATTATTAGTAAAATTTATTTGACTCCAGAAGCATCTTCATTAGTGTTTTAATCATGATTACGTTGAATATTACAGAGCTCAATCCTACCCCAATCTCATTTAATTTATTGCTTTTAATTGTTTTATATTTTAATATTTTATTATTTTCTTTTTTTATGAATTCTTACTTTCGGGATATCCATGCATTTGGCATATTTTATGTTGATAGTGTAGATTAGGGGTGGCCAACTTGCGACTCGCGATCCACATGCGTCTCTTTGAAGGATTATTTGTGGCTCTCGATAAATGTACCCGAGTTAACTTTTCATTTTTGTGTTATTATATTGTAAAACTTTATTTCAAATGATGGTGCTCCTTCAATGCTGGGTAAAAAAAAATCTGTTTTATTGGGCTTTTAAAAGATGATTCTCAAATTACACAAATAATAGCGATTCACTGTATAATTCACGGAGAACATTTCGTTACAAAAATATTTAAAATATCCTGAAGTTAAGAAATTACATTCACACCAAAGCAGAAAATCATTGACAATTCAAAATTTTCCTTGAAAAATTTAAGGATGAAGAACATTCAAATGACATTCAATAAATAAAATTTCTGTGAAAAAAATGTCTTTTATTACCTTTTTTGCATACTTTTTAAATACGTGTTTAATTGCGGCTCGCGAAAAATTTCAAATTTTGAAAAATGGCTCGGACTCTCAAGAAGCTTGGCCACTCCTGGTATAGATAAATAAAACAAACTTTTTGGGGGACGAGAAGAGATAAAGAAAATTATTGATTTCAGATTCAAAATTGCCAGCTTTATCTAACGGAAAGCAGTGGAAAATTAGCTGGTACGATTAGTTATAGGTCCGGGGGGTATTTCATTGCGTGAGGCGCACGTCATAAACAGCAAACCCGGCTTCAGGCGCGGATCTCCTCGCTCTCCATATAGGACAATCATCCTTTTTTTTTGCTAGAAAGTTTCCGATGGGACTTTATCACATCTCTTTCTTTCCAATTCTTCTTTCTCCTATTCTCTTTTCTTTTATTTGAATGTATTGCCCAATGGTTTCTTAGATCCATTTTAATATGCCAGTTGTTAGACTTTGGAGATGTAAATCTTTTTCTGATCTGCTTACCAAGAGCATTCTGGAAGCTCCTACAAATGTATTTCAATATCATATGAATTTCCATGAAAATGACTTTCATTTGCAGGTGGACACAGGTCGAGTCCTTTTGACCTGACGTGAATGAATGTTTACGTGTCATTTATCAACTTGCTCGTTTGGGTTCATTGAATTGGTGTCCCGTTGTGTCCACCAATTTAGCTAATCCTTCTGCCTTTCCAATTTTCATCTAAAGTCATCACCTGCTACAGACACTCTTTTAACACGTGTTGTATCTAATTTATCTATTACTTCATTTATTTTTTTTCAGGGTTAATCTGTTCTGATTAACTTACTGCAACTACACTACATTACCGATGATGACGGGTCACTTGCGATTTTAGACATTTCATTGAATATCTAGAGAAATACACGAGGAATTATCCTGAAACCTCAGGCATGTAAACAGGATGGTAGACGTCATCTATTTCAGCTAAGAATTTTTCCCGAAACTCCATAACGGACCGTGAACAAATTGAAGAAAAACGAATATGTTTGGGATAATCCTGTAAAAAGAAATGTATGAAAAGAGTCGAAACTTTAGCACATGATTAGGATGCTTCTTGTAATAATTTGTGTTCATTGTTATGAGGATAGCAAGTATACTCGTGGAGAAATTACGGTTTTTATGAAAACAATCCCAAATTTCTCCAAGTATTTTGCTCAGAGTTCTCAATATCGAAGAATGCTATTTTCAGGACACATGACAAACAACACTGTGCATAATACCTTGCAATTGGAATTAAAAAGAAATAAATATTAGATGAAAAATAAACAGGTTTACTAAATAATCTTTCACTGCGCATGAGCGAATGCAATCAAAATATACTGTGCATAATGTATTATTTTAATGTATAGAGCAACTTTTGTGAAAGTCCCAAAAACACAGCTTCAAAATTCTGAAAGTGATCGTCGGTAGAGTAAGCTCAAAATCCGTTGGGTGTAATAGATGACCGGAAAAGGGGTGTAGTTCTATACTGTGGTCGAGACAGGTCACAAGCGACTTATGAGTCACAATGATGTCAGAAGTCGGTTAATGAAGCCAAAAGTCACCAGAGTAGATAATTTAGGGCACTAAATCCCTATCTTTGGTCACTTCTGAAGTCATTGTGATGCGAATATCACCAGTTACATATCTCGATTGTATTTGTGATGAGGCGATTTAGATCAGTAATATAATTGATTCATTCATACAAGAAGTAAAATGCTCGGGATCTAAATCTGACCTCATCACATCTTTGTAAAAAGACAGAGGACCATAAAATTATATTCTACGGATATTGTTGTCTTGTACGGTGGTCTCGGGCGGAGTTCTGATCCCAGTCCCAGATTAGAATCCCGTCTCCGTACTTGACATTAAATAAGAATGTACCTTTGTGGAGTATTTATGAGTCCCTAAGGGACAGTGCCCAGTTAGAAGGGATACGGTTTTTCACGTTGGCGGTCCAAAGGGCGGGGTTTAAGCAGACCAATTAGATTCTTGCAACGACCCCGATTGGACGATAAGAAGGAAGAGGGGACAAGGATGAAATTAATAAAATAAGAAAAATCTAAAAAAAAAGAGAAGATGTTCGGGAGTCGAGTCGACTAGACAAGGTCTAGACGAGGAGAGAAGTCCGACGGAACTTGTTCGAGAGTCCAGTCAAGTCCGACGGGAAGTGTTCTTGTATCAGCACGGTCGCACTCAACACTGAGAGAAGGAAGCCCCTGACCAGACCGACGGAAGATCCATAGATACCCAATCCTGAGCAACCATCAACCAGCAGTGTTCCGGGCACACCATTTTAACTCCCAAAGGTACCCCCTTTTACATACATTTCGAAATTGAGATTAGGTCCTCTCTCTTATATTTACATAATTACTTAAGTATTGAAAAAGTATTGTCAGAACAAATTTAGAAAGTGTTGATAAAGCATATTTTATGAAAATTAGAATCAGTTTGTGTGTACATAGATGTTTATATATTATAATAAATTTACTCTTTTATATTAAGCTAGTTTCAGATGCTTTTAATTTAGCTTTTAGTTTATTTTCATATCTTATGTCTGTAGTTTCTCAGAACCTGTGGTTAAATCTAGTACTAAAATACTTTTACACAACGCAATCAAAATAAAATCCCACTATACATTTGATCACAGGTTAATACTCAAATAAAAACGATGACTACACGACACATTGTGCCCTGACCAGTTACGTTATATATATATATATATATATATATATATATATATATATATATATATATATATATATATATATATATATATATAATATATATATATATATATATATATATATATATATATATATATATATATATATATATATATATATATATATATATATATATATATATATATATATATATATATATATATATATATATATATATATATTGATGTGCGGTAATTACAAGACAGTATTATGTTAGAAGACAGATCTATGAGTCATAGTTTAACTCTGCCAGTCACCATCTCTGTAAATTTCCCTATATAACATGCATGCAACCAACTACTAAGTATATTTTGGGGAACTCTTGTTAACAGCATGGTTGGTAGTCAATTTATTAAATCTAATCTATTATCCCTTGAAAATAATAATAAAAATATTTAAATAACTTTGAATATTGCAGTCAGTAATAATCTGTAATAATGAAAATCACAGGATTTTACTTATAAAAAAAGAGAAATTTCGAGTGATAGATAAGAAGTTTTTTTGCTATCGTATGTAAATATTGTACTGTAAAGTGAAGTTTTATAGTATATAAATTTATGCAAACCAAAAGATTATAAATGATAGTAATCACATACTTGAAACTTTGGGAGATTGTTTATAGTGTTGTCGAAATATTCTACAAACTATTTTTATCAGATAGAAATGCCAGACGTTAATGGGTATATACATTTTGCAGTATTTAATAAAAAAAAGATCATTATATACTCGATGTTTTGGGGACTAGAAAGATCAGCTCGATAACAGTCAGTAATTGATGACTGAAAAGATAATTCCTGAGATATCGTCTAGATTTGAGTACATAAATAAATTTTGTGTGTTTCTTTCTCAACTATTAATAGTTAAAATGACATTTATAGCAAAGTAAAATTTAAATTTAGCTATAAAGTTTATCATAAAAATGCAATCTATTTTAATAAATGTATCTAAATTTGTGGGCATTTACTGTGCCTCCGAGTCACTCAAGCCTCTTAGATAACTTTTCGGATTTTCTTTAATTATATCGTTCTAAACAAATTATGATTTTAAAAATATATGTTACTATTTACAAGATGATTTTGTTTCGTTAATTCCATGTAATAATTGAGCTTAGGGGTAAAAATTCAAGTTCAAAAGTAATACAGAAATTATAGATAGTTCATGTCTCTCGAAGAGCTACGAGGGTTACTCTTAAATTTTTAAGATACGCACAGAAGAGAATTTAAAAAAAAATAAATAAAATACAAAGTATTAAAATACAAAGTTTAAATACAAAGTATTTTATCACAGTAGAAAATTTTTTACTGACTTACTTCAACTTGTTTAGCATAGAATAAATTTTAAACAGAAGAGAAAATGGAGTTGACGCTATGATTTTCTACGATTTTAAAGCAGGATCAAATCAAGAAGAATGCTTTCAACGGTTGCAATTGGCCTTTGGTGATGAATCTACAGCTCGTGCTATTGTATTCAGATGGTTTAAAGAATTTAGCAGAGGTCGCCATTTTCTTCAGGATGAAGAAAACACAGGAAAGCCGCCGCAGGCAGTAATTTCGGATAATTTGTCTGCCATACGAAAAATGTTAATGGATGATAATCGCTGTACCTATCAAATCATACAGAAGGAACTTAACATTGAATCCGAAGTCATACACAAAATTATTAATGAAGAATTACATATGAAAAAAGTAGTTTGCTGTTGGGTTCCCCATAATCTAACTGAGCACCAAAAAGGGGAGCGTGTCAGAATCAGTAAAGAAACTCTTAAATTGCTAAATGATGGTGGCCACCGCATCATTTCTAAAATTATAACGAGTGATGAAACGTACATACAGTTTTTTAACGTTCCAACACTTCGAGAAAGCAAGGTATTGGTCTTTGAAGATGATCCCACGCCGACAATGGTGAAAGACAACGCTCACTGAAAAGTGATGTATGTCGTTTTCTTCAGAAGTACGGGATTGGACAAAGCCATCAAGTTGAAAGGACAGAATACAGTAACAGCAAACTGATATACCACTAGATGTCTTCCACAAATTCTACAAGAAGTGAATGTCAGGGGACTAATGCTTCACTATGACAATGCATCTTCCAATACAGCCGGATTAACGGTTGAGTTTCTTAAACAGAAACAAATTAAAGGGATAGAACATTCGCCGTTTTCACCTGATCTATCTATGTGTGACTCTTGGTTATTGTTTAATCTAAAAAAGAACTTACGTAGACGTCGTTTTCATTCAGAAGAGATTGATGTGGCTATAAATACATTTTTCATCTATTCCGAGAAATGAATGGCTTGAGGCATTTGATCTGTGGAAAATTCGTCTATAAAAGTGCATTGATGCTGGGGGAGACTACTTTGAACACACCTAAAATTTTGTAAATATAATTTTGTAAATATAAAAACCAAGTGGCATCTCATAAATTTCAGAGTGACCCTCGTAATATTTGTGTAGTTTTCTCTTTTGGCTTCATAACTCTCAAGGCCGGACCTGAGAAGTAAGCAAAGTCAGCGACTGTGTAAGCGGCAAAATTTAGGGGTGGCGGATGTATTGTTCTTAAATGAAAGAATTTTCTGTTAATTTATATTTGCATTACTATTTTAACTCAGTTGTCGTTTTTTGTTTAACACGGATTTTTCATATTTTGTTTAAATGGGAAATTTTTTTAATTTTTGTTGGCGACATTTGTTTGCTGCCTATAGCACCAAAATAAATACGATTGGCTGTATCGCTATACTAAAATTAATTACTGCTACTTCTTATAAGCAATAATTTCCTATATGTGACATATTTCAAACTATTTAAGACAAAAAATAAGAATGTACTCATCGTTAGATTTTGTCAAAATACTGAAAGTATAGAAAATAATGTTTTAAATAAAAAATAGTATAATTAACAAGCTATAATTCTTAGTATTTTTTTAAAATTCAAACCCTTATCTTTGGGACATGTTGGCGACAAATTTTGCTGCCTATGGCATCAAAATCTATACGATTGGCTGTATCGCTATACTAAAATTAATTACTGTACTTCTTATAAGCAATAATTTCCTATATGTGACATATTTCAAATATTTTAAGACAAAATATAAGAATGTACTCATCGTATCATTTTGTCAAAATACTGAAAATATAGATAATAATGTTTTAAATTAAAAAAAGTATAATTCACAAGCTATAATTCTTAATATTTTTTGAATTTAAACCCTTATCTTTGGGACATATTGGCGATAATTGTTGCTGCCTATGGCACCAAAATCAATACGATTGGCTGTATCGCTATACTAAAATTAATTACTGCCAATTATTATCAGTGATATTTTCCTATATGTGACATATTTCAAATATTTTAAGACAAAATATAAGAATGTACTCATCGTATCATTTTGCCAAAATACTGGAAGTATCGAAAACAATGTTTTGAATTAAAAAAGCATAATTAACGAGCTATAATTCTTAGTATTTTTTTAAACTTAAACCCTTATCTTTGGGAAATAGAAAAATACTGCAGGGCTTGGTTGAGAATATTTTTCTCCTTTGAGAGAACTAACATTTTTTTAACACTTTTATCAAAGACTATTCAGATATGTGTTGCGGAATTTTCTCTTACATTCTTCCTTTGAAGAATTCTTTTTTTTTCAACAAAATTTTTTCCTAATTTTGTGTTATTTTTTTGGTAGTTTTATATTGCGTCTGAGACCGCATTAATTTTCAAGATATATTTTAATTAAAAATGCATAAAAAACGCTCCAGGGAACTGTATCAGATTCAGAAACTAAAAAGATGGTTAAAAAAAGATGGTACAACATTTTACTTCCGGAAACAACTTGTATTAATTAGGGAACAAATGGAATAAAACACAAAAAGAAGTTTCTGGAAAAAGAAATATATGCTTAAAATGAAATAAATGATGGAATTTTGAAAAGTATTAACTGAGTTGTTAAACTACCTTCGTAGCCTGGAATAGTATAGAGCATAAGATATGCATAAAAATACACACACATTATATATATATATATATATATATACATATATATATAATATATATATATATATATATATATATATATATATGTATGTATATATATATATATATATATATATATATATTTTATATATATATATGTATATATATATGTATATATATATATATGTATATATATATATATATATATATATATATGTATATATATATGTATATATATATATGTATATATATATATATATATATATATATATATATATATATATATATATATATATATATATATATATATATATATATATATATATATATATATATATATATATATATTTATATATATATATTATATATATATATATATATACATATATACAGGGTGTCCCCGAAGTCCGTGTACAAACGTGGAGGGGAGGTAGAGAACCTCGTGAGGAGCCAAAATGACATAGGAAACCATGGGCGGAAAGCAATAGGTGGCACTATACGCGACCTCTCAAGATGGGCACTTGTGGTTTTCTGAGTTCAGACAAAGACAGCGTGCGATGAACGTGAATAATTTTACGAACGCCGAGTTGGCAGATATCCATTTCATCTACAGTCTAGCCAACGGAAATGGACGTGCTGCTGTTCAGTTGTATCAGGAAAGGTATCCAACGAGGTGCAACCGAATCATCAAATGTTCGCCAGGGTGCATCAGAACCTCGCGGCACATGGATCATTCAGAGCCACGATTAAACGTTTTGTAGGGTCACGAACACCACGAACACCCATATTCGAAGAGGGTGTGTTCGTGAGCATTTGGACCGGAAATTTCCAAACAGGTGGATTGGACGTGGTGGCCCCGTCGCTTGGCCTCCCAGATACCCTAATGTACCTGTTCTGGATTTTTTTTCTCTGGGGTGCCACGAAGAGCGTTGTGTATGACACGTCCGTCAATTCCGCAATGATCTGGTGGCAAGGATATCCATTGCTGCTTCTATAATCCGTGAAACGCCCAGCATTTTCGAAAATGTCCTCCAACCATGTCGCGTCGGTGTCGTGTGTGCATTCATGCCAATGGCAGTAATTTCGAACACCTCTTGAATACTTTTTTATTTATTATTGTTTTTTTGTATAATAAAGCGTTTTGCACTACATTCTGTGTGTGTGTCCTTATTGTCTTTCTGTCTCTTTATCTCGTAAGGGGTACGTTTCCGCCTATGCTTTCCTATGTAATTATGACTCCTCACGAAGTTCTCTACCTCCCCTCCAAGTTTGTACACGGACTTCGGGGACACCCTGTATATATATATATATATATATATATATATATATATATATATATATATATATATATATATATATATATATATATATATATATATATATATATGTCTATATATGTATATATGTGTATATATATATGTATATATGTGTATATATATGTATATATATCTCTATATATGTATATATATATGTATATATATATATATATATATATGTATATATATGCATATACATGTATTTACACCCTCACACATATATATGTGTAATGATATTTTAACGTAAAACTAACCATGGTAACTATAATTATATTTAAAAAAAATTTGAGTGATTCTACCTGAAATTGCAACTTTTGGTGAAAATCTTTTTTCATCTCATTGTGGAAAATTGGTCACTTCGCAAACACCAAAATTAATTCCTGCACTAAATTAATTCCTCACATCAGCCATCTTTTTATAACTCTTTATATAATTATCTTCGCTTCTTCGTCACCACCTGACTAACCTTTAAACCACTGATTGGCTGGATCATACACCTATACAATGCCTAGCATTCAAGCCAATATGAATCCCTTTTTTAGCTTTGTGATGGGTTAAAATGCCCATTACACACACACACACACACACACACACATATATATATATATATATATATATATATATATATATATATATATATATATACATACATACATACATATACTTGCTCACATTAATTCACATACATAAAAACATAGATTTCGGAAATTTCATTTAAAATATTAATGCATGCTTTCTGTGTTTTAATAAATTATTAGTTATAAAAAATTCACCGACTGTGTAGACTGTAAAGAGTTTTTTATAACAGTAGTTATTTTTTTTAGCTGTTCGGATTTATTTTTGTTCCGTTTGAATTAGGGATGTCTACTATCACTTCGATGAGAAGACCATTTTTTTTATTTTGTAGCCCCAGTTTGGTTTGGTTTGATTAGGAATTTTACGGTCATTTTTCTGCAATACGAGAGCTAACAGGAGACCTAATATCACTATTATAATAAAATTTCTAACGGTCGATTCTACTTACATCACGAGTGATATTTGAATTAATCCCATAACGTTCACGCTCAAGTTAACTCGAGCCAGCTATTCTGGCCAAACTGTAAACAAACACTCGAGATAATTGAAGCGGTGTTGTACTTTGTGTTGCTATAATTTATCACACTCGAATGCAATCAAGATTTGAAAATAACAGTGTAAAAAGTTGATGTGCGTGTAATATTACAATATTTGACTATTTTCTGAAATGTTATCAAAATCCAAAATTGCAATACAATTTTCGATTATTTTTGTATTTTTGTAATTTTTTTAGCAATTCTAAATTGTGTTTTTTGCATTGAAAAAAATGATTTTTTTTCTACCTTTTTTAAAAAAACTATGCACTAAGGGGTTAAAGAATTATGGTTTCTAAATGCTGCACCACACTTATTCAGCCGTTGTTCGTACAAAAAATAGAAGATTTCTGCTCAATTGCAAATGTAGAATCTCTTGCTGGAAATCGTATTATTCGAATGCAATGAGTATAGGGTAGGGACATTCTGCAGAGTAAATAAAGGTGTATATTATATCACTTGCATTATCAAACAGTATATTTTACAAGACGGAGTTTGTTGTACAAAGCTTTAAATTTTGTTTTGTTTCATTTAGGATAAAATCTGTCATTTGTTAGAGTAATGTTCAGTGGAATTGGACCTACTTCTAAACCCATTAATGCTCAAATCATTTTTGCAGCATGTATAGTCGTTGGAAATTTCTTTGTTGTTTGTTAGTTATTACCTAAATTATGAACGAGTACTAAGTTGAAGGGGAACTTCAGAGATAAAATAATTGAAAGAAATTTTTTATTGGATTGACTTTGATTCCATTTGAGTTATGGTGAAAGTTTTAGGAAGAAGAATCTTGTGTGCAATGCCTTTCTAAGGATTTGCCGTTGCGTGAAAAGGGCTAAAAGTTATCCAGAAAGAGGCCAGGCTGCAAGATGTTGATAACAAGAGAGAAAAAACTTTAGTGCAATGGATAACTTAAACTTTCGATATCTATCGACGTCAAAAATGGACGTAAACCTTGCGATACCAGTAGAGGTTCAATACAACATATATGATGGCTCATCGTTTTCTGGGATAGGATCATGGAGGAAGAAATTTGGCTACATATACAGGACAGATACTTAATGGATATTAATGAAAATTGCCGATCGTGGCAATACTTGGATGACAATTTGAAAGATTAATTCGCATTATGACTCAAAGGTCTTAATTCAGTAACTACCGGTCTATAAAAAATAATCACTGTTCCCGACATATGTGCCTCATATGTGGCCTACTCCTCAGAATTGGAGTTGAATCTACTCGATTGTAACTGTGGGAAATCCCCCGGCGAACTAACTGTAACCGTTACAAACGAACGGTGTGTCGGTGTCAACCGCGAATGTGTAAACAGTCGAGATGAACTCTCGCTAGCCTTTCTTTTTAAATGTACATAGTTTTCTGTAATTCTTTTTAAATGTATATAAATATTATTCTTTTTTCACCAATGTATTCGAGCCATTTAATGCCAAACACGGAATCAAAGTGTTTATGCTAGAAAAAGAGCCCGGCCCGGAACAAATAGACGAGAAGCAGCACCATCGGAATTTTGGAGGTAAGGCCACTTTGCTTTACCTATTGATTTAATTGTACTGTGTTCTCGGTGTGGTCTTTTGCGACAGTAACTTTATATCATGGATTTGAAATTTTGAAATCCGAAAGAGGACTTGTGAGTTCTTTTACATCTCCTTCTAATTTTGTCAATACCAATTTCTAATTATCTTTTTTGGATTCAACACAAAACGAGATTATCTGGAATCTTTAACCCATGACATGTAACATCACTAGCATCACCTGTTCGTTTCTACTGAGAACAACCGAATGTCTAGCCCTCCTCATGACTATCTCTTTGTGTAATGCTATATATTGAAGTAAAAATATAATAATAACCAACAGTTTCTAAAGTTATTCCTGTGATGAACCAGTTAGAAATAAATCAACAAAAATAAAGCAAATTTAGTCAAATCTTGCGACTGAGACATTCACGGTGAATCAAAGCTCAATTTAACTTAGTACGGTGTTTACACTAATGTGACAATTTCAGCATTTTTTTTACACCATTTGCTCGAGTGCGTCATTTACGCTGATCCAGCTTTTCTTCTGAAACATACAGTACCTATGTTAGTACGGTAGACACTATCTGATCATATTTTAATTAACCCTCATCTGTATTAATCCTAAAATTCAATTAAAGAAATGAAAACAAAAACATATTTAATTATGTTCACACATATGTTGCGTGAAATTATGCAAAATTTTTGAATCTGGTTTCAATCTTGGCTGATTGATATAATTTTAAAAACTCAGTACTTTATTTAACATTCTGTAATTACATTCAGAAAAGGGCTAAAAGGTATCCAGAAAGAGGCCTGGCTGCAAGATGTTGATAACAAGAGAGAAAAAACTTTAGTGCAATGGATAACTTAAACTTTCGATATCTATCGACGTCAAAAATGGACGTAAACCTTGCGATACCAGTAGAGGTTCAATACAACATATATGATGGCTCATCGTTTTCTGGGATAGGATCATGGAGGAAGAAATTTGGCTACATATACAGGACAGATACTTAATGGATATTAATGAAAATTGCCGATCGTGGCAATACTTGGATGACAATTTGAAAGATTAATTCGCATTATGACTCAAAGGTCTTAATTCAGTAACTACCGGTCTATAAAAAATAATCACTGTTCCCGACATATGTGCCTCATATGTGGCCTACTCCGCAAAATTGGAGTCGAATCTACACGATTGTAACTTTATATCATGGATTTAAATTTTTGAAATCCGAAAAATGACTTGTGAGTTCTTTTACATCTCCTTCTAATTTTGTCAATACCAATTTCTAATTATCTTTTTTGGATTCAACACAAAACGAGATTATCTGGAATCTTTAACCCATGACATGTAACATCACTAGCATCACCTGTTCGTTTCTACTGAGAACAACCGAATGTCTAGCCCTCCTCATGACTATCTCTTTGTGTAATGCTATATATTGAAGTAAAAATATAATAATAACCAACAGTTTCTAAAGTTATTCCTGTGATGAACCAGTTAGAAATAAATCAACAAAAATAAAGCAAATTTAGTCAAATCTTGCGACTGAGACATTCACGGTGAATCAAAGCTCAATTTAACTTAGTACGGTGTTTACACTAATGTGACAATTTCAGCATTTTTTTTACACCATTTGCTCGAGTGCGTCATTTACGCTGATCCAGCTTTTCTTCTGAAACATACAGTACCTATGTTAGTACGGTAGACACTATCTGATCATATTTTAATTAACCCTCATCTGTATTAATCCTAAAATTCAATGAAACAAATGGAAACAAAACATATTTAATTATGTTCACACATATGTTGCGTGAAATTATGCAAAGTTTTTGAATCTGGTTTCAATCTTGGATGATTGATATAATTTTAAAAACTCAGTACTTTATTTAACATTCTGTAATTACATTCAGATCATTAACTCTTTGCCTTAAAACAACGTATGGGAGACGGGATCGTACTGCTGTGCCTAAAATGAGATTCTCGTATCACACACGTGATGATTCTGTCTGGCCAAAAGTGAACAGTTCGTATCAGACATGTTATTGTTTTTAGGCGATAAAGTTTTTGTTTTTGCGTTATTGTTTGTTACAGTTGCAGTAAAAGAGTTGGTCGTTTATTCTTAGGTGTAATTGCAATAGAGCATTATATTATATGCAAGAAATAATTAACTGGTGGTGTTTAAAAAACTCTTCAAAATATCTAAAAATTTAACCTAATGGCAAACGGGAAAATTGATACTAATAACGGTGCTGGAAAGTGTCCTGATTACACCTTAGAAACTGAAACAGATACCGGTTTGGATATATCCGAAGATAGCATTGTAGTTTGTCCCGTAAAAAACGTGTGCAAAATTTAGTTAGTGATGAAACTGCTTGTGGTCACGACGCATGAGAAAAGCTTTCACCGAAAGTGGCACACGCAATCGTCGCTCGATTCATAAGGCAAGAGGTTAAGGTTTAGTTATGCTTAAAGCCGATTCCGAATGGATACGAACATCTATGCCAGCAGCGGGATTCCAACCGAAGATCAGCACTTTACCATTCAGCCATCGTTCGACTAGACATTATTAAGGAAACCCTCTAAGTTTCCAAATAAATCAGTTGAATTTCAAATCGAAGTTTTCCGATTATCTTGCTTTAATTGAAAACTATTGGGCAATAAAACAACTTAAATCTTTTTAGTTTATTCAATTTTTAATATAAAAAATTGCATTAATTCTAAGAATATATAATTTCTTTTAATTTAGAAAATCAGTAAAATAAGTTTTTACTCTTTATGGTGAAAAAGGAATATTGTATGTATTCTATCGTATTGCAGAATATCAATTTTAGAGTCCCATGTCAAGAAATTTGCAGTTAAAAAGCTGCTTTTTAAATTAAACAATGTAATATCTCAGGATAACAAAACTAATAAAATGCAAGTGGAAAAGCGGTTTTGGTAATTAAAGAAACATGGATCAATTTGAAAATTTTTCTTTTAACTATTACACTAATTATTGTAATTGTTTTGTACTTTAGAATAAAATGTAAAGCTTATTCAGGAAAGTAAAAGCTCAACCATATATTTAATTAAAATTGATTTTTTTATAACATTCAAAATTTAAAAATTAAGATTTTTGATTAAAATTTTTTTGAGATTATTAAAATCTTCTATAGAAGACTTATTGATTTTTAGATATTTCTAAAAGTATATTTTAAAATTATATTTTATAAAATAATTTGAGAAGCTGAAAAGCAGTTTATACACGTACACACATATATATGCATATATATATATATATATATATATATATATATATATATATATATATATATATATATATATATATATATATATATATATATATATATGCATATATATATATATATATATATATATATATATATATATGCATATATATATATATATATATATATATATATATATATATATATATATGCATATATATATATATATATATATATATATATATATATATATATATATATATATATATATATATATATATATATATATATATATGCATATATATATATATATATATATATATATGCATATATACATATATATATATATAATATCAATATATATATATATATATATATATATATATATATATATATATATATATATATATATATATATATATATATATGAAAGTAACTTATTGCTAGTTTTTATGAATAGTTTTATCCTGTACATTATAAAAAAGTTCTTAAATATAAAAAATAATTGATATATGTGATGTATGGAGAGAGAATACAAATTAAGGAAAAACTATTTGAAGCTCTATTGTTAGATAAAGTTCTCGAAAACATATACATAAATACCTTTTGAAATATTGAAAATAAATTTTTCATATTTTGAATTGATGTAAAGAAAGGTTAGAAAAGCAATTGGAAGCGATAAAAATCGATTATTTTGAACCATGCTTGGGGTACTATTATCAAATTGAAACATACCTTAAAGTGGTTTATTCTTGTGTGGCACATTTTGCTTTTTGAACACTAGCCCGTGTGGAATAATTAAACACTCTTATATGATAGTGCCACGCAGGGGAACTAAGTAACATTCTATTATGGGTGAAATAGACAAATATATTACTCAGGAGTCAAACTCTAGGCTGATGGAATGATGGAACACTAACAATTTTATAATATGAGCGGTTACTGTTGAGAATGAAAAGATTTCAACTGAAATGAAGTGATGCTGCCCAAATGTAAAATATAAACGATGCTGCTACTCAACAGAGCAGCTGTTAGCTTGACTGTAATCGTTCTCACGAAATAAAGAATTTTGTTGCTTTTCCTTGACTCTGGCAGAATTTAAAAAATATTTTTTACAGTTACTTTAAGACGGAAAGGTCTAGAAATTTAATACAAATAATAGTTTTAAAAGATCTACCCAACACGAAAAGTCAATTTTGAAATATTCCCTTGCCTGTAAAACGTACTTCCCGGCATTAACACTATATTCACGAGACAGCCACAATGCAGGTTCTTTATAGTAACCAGTAACTTTTAAGCATTCGACTGTAGAACTATACGTGAAGTTTTTTTGACTGCATCTCGTAAACTACCTATACAAGTAACATGATATATTTTCCTTGCAGCATACAAAATAACATCGCAACTTTATACTGTCAAAATCTGTTCGAATTAAAAAGAAATATGGACCAATTTCATGTTTATTTATAGCTTTACTAAATAATATCAGGGAACATATTGCTAACGCGCAAAAATTGCTAAATTCTATCAAATATTTTTCTTTGATATTTCGAACAGACTTCATAGATAATTTAACAGTAAAAATTACGAAAAATCTAACAAATATTTTAATATATGCTACCTTTTCAATCTTTTTTTTTTAAAATTTAATATTAATTTTGTTTAAAATAAGATTGTAAAGTATATAAATGTTGATATTTTAAAAAAGTTTTTAGTCATTTTTATTGCCAGTTTATGAGGAACATGTGCACCAAATTTCAAATTTATATATGAAACTTACTTTAGATATCCTGCGCAAGTTGTGAAAATTACGTTTGGAGTAATATCGCTTTTTAACTACTCTTAATAGCGGAAAACATCTATTAAAATATAACTTTTAGTTATAAAAATGAGTTTTTGCAATATTTCCTTGTAGTTTGTGGCTTCAGAGAGAGAAACAAAATAGCTATAAGACAAAAGAAATTTTGAAAAATTGATTTCTTAATGCTTTAATTATTATGCGTCGTTTTAATTCTTATTTAACCCAAATTATTAGGTATTAATTGAATAGCCTGTAAAATCAGGATAAAATATTACTTTAATAGCCAGTATATATAAATAAAAATGTAAATGTTTGTTTGTAACCCAAAATCTCTGATAATATTCCACCGATCGACTTGAAATTTTGGCATAACGTTGTACTAGAGTTCGGGTATGCTTTTATCCACACCGTTTATATATAAAGTTTAGAATCTCTGTGTCGAGAATATTTCGGACTTAGAATATTTATGTATAAAACATCGCTTTTAACATTTGCATGAATGCTATAAGCTATAAATGCTAGGTGTGATTTGTTGATGCAAATGTTTATCTCGATAAAATATAATACAGTTAAACCTGAGTTTAAAAAGAAATGTAAATATGCATTAACCTTTTCGTGGGCCGTGGGAAGATTACTTCCCACTTACACGATCTTACAAAATACACTTGTGAGAAGCGCAAAACCCATTCTAATGTATTGGTCTTGTTGTTGAAATGACGGGAAGACTGATTCCAGCTTCAGTTTTGAGCTGTCATCATTGTTCGATCGATTGAACAAAATTAGCAGATCTGCTTTGAAAGTTTGGAATTGTGGAGTGAGAAATAAATGGCCTACGAAAGGGATAAGCTAGTTCTGTTATCTATATAAATAAAAAAGCAAATGTTTGTTGGTCCCCAAAACTCTGAAAATATTGCACCGATTAGACTGAAATTTTGGCATAACGTTGTAATAAAGTTCAAGTATGTTTTATCCACATCGTTTATATATAAAGTTTAAAATCTCTGTGTCGCGCATCAATTTGATTGGATGCTGTGTGTTTGGTAGAGCTAATGTTCATAGCACCGAGAAATGAAAGCAGTGGTTCGAATCCCACGAGACGCAGCGTTATTAAATTCAACATATAAAAGACATGCTCTTTTTTCTTTCATTTCCATTTAACTGCATAGAGCCATAGCAACGCGTAGCCGGGAATGAATAAAATAAAAAATTAAAAAGAAAATAATGCGTAGTTTTCATATTTAATGAAAATAATGCATGTAAATAGGGTGAACAATATATTAGCTAAATGTCAAAAACTTTTTTTCAGACAAAACAATCTTTGAGGGAAGCTGAGATATTTTCGAGGATTTGTCACCAAGTTTTCTAATATGAATGTATTGTTAAAAAAGAGAAGATCTATTGCTAGAAAACACAAGCTTTAATTCACTGACGAAACCTCGATAAAAAATCAAAGAAAAGTGAAAAATTTGTTATTAATAAGTATCCAAAGATTACGTAGATGTTCAGTTGCAAGAAGCAACGTCCTACATGGTTAAATGACTAAAATACATAATATGTAAATGTAGCGGGTACAATTGCTACCCTTTCCTTTTATGATAGGTGGCGCTACGAGAGCCATCTAGTTTTCCCATGGTGCAATTCACTTTCTCTGTGTGTGCTTGTCTATGATGCTGTTTTTTGTGCTGTGTCTTTTGATGTGTTTCTTTGTACTGTGTTGTGGAACGTAACCAAAGAATAAAAAATGGTTCCTGAAACTAGACTTATTATTTAACAACTGCCTTTCGTATAAATAAGACTCTTGTCCCTCTACATAAAGAAGCAATGGGAATGAAGAATTGTACACTGTACCAAAAAACTTACAGAACATAGTTTAAAATAAAATAGGTTAAATATGTTATTTAATTACTGGAAGCGTTGTCGAAAGGTAACAGAAATTCTAGGATTTGTTATGTGGAGGTTTCTACCTATTTCATGGTTCTATTCACTATTTGTAGGCGGTACATCACCATCAGGGATCCACACCCCACGTAATAAATCTTAGAATTTCTGTCACCTTTTGACAACTCGTCTACTAATTAGATAACATGTTTTACTTTAAACAATATGTTGAGTAAGGTTTTTGGTAGAGAGTAACAACGTACAAAAAACGGTACTTTATTCGTGTTCACTTGAGAGCCTAAAAAACCATACTGACTGGATAAGAAAAATTCTATTCAGAAAAACAAAACACTAAAAAACAATTAGCCGAGAAATGTTGGAATCTTGGATTTAGGCAAATGATCATATACAGTATTGATATTCTTTTGATTGAGCCTTGCATTCTATGCAATGAAAAATATAACATATAAATCAATGAAAAATATAACATATATAATATCAATATAACGTATAATGGAGGGCATAACTGAACACTTCCATTTTGACTGCAGTCTGAACTCTATATCGTAAAAAAATATTTAATACAACTGTTAAGTTAAGATCATGGCAAGGTGTGCCAAGTGTGATAATCGACAGTACTTTTGTATAGTGGTTTCACTCAAGTTACAAATTAAAATGGGGCCAGCGATTACCCTCAAGGGACGCTAAATAAAAAAAGAAACCACGTGCAAGAATTAATGCTGAAATAATACTGACACCAAAATTACATTATGACACATTTATTAACAAGCACCAAAAATGAGTTAAAATATATATATTGAGAACATACTTCCCTAAACACACAATCCTAAAAAAATGGCCCCAACCAAAAATGCCACTTGTAACCTCAACGCGCCATCCAGGGCAAGAGCATGCCAAGCAAATAGTATGCAACTCGCCAATGCACCCCATTGGTCAAAGTTATCACCCGAGGATAATAAGAGCAGCTGTATTCGCACCTTTGGCGACAAGGCACGGATAACCAGTCAATTGATACAATATGTGCAAAACCCCTTCAAGTCGCCCACACATTATAACAAGGTAAGCACGTCAATCCCTGAACAGTTTGACCTGAACCATCCAAGTGATCAGAAGCCTACACTCCTCAATGAGAGTCAGGCAAACTCAAAGAAAGTAATGCACAAATTGACAAATACTAAAAATTGTGCCACAAGCAATAACTGTTCTATGTTGTGTAAATGAGGCGTTCGGAAGATTACTACACAACAACAAATTAATACTGTGGGGCTTAACTCAGCAGTTAGGCGTAAAAGGGTGAAATTTTGTATTTAGGATTGTTATAACATCTATCTGTGCACTTAAACTTTTGATTACAATTTTTCCCCTCCCCTATTTACTCAAAAGTCTCAGTATAACTGCCATCTATACTAAAGATCTATAACAATGCAACTCAACTCGACTTATTCATACGCAGTTCTAGTAATGATATATAAACAGTGGAAACAATACTGTACAAAACTAAATATCAATAGAACAAAGTATCTCATTATCACGATTATTAAACTTTTTAGAGTTCAGCTAGATTGTAGTACTTACACTGTACTAAGTCAATATGGATATCTTGAGAAACGTAACTGATTTTTAATCTTGAAGGGAATGGGTAAACAATAATTTTAATGATGCACTATACAAAATAAAAAGAAAGATAATATAAAAGACATACAATGAAGTCATGTGGTCACAATCAGATTTTTAAATTTTCCTTATTCCTGACTATCGAACAATCTGGGTGCATTGCATTTTTTCCAATCTCTGTTAACAATTTATAATATTGTTGATTAATGTGCCAATAATAAAACAGCTTATTAGAAATATTCATTTATTATTTAGTTACAGAATGTATAATTTTGTGAAACAAAGTCAAAAGCTTACTAAGACAGTCCACAAATATAAATGATTATTTTATATAAGGGGATTTATATGATGTCAGTGATATTCGTTATCTAAATAAATTATAATTCTGTATAGAAAATCTACGGGATTGTTCTTATTTTAAATAAAAGCTATTTTTATGAATATTTTAGTGTCTTACATATTTAATCAAACATAATTATCAATATTGCTGGAAGCAATATTGAAAAATATAAATATTCAAAAAATAGAAACGTAACTCCTTTCAAATAGAAAGGTTTAACATTCTTTTATGATATAAATTTTTTAAGCATTGTAGTTGAACCAGCAGCTGGTAATAAACAAACCATATACATTGTTTATTTACCTTTCTACGATAGCATTAAGTCTTCGTACGAAGAATTTTTCGAGTTTTCTTTGTCAAAACCCATTCTGATTGTTTTGTTTCAAAAAACAATTTGCTATTTAAAGAAGAGAAATGATCGATAGGAATTTTGTGTTCAAAAATAAAAACGTAATTTTAATAATATTCTTTGTATTTAATGCTCTAAATCTGTGCAAAGTTTGGTGGTGCTGTTAGTTTGGAGTAATAATGTCTACTTGCTCGTAACTCGAGAGCTAATGGAGCCAGTATCTACTGTGTAAAGCCTATTCCAAATGTTTGCGAGCAAGCAGATGAATGGAATTGAACCTAAGAACAACTATAACGAAAAGCAGAGCCCGAATCATTCGGTCAACATTCGCCTTCAACTTGCTCGTAACTCGAGAGCTAATGGAGCCAGTATCTACTGTGTAAAGCCTATTCCAAATGTTTGCGAGCAAGCAGATGAATAGCTACAAATATTAATACTGTCGATCGCTGCCAAATGTCAATACTTCAGCAACCCAAATAATAGCTTGATCTTGAGAAAGGATATTACCTTTGAATATTTAAAGGAATATTTAAATTAAAACTCTAATGACCCATCTTACAATCAAAATAAAAAGAAGTGTATAAAATTATAGGTGTTTAGAAAGTCACGTGGTGTGCACATCAGATATTTTATATTACTTAAAAGGAATCAACAAGAAAATTTATTTTGAGCAACAGAGCAAGGAAATGTATTTCTTTAACTTTCTGTTTCACCGAATAAAATTTATGTATCAGAATAAAATTGGAAGATATATTTCAAGACTTGAAATAGATGGATGCTGCAAAACTTATGTGATATTTATAGTTTTATTTCATATGTTTCATGCTGAAATTGAGATAAAAGACTTGTGTTTCGAGTTTTGATCTCTAGAATATCTTCTGAATTTCAGCGATAAGTTTTGCCAAAAGGAAGAATTCTCCGTCAGCAACCAGAGGGAAATACAAATCTTGAACAAAAACCAGCTGCAACTGTTGAATGAGAACACTTTTGAGACAAACATAAATTTCAGCTGGCCGATAATTTAGATTTCGGATGCGTTTTTCTGGTATGTGAAGAATTTTAGATAGCTTGCGGGCAGAGTAGGGAAAAAGATGTTGGGTCATATTTATTACTTTCAACCATTTTTTATGCATAATGGCACTGAGACCAAACAAATTCATGAGTATATATTAGAATACTGCTTGATTCATTTTGAGAAAAGTTAAAGTTTTAAAGTTTAGACAAAACAAACCACGGATTCCAAAATTTATGCTACGCTCTATAGTATTCTTTCTTGTGAATCACCTGGTTTCAATTTTATTCAAGTGCTGGAAAACCCCTTCCACATTTTAGGGTTTTCTTCTCAAATATAGGGGAGAGTGGGACACCTTGGGACATAGCCCACCTTGGGACACCTTCATTTTCAGGCTTTAATTTGCAACCAGGAATTAGTGCTCATGTGTATTGATAGATGGCCTTCCTCTTCACTTCTCAAAGAATTTTGATGAAAATAGTGCTTATAGGTAAGGAACAATTTCATTTTCTTTGTTTTGAATAACCCAAAATTACATCAATGTGCATTTTAAAAAGTAATTTTTTTTGAAAAACAATTAAAATATTTAAAAAAAGTGTGTTGTTATGAAAGAAAATTCATTTATTATTATTTCTATGCTAATAAATAAATTGTATTGTTAAGCCTAACTGTATAGTAGTTACCAAAAGATACTATGTGAAATGGGGCAGGTTGGGACACACATAGATGGGGCTCCTTGGGACATTTTAAAAAGTATAAACAAATATCAATTCAAACAAAATAATTAATATTTTGTGCCTAATTTGTAATTGATTTAATACAGCGGTCGGGGAATCGGGGTAAATTACCCCAAATGGGGTAAAAATGAAATTTTGGGGGGGTAAAAATGAAACTTTTTTGAGTAAAAAGTATATATTTTTAATTTGCTATTTTATAAACTTGTTAGTATTTTTTTCAACTTAAACAATTTAGCAACATATGCAGGCCACGCCATCTCACTACCCACCACACTAAAGTGTTCTCGCCATCTCACTACCCATCACCAACAACATATTTGTGCTACCAACAACATATTTGTGCAAACAAGGCTTTTCCACTCTAATGAACATAAAAACGAAGAACAGAAATCGATTAAACGCCGAAGACTGCATTCAAATCGCTCTTACATCAAAAAGTCCTAATTTTGAAGCAATTGTATAGAACATGAAACAACACCATTTCTGCAAAACGTGAAAAAAAAATTTCAATTATTCTTTTTTTTTTTTTAATTTTTTCAATTTTTTTTTTTTTTTTTAATTTTTTAATTTTTGCAATTCTAATTATTGTTTGTTTTTGTTTTATTATTATTATTATAATTTGTTACAATACCGTTATGGATTACTAGGTATTACATTGATAAATTGAATAAATGAAGTTTAAATAAAATTTTTAGTTGTTTTCTTTTCAAAATTATCATTTTCAATTTTTTTTTTTAATCTTCGCCATGGGGTAATATCAACTTACACAAAAATATTTTGGGGTAATGATTAAAAAAGTTCCCCGACCGATGATTTAACATGTCAAAATATTAATTTATTAATCTTTTTTTTCAGAAAAAAATGGTGAGAACAAGAAAAACAAACAGAGAGTATTCTGCTGTAAATAGTGATATGCTTGAATCAGCTACAAATATAAGATTTATTAAAAAATGTATTAACTTGAACAATTTTCAGCTATTTCTCTTTTATAACAGTTAATAAAAATAATTTGAACAGTATTTTGTATTTGTTGTTTAGTGTCCCAACCTACCCCATACAGAGGGGCAGGTTGGGACATTGGAAAGGTATTTTGTTTCTTTTATTACTCTAAACTTTATTACTAAATGAGATATTAAGTAGGTTTAATGTTTATAAGAAGCAGATATGATGACAATATATGCATGAATACTTATTTTTTTCAATTAGCTTTAAAAAGAAATTCATAAAAATGTTTAACTGAAAAGTGTCCCAAGGTGCCCCGGTCTCCCCTATAATATGCGCCTTATGGTGTAGAGTCACGCCAAACCTGTAAGGTATAATGCTAAATTTTAGAATGACATTCTACAATGTTATTCACAAACCCCGTTTAGAAATTTAAGGCTTTATCCAAAAAGAAGGAAAATGCGGCATATGTGTAAGTCCGCCACACCTGGTAGAAAAAAAGAAAAAGTTATAATAAGAAATGCTCATGCCTCGCACATTCTTAGAAATAGAATTTAGTAGCTAGGTATTATGGAATTAAAGAAAGGACAGTTTGAGTTCCGAGTTATATAAAATTGTGGTCAATACTTCAAAAGAAAATCGGCTCGTAAAACTTACGCAAAACCGCGAACTTTAGAAAAACAACTTCTCGATATGAACGGAATTTAAGCCAGGTGTAGTAGGTACAAAGATACCGCACTTATAGTAAATAGGAGAAAATATTTAGATTTAAGAATGAAAAAGTATTTTCGGAAAATCATAAAAGAAGCCGCGTCTACGAATAATTCCCTATACCCCTTCAATACATAAAGGAAGGGACATTACAAAAGATGTTGAGAAAATGGACCCAAGAAAAAAAAAGGGGGGAGAAGATAATATGAGCACGTTTTCAAGATGGGCATGTTTTCGAGAAGGGAGTCTAGAAGAAAAAAAAATATAAAAATGCAAATAAATATATAAATAAATACGAGCGTGGGGTACTTATTCAATGAAACATCAGAATTTGAGAACTGATCACCTGAATTTTCAAAAGTGGATAATTTCCCAAATGGGACGGAACTAAGGAGGGGCTAAGGAAAAGGGTAAAGGATATATATACGAGGGAAAAGAGGAGAAAAAAAATTCCCTTTTATTATGTGTTTAGATTCTTTTTTTCTAGTGAATGTTAATGAGTGTTTAGAATTTTTTGAGCTTGTTAAAATGCAGCAGCTTCAGTGGGCTATTTTAAAGCAGTGACAATTGAATTAATATTTTGTGTACATATGTAAATTGTAAATAGATTCATTTTTTATTAAACTAAATTTCTCTGTTTTAATGAAATTAATTAGTCTGAGCCGATATTCTGTTTAGGTTAGAGCCTGGATAACCTTGTGGGTTTGAAGTTAAGTAAATTAAAATAAATGATTAAGAATTAAATGAGCAAAATTTACAAAGTAAAGGGTAATCGGCTCAGCACAAGGTTTGAAAAATGCATTTTAGAATCGTATATTAGTACGGTACTGATTTTAATGCCGAGACAATTTACCTAATCCTCTTGATTGAAGGAAATAATGCTACGCTAATAATTCCAAAAATTATGCTACGGTCTATAGCAGAAGTGGCCAAGCTCCTTGATAGTCCGAACTACTTTTCAAAGTTGGAAAATTTTCGTGAGCCGCAATTAAATACGTATTTAAAAGGTATGGAAAAAAAGGTATTAAAAATTTTTTTAACAGAAATTATATTTTTGTTTATTTAAGTTTGATTTTAAAGAACCGACGTAAATTGTTAGCTTTATATTTTTTGACTGTAGAATTACAAATATCACAATGAGTTTCCGTTATTGTCAATAAAAAAGTAATTATCCTCCCACTTCTTATTAAAACTTCTATTTTCTTGCTTGTATTTTCTTTTTTTATTTTCATTCTCTGTCATCATATTTTTAAAAGATATGGAAATAAATAAAGAAATTTAGAAAATACAAGTTTTGTGTTATTAAAACAATAACAACACGTGTTACATACTACGAAACAAATTATAGTTAATTTACTAAAAACACCAGATTACAAATTATATCTGTAGCAAGAGTACAGTGTTCACTCGCCACTTAGCGCTTCATGTTTTGCGGCTTCAGTAATTCGCGGGTTTTTTCAAAATATTCATAAAAAAATAAAAATGATAAAAAACAACCATGTCGGCAGCCACATTGCGGATAGGAGCGTTGTTTCAAGTTGATGCGTGAGAGCGAAGGTTCCCTGTATGTCAAACAAAGAGATGAGTTGACTCAGTACATACCCCGGGGTCTTGAGATGACGAAATCTGCAAGTGAGGAAGAAAATGACAAGGAAGACGAAGAAACTGAAAACCCTGGAGAATCTGTAACAATTGTGCAACATGGCAAGAATTTGCACAAGACATTGACGACAATATGGTTCGAGCTGTCGAATTCAGCAGTAGTGTCGACGAGGTTATGTCCATGTACAAGGGAATTTTGAAGGAAAAGCAAAAACAAAGACAACAACTACCCATCACCATGTTTCTCTCCAAGGTAAACAAACCCCCTGGCTCTACCGTCAGTACCTCCAGCAGAAGAGTCTCCTAGGGAACCTAAAACTTCTACGAGTCAAGTAAGAGCCTTTCCTGTGCCACCAACACAAGACTCTTCGCCTCTCTCAGAAAGCAATGTTGATTAAGGTTTTGTAATTAACCTTATTAATTAGCACTGACACGTTTAAGTAAATACGTATACTGTTGCAATTTTTGCCTTAAATGTGTAAAGTATAAATACAGTTTACATATATAAAACATTCGTGTACCCGCATACACGAAAATTCCTAGTAGCAAATCCTACTTCTCGGTTTTTCAGGTTTCGCGGAAGGTTCTGGTCCCCATTAACCACGAAAAACGAGGGATCACTGTAATACAAATTGTTTCCCGCAAAGCCCAATGCCAACTGTCCGTTGCAATGAAAGTTTACAAATTCAAAATCAGTCTGGAGTTTGTCGATTATGGATGATTAAGCCACTATTTATGTTCATTCATGCAGTTTTCGATGAGTCGTATCTTTCTTTACTTGGACCGAAATTAAATTTGTTACAACGTCGCACTTATTCTTTTATATTTGTCGTCAGTAATTTAAAAGACATTTTGAAACACATACCGAACGATAATAATTTTTTAAAATATAATAACACAAAAAATGAAAAGGAAACTCGGGTACATTTATCGAGAGCCACAAATAATCCTTCAAAGAACCACATGTGGCTCGCGAGTCGCAGGTTGGACACCCCTGGACTATAGTTTTCTATCATGTGATTAACCTGGTTTCAATTTTACTCAAGGTTTGAAAAATGCATTTTAGAATCGTATATTAGTACGGTACCGATTTTAATGCCGAGCCAATTCACCTAATCCTCCTGATTAAAGCAACTTATGCCCCGCTAATAATTCAAAAAATTATGCTACGTTCAATAGTATTCTGTTTTGGGATTCACCTGGTTTCAATTTTACTCGAGGTTTGAAAAATGCATTTTAGAATCGTATATTAGTACGGTACCGATTTTAATGCCGAGCCAATTTACCTAATCCTCCTGATTAAAGCAACTTATGCCCCGCTAATAATTAAAAAAAATTATGGTACGCTCTATAGTATTCTGTTTCGTGATTCACCTGGTTTCAATTTTACTCAAGGTTTGAAAAATGCATTTTAGAATCGTATATTAGTACGGTACCGATTATAATGCCGAGCCAATTTACCGAATCCTCCTGATTAAAGGAACTCATGCCAAGCTAATAATTCAAAAAATTATGCTACGCTCTATAGTATTCTGTTTTGGGATTCACCTGGTTTCAATTTTACTCGAGGTTTGAAAAATGCATTTTAGAATCGTATATTAGTACGGTACCGATTTTAATGCCGAGCCAATTCACCTAATCCTCCTGATTAAAGCAACTTATGCCCCGCTAATAATTCAAAAAATTATGCTACGTTCAATAGTATTCTGTTTTGGGATTCACCTGGTTTCAATTTTACTCGAGGTTTGAAAAATGCATTTTAGAATCGTATATTAGTACGGTACCGATTTTAATGCCGAGCCAATTCACCTAATCCTCCTGATTAAAGCAACTTATGCCCCGCTAATAATTCAAAAAATTATGCTACGTTCTATAGTATTCTGTTTTGGGATTCACCTGGTTTCAATTTTACTCGAGGTTTGAAAAATGCATTTTAGAATCGTATATTAGTACGGTACCGATTATAATGCCGAGCCAATTTACCTAATCCTCCTGATTAAAGGAACTCATGCCAAGCTAATAATTCAAAAAATTATGCTACGCTCTACAGTATTCTCTTTTACGATTCACCTGGTTTCAAATTTACTCAAGGTTTGAAAAATGCATTTTAGAATCGTATATTAGTACGGCACCGATTTTAATGCCGAGCCAATTTACCTAATCCTCCTGATTAAAGCAACTTATACCACGCTAATAATTCAAAAAATTATACTACGCTCTATAGTATTCTGTTTTGTGATTCACCTGGTTTCAATTTTATTCAAGGTTTGAAAAATGCATTTTAGAATCGTATATTAGTACGGCACCGATTTTAATGCCGAGCCAATTTACCTAATCCTCCTGATTAAAGCAACTTATACCACGCTAATAATTCAAAAAATTATACTACGCTCTACACTATTTTGTTTTGTGATTCACCTGGTTTCAATTTTATTCAAGGTTTGAAAAATGCATTTTAGAATCGTATATTAGTACGGTACCGATTTTAATGCCGAGCCAATTCACCTAATCCTCCTGATTAAAGCAACTTATGCCCCGCTAATAATTCAAAAAATTATGCTACGTTCAATAGTATTCTGTTTTGGGATTCACCTGGTTTCAATTTTATTCAAGGTTTGAAAAATGCATTTTAGAATCGTATATTAGTACGGTACCGATTTTAATGCCGAGCCAATTTACCTAATCCTCCTGATTAAAGCAACTTATACCACGCTAATAATTCAAAAAATTATGCTACGTTCAATAGTATTCTGTTTTGGGATTCACCTGGTTTCAATTTTACTCGAGGTTTGAAAAATGCATTTTAGAATCGTATATTAGTACGGTACCGATTTTAATGCCGAGCCAATTTACCTAATCCTCCTGATTAAAGCAACTTATGCCCCGCTAATAATTCAAAAAATTATGCTACGTTCAAGTATTCTGTTTTGGGATTCACCTGGTTTCAATTTTATTCAAGGTTTGAAAAATGCATTTTAGAATCGTATATTAGTACGGTACCGATTTTAATGCCGAGCCAATTTACCTAATCCTCCTGATTAAAGCAACTTATACCACGCTAATAATTCAAAAAATTATACTACGTTTCAATAGTATTCTGTTTTGTGATTCACCTGGTTTCAATTTTACTCAAGGTTTGAAAAATGCATTTTAGAACCGTATATTAGTACGGTACCGATTTTAATGCCAAGCCAATTTACCTAATCCTCCTGATTAAAGCAACTTATACCACGCTAATAATTCAAAAAATTATGCTACGTTCTATAGTATTCTGTTTTGGGATTCACCTGGTTTCAATTTTACTCAAGGTTTGAAAAATGCATTTTAGAATCGTATATTAGTACGGTACCGATTATAATGCCGAGCTAATTTACCTAATCCTCCTGATTAAAGCAACTTATGCCACTCTAATAATTCAAAAAATTATGCTACGTTCTATAGTATTCTGTTTTGGGATTCACCTGGTTTCAATTTTACTCAAGGTTTGAAAAATGCATTTTAGAATCGTATATTAGTACGGTACCGATTATAATGCCGAGCTAATTTACCTAATCCTCCTGATTAAAGCAACTTATGCCACTCTAATAATTCAAAAAATTATGCTACGTTCTA
>CM063506.1:22009943-22012443 GCA_032207245.1 Pardosa pseudoannulata
GTAACTGACACTATGAATACTGCAGGACCGTCCATAAATCCCTAACAGTACGAGGTGGTGGAGATCTCTTCTGAAAGGCACGTTGCAAGGCATCCCAGATATGTTCAATAATGTTCATATTTGGGGATTTTGATAGCCAGCGGAAGTGTTTGAAGTCAGAAGAGTGTTCCTGGTGCCACTCTAGTAATTATGGACTTGTGGGGTATCGCCTTGTCCTTCTGGAATTCCCCAAGTCCATCGGAATGCACAATGGACATGAATGCAGGGGATAAGACAGGATGCCTACGTGCGTGTCACCTGTCAGAATCATCAGGTGTGCCATATGACTCTTGCACGCTCATCCATCACAGAGAATCCACCAGCTCCAACAGTCCCCTGTTGACATGCAGGGTCCATGGATCCATGAGGCTGTCTCCATACCCGAACACGTCCATCCGCTCGATACAATTTGAAAAGAGACTCGTCAGACCAGGAAACGTGTTTCCAGTCATCAACAGTCCAATGTGGGTCTTGACGGACCCAAGCGAGGAGTAAAGGTTTGTGTCAGGAAGCCATCAAGGTTACACGAGTGGTCCTTTGGCTTCGAAAGCCCATATCGATGATGTTTCGTTGAATGATTCTCACTTTGACTCTTGTTGATGGCACCGCATTGAAATCTGAAGCATTTTGAGGAAAGGTTGCACTTCTGACACGTTTAATGATTCTCACCAGTCGTCTTTGGTCCCTTTAATACACAATCTTTTCCGGCCACAGCGATTTTGAAGATTTGATGTTTTACTGGACTCCCGATATTCACGATACACTCGTGAAATGGTCGAATGGGAGTACCTTGCTACCTTGGAGATGATATGTCTCATCTCTCGTGCGGCAACTATAACACCCCGTTTAAACTCACTTAAATATTAAACATCTGCCACTATAGCAGTAGTAACAGATCTAACAACTGTGCTTGTTGTCTTATATAGGCCTATTGCAGCGCCGTATTCTGTTTGCTTCCTTATCTCTTTATTTGCACGCGCATGTCTATACCAGTTTTTTGGCTCTTTAATGTGTAAATCGGCAATTATTTTGTGTAACACACGAGTTCTTTTTATCCCTCTCATAATATCAACAGTGTTCTTATATCTTAATGCAATTTCGTGCAAACACTATTTCTCATTCTTGTGTAGTTGGAAAAACATTTTAACGCTGTAGGTAAATCGGGGAATAGGTTATATCACGCAGGTGTTACTCGATGTTTGTGCATCGAAATGTCAACTTCAGAAGTAGTATAGCGCGCATGGGCTGTTACTGTCTGGATATCGATAAAACGATTTTACACTGTCGATCGGCGGAATTACTTAAGTCTATTTAGCTATATAGGTGTTCCTTCCATATTGTGATACATCACCAAACTAAACATTTGTTAATCAGTGTCTCGATGTAGCACGTTATATCAATATTTCACGATATATCGATACATTGCAGAGTCCTAACATATATTTAATGAATTAAATGCTCCTACGCAGCAGCTAATATATATTTAATATTTTGGTTTCACTAACACACGTTATTCAAATTAAGATTTTTAGTACCATAGACGTTAAAGTCCTGCACATTTATATATATATATTCCACTTAAACCTAAAAATAACCGTTTAAGATTCAGTGCTTTATCGCAGCAAAATTGATGTAGTGGAATGTATATTCAACACGTCAGCTGTTCTTTGAATAAAGAGACGTCATTTCCCCAGGTATTTTTCATTCTATAAAATAACCTCCCTCGTATTTTTTTATTCACGGAATCTTGTTGACGGTGTCCATTTATTTTTCGTGCTTTGGGCTACGGCTCCAGTTTTATAGTTATAAATATTCCTCTAACCTAGCTGCATAAAAATTTAGAAGGCAGAGACATGTTTTACAACTTGCAAGTTTCAGATACCGCCTCATTACAAAAATTTATTCTCGGTGGATTTTTGAAAATATTTATTCAAAATGCACTGCTTATCTTCGTTAAAGAGTAATATTTTTGGAGTAAATTCCTATGTCATGTTGCACATGGTAAAATGGATAACTTTTCTAAGTTATTCCGGTATACCACACAAACAAACTAGGAATATAATGGGATACATGATAGATATTTAAAATTGAAATGCATGTATAAAATGAGTTAGAAAACTAAATTATTTTAGAATTAACTGGTCACTCTTTCTGAAACTAGTGGCTCTGGGCTGTTTTACAAAGATCACCTTTTAAGTTTTTACAAAAGACCAATAGAAGGCCATAATGAAATTTATCTTCCGGATATTTATAAACTTCACATTTTTTTTTATCTTGTATTAAGTGGCATCTTATAAATCTCGGAATCAGTGGCAGCCTAGAAATCGTCTGCGTATTTTGTTTATAGTAAAATTTAAAAGAAGCAAGTGAGTGGAAAAATGGAGATAACTGATAACTCGTGAAGTCTTCCTTTGGATGATTTTTTTTTATTTTAAGAAAGGACTCCCGTAACAAGAATGCA